>JAOXOE010000784.1:6485273-6584341 GCA_028565055.1 Phoeniculus purpureus | reverse complement strand
CAACCCCCCTGGGCAGCCCCTTCCAGTGCTCTGTCACCCTCACTGGGAAGAAGTTCCTTCTCAGATTGATGTGGAATATCTCCTCTGTTCCAGCTTACATGCATTGCCCCTTGTCCTATTATTAGATCACACTGAGCAGAGCCTGGCTCCCTCCTCCTGACACCCACCCTTTCCATATTTATCAACATTAATGAGGCCACCCCTCAGTCTCCTTTTCCCCAAGCTCAAGAGACCCAGCTCCTTCAGCCTTTCCTCATAAGGGAAGTGTTCTACTCCATCATCTTCATGGCTCTGCACTTGACTCTCTCCAGCAGTTCTGTGCCCTTCTTGAACTGATGGGCCCAGAACTGGACAATATTCTTGATGCAGTCTCACTGGGGCAGAGTAGAAGGGAAGGAGAACCTCTCTCGATTTGCTAACCACCTCTCTCTTCCGTAGAAGAGTTTGGGTTGGAAAGGACACTAAAGATCATCTAGTCAAACCCTCCTGTCATGGGCAGAAACATCTTCCACTAGATCAGGTCTCTCGATCAAAACTGCAGTTTTTTTTGCAGTGGAGACCAAGAGCAATGGAAAATACTCCTCTCAACTTTCTGGCTGTGCTTATACTGCAATATTCCCTCCAGTTCTTTCTGAAAGAGAACAGCAGAGTATTTCTTACCTGGGAGGATGTTGTACTTTGTTTGGGCTTCTTATCTAGAGATAAAAGAATTAATGGTACATTTAATGTTTACACTTAGACATCCTCATAGACTGCCACCTTTACACATTGCCAATTCCTTACTCAAATCTTCCTGTACCTGTCTGCGTGGCTGTTTCCTAGATAATCATTAACCACGACTCTTTCCTAGTGTCTACTGGCTCTCCCAGGACTCTTCCCACAATTAACATCCCATTTTGAACGCATCCTCAAATGCTATAAAGGGTTTCTCTAGTTCTACACCTTCTACAAAAGCCTGCCCAAGGCATCCTTGCAACCCACCTCCATTACAGTAATGCAAGAGGCAGATACCTACAGCAGATGCAGGACATGACCTCGTTTCAAACAGTTCTTGGCTATGATTTTTAATGTTGTGATTGAGTACTGTTAATCTCACCAACTAATCTTCACCTGCATAGTAACACATGGCCTAACAAACATAGGGAATTCCTAAATAGCCCCGGAGAAGGAAAAAGTTCTCACTCTCTACTAACAAGGTTCCAGTGGAAACAAACACTAAAAAAAGCAGCAGAGGTGACCTGCCAAGTCAACCTCTGGTCTGAACTGACAGGGAATTTCAACAGAGCAGCATGTCAAGTTTCACTTCATTCCTATAAGAAGCTTTTCAAACCTAAGGTCATCCGCTTCTACCAGGAAGCAAAAGTTCAAGACTTAAGCTTTGCTTCAGGCTCCCACACCACATTGCACTGTCAGGGCACATGTCGAGCTTTTTAATGCAAGGAAAAACACAACTGGAGCTGACAGATCGAGCATCTTCAGTGCCATCCAGCCTCAACTCTTGATTTTAGAGCAGCTATGCAAAATTTTCAACGATATCATACGTTATTTTCAGTAATATCACAGCTTCTGAACATGACAGGCTAAGACAGACTCAGACTATCTCAGATGAGACTGCTCAGCCTGATCTGAAGTCTAAACTCTTTCAGGAAGGGATAACACGAACAGTTTAGAGCTAATCCCATCAGCATCAAGGTTACCAAATTGTTTCATCTGCCAGTCTGGAAGCCAGACAAAGATTTGTGCTTCCAGGAAAGGTTACTGGTGCAGCTACGCCTCCAGCCCCATAGCTTCCAAGTGATAGACTTCTTTAGATACATACATACAAACTCATACAGATGTTGGCTGGACAGGACCTGTGGAGATACTTAACCCTACTTTTGCCTCAAATCATGTCTAGTATCAAAACTATGTCTCACCGGTCCTAGTTCTGTTTAGTCCAGTGTTTAAAACCTTAAAAGATAGAGGTTCCACAGTCTCTGCAAGTCATCAACTACAGTACTGGAATACCTGCCTAAGGTCTATTTTCCTTCCTGACATCCAACCTGAGAGACCCAAGACTTACGGGGGAACAGCCAGAAGTTATACTGTGTGCCATCACTAAAACCAGACTGGAATTGCTATCCTTCTAACCCTCCTTCAGGTTGCTGGTGGTGGCTACCAAATTCCTCCTTAGCCTTCTTTCTGCCAGATAAAAAAACCACCAAGTAACTTAACCCTTCCTCACAGGTAATGTAGTTCTCCATCAGTCACATTAAGTCTCTGCTGGATCAATGGAACTGGTTAACATAAATCACTTAAGCAAGAGAGACTCCAGCCCAAAATGTAGTTCTGTAGTCAGGTTTATACAAGACCATGTGTCAAATTCTAGGCCAAGAGGACCTCAGAACATGACCACAACACACTGCTGGACACACATCCAACAAGGAACTATCAGCAGGAACATGTACAGGTAGGGTTTTGCATGCTTACCTTTGCTGTCTGTACTTTGGTCCATCTTGGGAGGATTTTTACCAGAATCACTGCTCTGGTCAGAAGTTTTTAGTGGTTTTGTATTTAAGGCAGTAACATTCTCCTCAGGTATGAATGAAATCTTAGGTAACAGAGAAGCAGCTTCGGCAGAGAACCGCACTGTCACACTAAATATAGAGTTTTAATACAAAATGAAAGCAAATCAACATTCATACAGAGGCTACTTGCCATAATCTTCACAAATCCTAGAACAATGATGTGAGATTCTTTTGCCTCGTGTCCCTTATCTCTCCAAGAACTCTTGGACTGTTTTATACTGCAGATATTTTTCTTTTACCCTCACCCCCATCTCAACTCTCACATAACCTATTAAAAAATAAACTGCACACACAGCAGCTATCCAAATCCTTAAAGTTAGTTCACAAGTGCTTCACTTCACCCAGAAGTTAGCTCAGACTAGAGAATCACAGAACATTAGGGATTGGAAGGGACCTCAAAAGATCATCCAGTCCAATCCCCCTGCCATGGCAGGATCCCCTAGAACAAGTCACACAGGAACATATCCAGGTGGGTTTAAACACCTCTAGAGAAGGAGACTCCACAACCCCCCTCTCAAATGTAGCATACTCTATTTACTCACACTTCAGCATTGAAGTCCAGAAGTAAGACTACAACGGACACATCTTGCTCTGGTTTCTTTTTCAGGATACAGTAATCTACTTCCTCATCCTGGTAACATAAGCAAAACATTTTTGAGTGCTCTCTTGTTTATATGCAACAGCACATGCTCGCACCCCAGGCAGAGGATACCATTCTAAGCCAAGCAAGCTGTAAAACTGAATTACCCTTAAAAACCTGCCCATGTCTATAGGCCTCCCCCACTAGCTTTTTTTTTGTTTTGCTTTCTTCCAAGCATTTGTGAAGTAAGGTAAGAAAAACATCGCCAGATTAGATAAACAAGTTCACATCTCTCTCTCTTACCAGGTAAGTGGAGAACCCATCATTCCTTGTTCGATCTAAACTGAATCCCACCTACAAGACAATTGAAAAGAATCTGTCAAATTAAAACAGCTCTGGTTGCCTGAAACCAAACCACCACTGAAAGAGTCAAAGATAATGCTCTCTAAATTAATTAATCTACAACTAATACAGGATTCAGCTATTTTTCTCATTACCTAGGCAGACAGAAGAAAACTTAAGCATAAAAACCCTGCTGCTTCATCTATATCCAACAAGAGTACAGTACACACTGATCCAACTACCCTAAAGTATCTTCTGCCCAGAACCTCTTAGTTATTTCAGTATTCAGACATTATTGCTTGAGGAAAACATTTAATACTTTTATCACTAAAAGGGTCAAACTGCACAAAGGAGTAAGAACATAGGTCTGGTTTCTCCTCTAGTATTTCAGTCTCTCTACTAAAGTCACTAATGCAATGTGCTACGTAACATGTAATATCAGAGTCCTCTAAAAACCAGCCAGTCACAGTTGTGGAGACCTACTGACATCATGATCAGAAGATACACCACAAAGCAACAGGACAACAGTGTGAACATCTCCCACCAGAGGGCTGGTTAGGAAACCTATGTCAAATACAGATTATAGACACACGTTTTAAGGTCAGCAGAGGATCTGGTAAGTTGAAGTTGATCCTTAAAGCAGAAGGGATAGTGTTCAAGAGTGACTCTTGTAATACACGTCCCCACAAACTGTGCAGAGCGAGAAGCAAAGCCAATGGCATTGACAAGTTGGATCTGACACCTCAAATAACTGTAGGGCAATTTCATAAGAAGCTCAATAGAGTCACTGCACTCAAAGGAACTTACTAATAAGCTACTCTTGTCATCAGAGCCCACAGGAGGCTTCAAGGAAAGGTTGCTGACGTTGACTTTCATGAAACCATCCCTGAAGAAGCCGAAGGTATTCAGGTGTACTTTTTGTCTCACATCATCCTGTAAGAAAGGACAGGAAATTTACAAATCACATGCACAGTTACTTGCAGCAGCACAGAGGAAGCAGTGAGACAGAGACTGCATTTACTGAAGAATTAATGCAAAAACATCTCTCTGACCATACCAGGAGCAAAGTTCTTTAGGATACCTCCAGATGTAACCAGTTATTTCACTGCAATGGACAAACACTTCCAATAATATGAATATGTCTTAGCTAATTACCTGCCTCTACCACTGCAAAGTACTCAAGGAAATAAACTCTGGAATACACAAAATACCTGACATCACTGACTGAACAAAATACTCCTAACAAAAACCCCAAAACTCCAATCAGGACAAATACTCCTAACAACAGAACAAAAGACTACAATGAGGACAAGCAGTCTTTGAATGCCAGCTGCTGTCAATGCAACAGACTCAAGAAGGATTAGCAGACTACGGTGATCTTACCTAACTGAGCTGGGGTTCGGCCAGGTGTTTCACAAGTACCACAGTGTACTGTCATCCCAACAGATCTTCTGTGTTAGGCAGGGTCAATGTTCGGACAGTCAGGCACTTCACTGGGAAATTACGTGTATTGTGTGGATGAGAAAGATTTTATGTGGTCCCATTCCTCCAAGTAATTTTTAGCAAGGCCTTGCATCTTCTAAGTAGGTTAAATAATGAAAACGGAGTATATGGGTTCAAACAGAATCACTTGGGTAAGTTTCTCTAAGAAGAAAATGCCAATCTTCTACTCTACTCCCAGTTTTAGTTTTAATCCAGAATAATTTATTTCCTCTCAGTCAATGGAATGAATCCCTTGCCGTGCCTTTGCTGATAATGGTTCAAGTACAGTAAGTTGTTTTTTTAATAAGGACATCATGAAGGACCTCACATGAATAGTAGCAAACATTACACACAGCTGCCACATCAGATGAGGAGAGGCCATATCACGGTGACTTTGCATTCATAAAAATCAATAAACAGGGACGCACTTGCACCCTCAATCCTGTGGGGTCATTAATGGGAAGAGAAGCAGAGCAGTGAAAATGAAAAAGCTATTTAAAATGTGATTTAAAGGACTTTTAAAAGCTGTCACTAAAAATTATACAACTGTTTCTTCTAGGGAAAGATAATCTGATGGCAGAATATTCTAGGCGACAGGTTGTCTGCTAAAGGCAAACTGTTCTGGACATAGTACTGGAAGACTCAGCTAAGTAGGAGCACAGTAAGTTCTCGCTCTCTCCTTTTCCCCCCGGTATTAATTTTGACATCTCAGCATAAAACATTCCAGACGCATAAATATTACTCATCGTAAGAGCAGGACACTAATCCTGACACAGCTAACCTGTAATCTAGCTGTAATAAGATCGCCCTAATAGAATCAAGTTAACCTGGCAAATAACCAGATGGTTCCCTTAAGGCTCAGAATAGGAAAAAAAAGTTAGTGACACATGGCCCAGAGCAGATGCTTTGTTCAACACAGTATCATAGCTGTGCTGCCTGCAGGTTCCAGGTCACTTAACATGTCTGAAACAAAAGCCCATCTGGCTCATTTAACTGCTTTCAAGAGAACATCTGAGTCAGAACAGAGATTCCTACTAGTTCTTACACAGCACATGGTACTTATTTGCCCACATTTGGGCAGATCTGCATCCGTCTAGGTGACTGGGAAGAAAGGAATAAGAGGTGGGACACAGGGACATCCAGCACCAAGGTGTTTTGCATCTGGTAAACATGACTAGGGTCAGCTGCTTGGTTCACAGCACTTACAAAAGTAGTTTAGTTCCATTTCACTTTATTCACCAGTTTACCAACAGCATCCCCACTAGCACAAGTTAACAAGCAATACACCCAACTTTCCTCCCTGGTTTATTTCAGCTTGAGTGCTTAGAGTTTACAGATTTAGTTCACAAATCCTTCAGCTTTACATGATCCCACACACACTGGCATCAGTTGCCACCAAGCAACAGCATGCTCCCCCAGACCTCCTACCACTGAGTGTACCAATCAATAACCTAAAGATATTGGGTTCCTAATAACTGTCTCGCCTCTTGCAGGAGGTTTAGCAGGTTGGAAGCATCCAGTTTTAATTTACAATCACTGAACCGTTGATTTAAAAAACATTCAATTTTTAGAAATGAGTGCACACAAGGAAATGGTAACACATCCTAGTTCTTCGCACACACTTTAGAATGGATCCATGTAATGGTTAACTCTGCAGGGATGATCTGGGTCTCAGCTCTAACAGGTTACAGCCAAACTGATAAGTTCTCCGTTTATTTCCATAAACAACTACCTCACTTCTTCCACTCCCAGACAAAAATTGATCCTACAATATTTGAACAAGGCTACGGGAAACTGGTACCCAAGATCACATAGCCCATGATGGACAAAAAAAAAAAATCATCCTTTAACACTTCACCCCAAATCTCATTGGGATCACACTGTCAGCACTGTGAAAGTTTCATCAGCTCACCCTCAGATGGAAATAATTATATTGTTTGCTTGAAATCAATGGCAAAACTTATAATTTGTTTAGGATGAAACAAATTATTGGTGAAGGTATTTTAAACTTGAGCAACTGAAGCCTGAGACAAACATTAAAAGGCGACAAGTACTTATGACCAGCCTCTGACAAACAGCATCTTCCAAATGTTCTCATTTAACAGAAGATTGCAATCTCGACAGTATCATAAGATAGGAGAGGCCTTACTTCCCTTTTAGAAACCAGTTATTTGGAAAGAAACTCCCTTTTATCAGAAATCACCACCACAGCTGCCACCCAGTGCTGTCAGCTGGATGGTTCCCCTTGAAACCAATATGTTGGGCTGTTTACTGGCACTGGATGTCACTCTGTGCCCAAAAAAGGCCTCATTTAGACTAACTTCCTCATTCCCAGTTTGCCGCTGTGCAGTACACAGGGCTTCAATATTACAGCAAACAACTATTCAAACAATAAAAGGTCTTATTTTTGATAAAGAGGAAGATTCACAAAAGGGTCCTCAGGCCTTGGAAGAGGCTGCCCAAGGAAGGGGTACAGTTGCCATCCCTGGATGTGTTTAACAGTCATGGAGATCTGGAGCTCAGGGACAGGGTTTAGCAGTGGCCTTGGAACAATTAGGGTAATGGTTAGACTTTATCTGAAAGGTCTTTTCTAACCTAAACCACTCCATTCTATACTCCTGGAAACCACTGGAAACTCTTTCCATTGGTCTTTTATAACTTCAGTTTCTGTAGACTGAGTGGGGTTGTTTTGTGACTTTTAGCATACCTCATTAAACTAATCAATTGCTATTATAGAAGGGAGTCTCCTTGGACAAGGTTAGTCCAAGTCAGTTTTACGCAAGAATAAAATAAATCATCTTTCTAACTCAGAAGTAATAAATCATTCATCTCTACAAAAGACACACAAAAAAGAAGTTATTTTCAGAACAGGAAACCACTCAGGCTGTAGCTTGCTTTTCTGACAACAATTACACCCCTTCACCTTACCACACTAACTACAAAGATACAAGAATGAAGCTATTCTAACTCAAGCAAGAGCAGCTTGTTTGAGGAAACCTAATGTCAAATGCTCACACAAAGCTGTGGCCTTTAGCTTGGCACAACGTCAAAACACACTTACAAGCAAGGAGCCAATGGGAAGAACAGTATAAGGGTGAAAGGAATGGTTGTTGGAGTCTGGCGTTTACATAAAAGCTGTAAGCAATGGACAAAGTAGAACAAACAAAGTTCATGTTTATACAGGAGGTGAACAAAGGCATTAATGCTCTTCCATTTCCCATGGTGTTTGGTAGGTCAGCGTTGTACCTCACTCAAAATACCTACAAAACTAAACCCAAATGCCACTTCGATCATCAAAACCAGCAAACACAGTTTAATAATCAGTCCCCAGTGACTAAAAGATGCCTTAATAGAAACTAGAGGCCACAATGTTTGCTGCTGAGAACATTTGCTTGAGGCCTCTTTGGACGTTTTTATGGGAAAAGTACCACCCCGTGAAATAGTCTTCCAGTGCTTAACTGTTGGTTATAGATTCCTCAAAGCAAGAATGTAAGCAGCACAAAGCTCTTAACATTGCTTTAGGGAAAAGTTTCCTTATCCTGAAACAGAGCAATATTCATGCAGTTGCACCAGAGGCAACAACACTGCCCAGAAAATTCCCTACAGATACAGCCATTACTGTTCCCCTAGAACTCCCTGTATCCCCAACACTGAAGGGGAGCTCCTGCAAAGCTTTGGCCCACTCCTCCCTAAACTGCTGCAGTGATGCTGGTCCTATCATACACCACTTCATTAACTTCTGCCAACATTTGTATTGGCAAAACACTGCACATTATTAACAACAAGAAGAAAACCAGCAACCTCTCAAGGTTTACAGAGGACTTGGAAGAACTATAAAGAAGCCCCTAAAAAGCACCACCTCAAACACACAGCTCCTCTATCACATAATTGCACAGCTTTTCATTTAAGGCACAACAGAGAGCAGCACCTGAGCTGCAGATTGCTTCCCATGGAATCACAGAATCACTTAGGTTGGAAAAGACCTGTAAGAGCAAGTCAAACCATTAACCCTAGTGTCCCAAGACCACCCATAAACCCTGCCCCTAAGCTCTAGACCAATAAGACTTTTAAACACATCCAGGCACAGTGATTCAACCCCTCCCTGGGCAGCGTGTTCCAAGGCCAGATGACTCTATTAGGGGGTTTTTCCCCTATCATCCAACCTAAACTTCCCCTGGTGCAAGAGGCTGTTTCCTCTTGTCCTATTGTGAGAAGAGACCCCCACCTGTCTACACCTTCCTTTCAGGTAGTTGCAGACAGCAATAAGGTCTCCCCTCAGCCTCCTTTTCTTCAGACTAACCAGCCTCAGCTCCTCTCACAAGGTCTATGCTCTAGACTCTTTATCAATCTTGCTGCCCTTATCTGAACCCTCTCCAGCACCTCAATGTCCTTCTTGCATTGAGGACTGAACCTAGTATTTAAGATGTGGCCTCACCAGTGATGAGCGCATGGGGACAGCCACTTCCCTAGTCCCACTGGCTATATTATTCCTGATACGACCTGGGATGCCATTAGCCATCAACAACCTGAGCAACTAGTTTTTCTCAAATACAGTCAAGGATGACACAACACTCTTTCGAAGCACAACCAGAAGTATATGAATCTGAAAGAGAGCTATCAGCATCAGCAAAAGCTTGTTAGTGCCAAGAAACTCCACATGGAAGATCAGGACAGCCCTGCAGCCATAGAGCCAATCATCCAGTGACCAGGACCACTACAGAGCACAAATTCACTGCAAAAACACCCCTAACACACCTTCAGAAACCTCCACCGTCATGCACAGCCCTCTCTTACCACATGCAGCTTTCTGCCTCACTTTTAACAGGACATGAAGTCTCTGCCCCTTCGTGCGGCAGCTCTGAGGCCCCTCCACACGCTCCCCCGTGACTAACGAATAGGCGGCCAAAAACGGACGAGAAAAGCAGTGAGAATATGGGAGAAAACAGTGCGAATCACAGTATCACAGGTTGGAAGGGGCTCCAAGGATCATGGAGTCGGGGTCGGGATAAGCTGAGGCACAGCAGAAGAATCCAAAGGGAAGTGAAGCGGGAAAAGCGCCGGGACGGCGACAAAAGCAATTGCTGAGGCGAGAAGGGCCTGCCCAGCCCCATCGATCCCCTCAAACCCCCAGAGAAACCAGGAGCACCAAAGACCTTACTTTGAGCGTGAGGTGATGGACGCGGGCGCCGGCCGGGCACACCCCAAACAGCAGCAGAAACCCCAGGCCCAGCGCCACCCCACCGCCGCGGGCCGCCATGTTTATTCCAGCATCAGCGTACCCTTCCCCAGCCGCTTCCGGGGTCAAGGGGCGAGACGACACGTGACCAGGGCGGGGCTGACTCCTCACTCCGCCCGCCTTCTGCGAGTCACTGGTTCGGGTCCCGCCACCGGTAATTCATAGCTCTGCCTTCCTTTCATTTTCTCTTAGGGCCTCTCCGAGATCTGACGGAAAGTCCCGGGCACAGAGGCCGCCCTGTCAAGGCGTTTCCTAGGGACTTTGCTATGAGATACGGGCCAAAGGGACTCCCTGAGCGTGGTCAGACACTGGAATGAACTGCCCAGAGAGGTGGTAGAGTCCCCATCCCTGGAAGTGTTTAAGACAGATTAGTGCCCTGATCTAGCTGATGTGGTGATGTTAGGCCATAGACTGGGCTGGACGATCTTAGAGGCCTTTTCCAGCCTCAATAATTCTGTGATTCTGTGGTTTAGGGAGAGACTACACAGAGCTTCTCACAGAGAGCTCTGGGGTTGTGGCTTCAAGCTCAACACATTCCTGAGAGTGATAGTGGAAGCAGTACCTGGGCTCCAGGTGGCACCAAACAACAAAAAAACCCCTGCCTTTCTGTTTAAAAATGGGTTTAACTAATAATTGTGAATATCACAGGTAAATATATAACAAACCAACAGGTTTTCTGCTGCTTTACTGGAAGAGTTTTGCATCTTGAACTGTTTGGATTTCTTTAGCTTAGAGAAAAGGAGACTGAGGGGTGACCTCAGAAATGTTTAGAAATATGTGAAGGGTGGGTGTCAGGAGGATGGACCCAGGCCCTGCTCATTGTCATCTAATAATAGGACAAGGGGCAATGGGTGTAAGAAGGAACACAGGAGGTTCCACATGAATATGAGAAGGAACTTCTTCCTGGTGAGGGTGACAGAGCACTGGGAGGGGCTGCCCAGGGGGGTTGTGGAGTCTCCTTCTCTGGAGACATTTAAAACCTGCCTGGATGTGTTCCTGTGCCACTTGATCTAGGTGATCCTGCTGTGGCAGGGAGATTGGACTGGATGATCTTTCAAGGTCCCTTCCAATCCTTAATGTTCTGTGATTCTGTGAAACTGGTAACTACAGTCCCACTTAAAAATGAAGGGACAAGCAGATTGGACTTGGCTTCTGTCATTTTCATTGCTCAAACTGAGAGTTACACAAGCAGCAAAGAGAATATGAATAGCTGCAACTAAAATGGCTTTTAGGCTAACACACTGCTAAAAAGAAATAAAACTTGAAAGACTATGCAGTGAGAAGGCATCAATAAAAATAAATATAATTCTTCACTGAGGATCCCTATGCTGTCAGCTCATGGAACTCAATCGTTATAATTTTCCCTTTCAGGGTATGGAGTAGCAACTGTGCAGGTTTCTCCACTGAGAGCCAGAAAAACAACTGGGTTGGACTATGTGAGTAGTAAAAATGCAAGTGATGGTGAAAAAGCAGAGAAAAATCAGTCGTGTTGACCTTTACATCAGCAAGATTATATAAAATTTCCCATTTCAGACATGATTCAGATGTTATTGTGCGTTTCTTCTTACAAGTTCATGTCCCTCTTTTTCTTAAGCAATAAACACAGAAATCTCACCATCAGCCAAAGAAACTTGGACTGATACCAAAAATATCTAGTAACATCAAAAAAAAAAAAAGAATTCGTTTTCCTAGTAGGATTCTTTTCCTGGGCAGTAACTGGTAGGTACCACTAGATGTCCTGGCAGCATCAGTCCTTGCAAGACACGTAGCTACACCCCTCAGCTTATCAGAAGCCTGTGCAGATAATTTATCACAAACAAGATAACTCTGATTCACTATAACCGGTTAAGCTGAACAGCCTCTCTTAAACTGAAGCTGCTTCCAATAGCAATCAGGAATTCATACGATGCAGATTAGAAACTATCTGAAGACTTTTTTCAAGTAACTCCATTGACTGTTTGGATACTGCCTGTAGTAACGCTAAGTTTCCCATTTACCTAGAATAAATAATCTCGAAGTTGGAACTTATGGTATGTTTACTTGGGCTGTGCTTTTCTCAATAACTTGGATGCCTATACTGAAATTCACATTCCTGTCGATATGCAGACTGGCTGCTGTTTGTGATTAATATACTGTAACAGCAACTCTCATCCTCATATTGATATGCTTTACCAGCACGCTGCTCCTAGTGAGTACAGTTATTCTCAACTGGTTACATGTATTTAGCCTAGATATATTTTTCTTTTACTCATTGTATGCAAATATCTAACCAAAACCACCACAGGTGTGCGGTTAAGTGTTCCACAGGTAACTGTTGAGATTGGGTGAAGATAGCTGCAGTGCCAATAGATCTCAGTACAGAGCAAAGCAGGTTAAGTATCAGTTTAAGGTACTCCATGAGTATCCTGTTACCTGAGAGACATGGAGTTGGGAGATAACACAACAACATTAGCATCCAGTCCAAGAGTCCTTGAGCCAGGTGAGTGGAGCAGGCCTGAGATGGAAGCTATGAGCAGCAAGAGTATAAGTCATAGTAGCAGCAAGACAGAGGCAGGGCTGAGTTAAGAAGTCACTGCAGTTCAGGTTATGGTAACAAAGGTCAGACACAGACTATCAATGCTGGATAGAACCATAGGGATGAGGCTGTCTGAGACAGCAGTTGGATATGAGCCAGACCCCGTACCAACACGCTCTACAGCCCAGCATAGCTGAGACTGAGCTGAGGACCCAAACCGTTTCAACATCCCTCAAATAAGACAGCCCTCGGGCCCAAAGCACTCTTGAGCCCTTGGGCAGAGGGTGTGTGTGTTGGCTATAGGTGAAGCTGATCAGGGCAAAGTTGTTTATCAGGTCTTAATCAGATCTTAATTGGACCCCTGTGGGCCCTGATAGAGCACTTAAAGAGAGACAAGGTCCCCTGCTGTGTGTCTGAACGAGCTGTATTGTGACAGCAGAAAGGAAACAGCTGGAGTGGTGATGGCCTTAGGGAAAGGTGTGTCCTTTTCCTTTCTGGTGCTGTTTCAGTCCCAGTGTAGGAGAGGTTACAGGCAACCTCCACGTTCCTTGTCTTGGCTGTGGGTGAGCTGGGTAGTTACAAAAACACAAGGGAAGCAGCTGCAGAGGTGATATCTGTTGGTTGGAAAAGGTGGGTCCTCTTCCTCTGATCTTCTGCAAGTGTCTGTATGTTCTCAAAGTTGTGATTTGTCTTGCTTCGTGTGCATAAACAAACCTGGAGGAAAGGATTCAGAGGGAACTGCAGTTCAGGGATTTATTTTCTCTAGATACTTTCTGAATCATCCCACAGTTAATCCCAGTGTTTTCAAGTGAGACTGGGGTTTCCTAAACAAAGTTTTGGCCGCCTAAAAAGGGAATTGTTTCTACTTGGGATAAACATCTACTCCTGGGAGTGTTCTGAATCATAACAACAAGAGAGGTAAACACAGGGAATTTACAGGAATAGGCTCCTATTTAGATAACAGATCTAACAGATCTGTTCTCAAAGGGGGAAACTCCCACCAGTTTCTGTTTTGCTCAGGTTTGGGCTGTGCAAATACAGGAATTAAATGACAGACAATAAATTTTTAAGTGTTATTTTCTGTAGTTGATTTAGGCTTTTCAGTAGCCTGCTTGAGGAGGAGGGTGGGACCTGATGGCCTTTGAAGGCCCCCTTCAACCCTAGTAGACTGTGTAGTGGATTTTTTTTTTAAGCTGGGACCTACTAAACATCATAATTCAGTGTAAAAGGGCAGTTAATGCTCCCATGATTGTTAATTACACTAATAATTAAGGACCAACCAATTTGCAGGTCCTGCTGTTTTGGGCACTGTACAACTGAAAGTAGTAACCTAAGTAGTGGCTTGGAGAAGTTTCAGGGTAAATTATAAAGACAAAGAAAAGAGTCTTGTTCCAGAAATATCCAGAATTAATTCTATTTAGCGTTTGTCTTGAACCAACATCCACACGGATTTTTTTAATGACTTTTCCTAAGTTTTGTCTATGAAAACTATTTGGTTGATGCTAATGTACCATCATAATACAAAACTTGCCTTTCTAGCCTTTATCTTTCTGGAACTGGTTTAGCATTTCTATCTCTCGGTGTGGACAGGTTTCCCTGCCCATGCTGGTGTAACAGGTTTGCCTTGTTCCCCTCCCAGCTCTTTGTGCAAAAGGAAATTCCGCAGCAAATTTACCTCAGATGATACTAGAGCTGCTTTCCGTTTGGTCTCAGTACATTTTTTTTTTTCCCCTCAAGTATTTATGGATTAAGTTTTCAAAAAGTCACAATGTGACCACGTTGTTGTGTTTTGCAGTGTGTTCTGGGTTGATGTGGGTCTGAAGAGAGCAGGATTTTGGTGCCCGTTCCCTGAAAGCATAGAAGTCGAAGCCCTTGGAAGGTTGTGGTTGCTTTGGGCAGCTTGACAGGCTCGGTTATTTAAATGTGTTGGCAGCAGCAGGAAGAAGCACTCTGTAAAATGAGTTGAGCAGTGTGTCTCTTGGTTGTTGGGAAGTCACTCCTTAAAAGTAATAACTTCTATTGATGAACAAAAACTTTGCGTGCTCTCTGCCTCTCTTCAAAGCCAGCTGTGAGAGGCGCTGCATTCTACTAGTTTTCAAATCAATTGAATGATAAAAATAAATGCAATTTGGTTATTAACATAATGTTCACTTCATTGTTGTTCAGAATGTTGGAATAGCTTAGTACATTATTCTTTTCTTGTCCTTTCTCTTGTAAGTTAATAGCCAAGCACAGTGGAAGCCCAGCATTAATTACAGGAGATAATGCTTGTGCCAGCTGATGAGTTCTTATTTTCTGGCATCAAGAGGATCTCCACCCTCTCCAAGCAGATACCTTTTTTCTCAGGTGAATGTGCTTCCCTTTTCCCCCCATGTAAATCTTTCATGAATAGATGACACAGTAAATAAAAAAATACCAGACTAAAGCTCTCTCTTTACATTTCTTGGCCATCTGGGCTGTCGTTTTTCCCAAGAAAAGTTGGACTAGATGACATTTGAGGTCCTTTCCAACCTGGCATTCAATGATTTTATGCCTCTCATAGGTGAAAAACAGAGATGCAAAATCAGATTAGGTGACGCAGCTCAAACAAATGCTGTTACGGAGGCAGAGGAGCACAAAATAAATCTTATTTCTCTGGGAAAGCTGGGAGCCATTTTCTGCACGGGCTGCACAACTGCTATAATAATCCACATTTCTGCAAAGGCTGATAATTCAGTGATTTCCCCCCCCACCCCGCCTTGCTTGCTGAGTGTGTTGGTGACAGATGGTGGCTTTAATATTCCTGGATTTAAGTTATTTTGGGGTGTGTGTGTATATATTTGGGTAGCAGAATTTGAAGTAGTCCACCCCGGCAGTGTTGGAAGGGGGTGCTCCTGGGCTGTTGCTCCCCCCTCCAAATGGTCCAACTAGGAAAAAGCCTTATGAGAAGAGGCTGAGAGAGCTGGGGCTGGTTTGACTGGAGAAAAGGAGGCTGAGGGGAGACCTTATTGCTGTCTACAACTGCCTGAAAGAAGGATGTAAAGAAATAATGGGACAGGAGGATGGCCTCAAGTTGCTCCATGGAAAGTTTAGGTTGGACATTAGAAAAGGGCCCAGGGAGGCGGTTAAATTGCCATCCCTGGATGTGTTTGACAGTCGTGGAGATCTGGAGCTCGGGGACACGGTTTAGCGGTGGGTTGGGACAGCTGGGTTAGCGGTTTGACTCCGTGACCACAGACGCCTTTTCCAACCGAAGTGCTTCTACGATTCCATTCGGAAGGGTCGCCCTAGGCCGGACGAGGCCGGTCACCCCGAGCAGGGTACCCCTCTGCGGGCTGCCCTGAGCCCTCCGCTCGCGCACCGCCTGGGGGCGGCGCGTGCGCGCTGCGGCCTCGCGCTCCTCCTCTCCCCGCGGCCCGCGCGTGCGCAGTGAGCGGGAGCTGTCAACCGCCTCCCTCCCTTCGCCACCGCCTCCCCGCGCAGCGCCGCTCGGGCCATTTTGCGGCGGGATGAGGCGGGAGCAGCGGTGAGAGCACCCACCGGCCCCGCACCGCTCCTCCCGCCGCCACCACCACCACCACCACCTGGATCGATTCGCCCCGCCGGGGCCTGTCCCGCCCGTTCGTGTGCAGGGAACGAAGGGGAAAGGCAGCCCAGCTAAAGGAACAGAGAGATCCCCCTCAACCCGCTCCTCAGCGCCGGCCCCCGGCGGCGCGGCGGAGCCATGAGCTGGGGCACGGAGCTCTGGGTGAGTGAGGGGGAAGGACAGACGGACGGACACAGAGACGGAGGGAGGGACGCAGGGAGTGGGCGAGTGGGGCCGCCGTTGCGGCTGTTACCGCGAAGCGCCGCGCCCGCCCCGTGCCATAACGGTCCGTGCGGAGGGGGGTGGTCGGGGGCTGCGACCTCAGGGGTCCCACCCCGCCTGGGAACTTCTAGTGGAGCCTCTGCGGGGGAATTGCAGCGCGGACTCGTTAGTTTTAATTATTTTCTTTCAGTTAAAGAATAAAAAGTGCCCCTCAGCGGGGAAAGCGCCCGGGTCCTGAGCGCTGGGACCGACAGGGTTTGAGGCAGGAGCTGGGGCGGTGTCGATGGGTGGGTTTGGGGCTGAGCTGGGGTTTAGTGGAGTGTTTGAGGCGGAGATAGACGAGTTCAGTGGGGTGTTTGGGGGCAGTTCAGTGAGGAGGTGGGTCAGTTCACCCAGTGAGGGGGTGGGGGGACTGGGTGGCTTGAGGCGGGGTTGCTGCGGGGGGCAGAGGCCCCGCGTTCGGTGCTTGTAGTCCAAGGGCTCCTATTTCAGGAGAGGGAGATGCAGGGAGAAAAAGCCAGATGATAGAATTTCGTCTTGCTGTGGTTCAGGGGCTTTCTCTCCAGCTCGTTTTGAAGGACGGGGGATTTTTATACGAAGAGTAGTTTGTTGTGTGCAAATAAGCGGTAGTGGGGTGGACTTGACGGTAGAAAAGCTCCTCGATTGTGTTTGAAGGAAACCTGTGAAGTGTAAAAAGCGTTCGGTTGACGGTGAAACGTGACTGGGAAACAGCACAACGGTTAAAATGAATTAAAAAGTGGATAGAAGCGATTTGAAATAGTCTTTCGCTAGTCTGATGGGGAAGGCTGAAAGACTCTTGAAAGGCAAAGGGGATCTACATACTCAATCACAAAGAGGACACGGTGCAGCCATGTTTAGCAGCGCGATGGTGGAGCAAAACCTGTTATCGAGGGCTTGTGGCAGTGGGCAGGAGACTGAGCGGGAGGGGGTGTGTTGGTTTAACTGTGGGACATTACACATCTCGAGACACAGCCTTGCTCGGCAATGGGGAAGAGGAGAGAAGAAACGATGTGTTGAGTAGAAAACTCAATGGATGGCAGAGAGTCATCTTGGTTGCAAAGCACTGCAGGGTTTCGCTCCTATGTTCATCTGCTGGTGGCCAATAACCAGTACGAGGGAAGATGTAAACAGATCCAAGCTGTTAGACGGTCTCTGTGCAGAAATGGTTATTTTAGATTTGCTAATTGCTGTCCGTTTTGGCAAACAGCAGAGTAACTGCATCGCGTTTTGCTGTGACATTGTAGTCGCATTTATAGCTGGATCTGCTTAGAACTAGACAGTAAAATAAGGAGCAAATGCTTACTGAGAGAGGTAGTGATGGTATGTTTATATGTTCTATAGGAAGAACGGTCATATACTGATGAAATATTTTATTAGTGCTGCATTTGTTCATGAGTAGGTGAACAGCTCTGCAGCATTGAAATATTTCGGAGAAAATCTGCAGTTGCCACCTTTTTCTGCATTTTAGATGCTTTGGGGAAGAGATGAAATAGAGTGAGTGATTTTAAAGTAAGAATCAGCATAACAGTCTTGACACAGGAAAACTAAATTCTGAGCTCTCAGAGTGGAGTTATTTTTACCTTCTTAAACGTGGGCAAGTGATAATTGAGATGTTTCAGCACAAGAACATGCTTATAGATAGTAGTTTCTGTTATGGGTAATCTTTGCAGGTGTGTGTGCAGTCACAAACTGCTCTCATAAATTATTTCTGCCCCCGCCTCAAATTTTGTTGGAATTATTGTGTTCAGCAGAATGAACCTATTTTTTTGTGTCTTCAGTATAGTACTTTGAGCAATGTAGCAGGTTACTGAGGAAAGGGGTTGGACCAGTATGTGAAATGATTCTAGATACAAAAGTGGCAGGAGTTACTTGATTTTTAAATTGGGCAGAGCTTTGAAAACACATCAGTTTCCAGTGCTGTGGGTATTCAGGCCAAAACACTTGATTATTTTGCTCCATGTTGCTGCTTTCAGTAGGAAAGAAAACCGCACAAACAACCAGT
The DNA here is from genome assembly GCA_028565055.1 of Phoeniculus purpureus. Taxonomy (NCBI): domain Eukaryota; kingdom Metazoa; phylum Chordata; class Aves; order Bucerotiformes; family Phoeniculidae; genus Phoeniculus; species Phoeniculus purpureus. The sequence continues at coordinate 6,565,809 of JAOXOE010000784.1, read as the reverse complement.
ATTTAATATATTGTGCCTTCTTTTGTTGTTGATCCTGCCATGGTTTGTTTGGTTTTTTTTTTTAAACAAAATTAGTTTCATTTACTATAAGTCGGTGTTTAAGTAGTCAGGGAATGGGTATTTGGGATCAGGTGTTTTCAGCAGTAAATGCCCGTTGTAACATGTGACTGGTGTTTCTTCAAATGAACATTTGATGAACTGAAAGGTGAGGCTGTCACAAGTGTTTCCAACTGTAGTCTAGAAGTTTGTTAGAAAGTTCAGTGGTGTTTGATCAGGCTTGGCTTGAACACGGTATCTCTGACGTTGCTCGTCTACCAGACTGGATGTGCGTTCATGATTCACCCCTTTAAGTGCGGCAAAGGAGAAGTAAAACTGAGCTTGCTGTATAGACCATGTAGAATGTTAATGTAGATGGATTTATGTCGAATTTATTTTTCATTCTTGGAGTTTAAAAAAAGCTGGTTGCAGAAAGGTTCATACTTCAGAAGCAATAAAACCCTTTCGGCAACATGTCAGTTATTCCCAAGACAGACTTTTATTAGCCTTCTGCTGAGATGTGAGTGAGTTCTGTGCCTCTGGCTTGCGAATCCTGTTGCAAAGTTCCTATTGATTGCAGTTGCATCTGGACTTCTGAGCTTCATCTTAAGATTGTCCCTGTGAGTGTAAATAGACCCATAACTAGCAGAATTACTAGAGGTACTAATGCAACATTTATATCTGCTGTGGATAATGAGATCATCTGGGGCCTCCAAGCATTGCAGAACAGAACCTGAAGGTCTCATGTAACTGCCTTTGAGTTTCCTGCGTGCACACAAATCCTTCTGCCTGTTACTCTTGAAACTTTCAGGAGCTATAGGAACAAATGGTGGCTGAAGGACAAAGTCCAGTCGTATGATGAACCATTTTGTTCTTCACCCAAGTTCCAGTGTAGCATTGAGGGTTAATAGGTAGGAGGGTGTAGCAGATACTTATTTTGTGCCTGATTCAGAAAATTTTCTGAGTGCTTAGCTCTAGCATAAGTGATAATACAGATTCTGTATTCCAGTGTACAGATCCAGCTTGTGCCTTCATTTAACTGTGCTTTGGGAACAATAGGCTATAAAAGCACATTGGGGTCTCTAACGTTTTTCCTCTGTTGGATATGGGGAAGAGTACGGGGGCATGGCACACAGCTATTCCGAAGGGTGCTTTAGCCAGTAAAATGCTAGTGTGTGCTGTGCTTCCCACCAGTGCCCTTTTGTGTGGTATGAAGCAAGTGGTAGGAATTACACAGCAAACAGCTAAAACTAACCTCAGCACTTTGGTTCTTGTCTTTTGAGTGGAAAAGGCTATGTCTGCATGGTTGGTATATTGAAGGGAATGAACTTTCTTCATGATGAGTTTTGGTACAGTATGTAGTTTGGGGGAGCTACATGTAAATTAGTGGTTAAGTGGTCCAGGAACAGCTCTCTTCATTCAGAGCACTCACACAGCACAGTGAGTGCAAGCAGTAACGGGATTAAATATGGCAAGATTCATCTTTCTGTTATGAATGTTTCAGAGGTGCAGATGCTGTGGATTTGTTGTTGGGGATTTTCCATACTCAACTTAAAGCTTTAAGAGGCTGGGAAGGAAGATGATTTAATCACACTTTTTCTCTGACCTTTGTGAAAACTGGGTGTCTGCCATCAGCTGTCACTGTCCTCTCCACCTGCAAGAAGGTGAATATTCTGTATTTGCAAAGGATTTAATTTGCTGTCCTTACGCAAGGAGCTCTGGCCAACTCCTCATGTGACCGATACTTTGGGGACTGCGCCTTTTCTCTGTAGCACGTTCCAGTATGCAGACGGTAATTTTGCCTTAGCCAGTTCATTGCAGCTATAAATGGGAATTGTCTCCAAACACTTTGTGATTTGGAAAACTGTTTTCATTAAATTCTTAATTCACTGTATTAAACCATAGTCTCCTAACTATGTCCTTGTTGTCAGATGATGAGACACAGGTCCAACTCAGAGAACATATAGGTTCTACTAGCTATCAGCAGCTGATAAATTATTTCCTCTCTCAGGACTTCCCTATTTCATCAGTAGAATTTGTGTTTAAACAGCTGTAACATTGCATTTCTTAAATTTGCTCGAGTGCAGCATTGTTCTTCACTAGTGTTTGTAATGTATAGGTGATGCATGTAGTGGTGACTCACATTTGGAAACTGTCTGGAGTTACCTGTGTGCTTTTGACCTTGGTGGCAATACATAGTGGTGTTCTCTGGGTAAAGCAGTCAAATGTGATCTTAAATGAGCACTATTCTTGTCAGCTTGTTCCCTGTCACAGGATCTGCAGAGCTGCACCTAGGTTTGATATAATGATTCTTTTCCTAAGCCAACATCTTCTCCTTTTATTGTGTTCACCACTAGGGTTGATTGCATACAATGGAAAGCTGTGTGTGTCATCCACCCATCCCATTCTCACATCCCCTACCCCCTACCAGGTCTTTGTTTTTGAGTGCTAACTGTTCCTCTCCAAGACTTAAAGGTGAAGAAACTGGTTTATGCTGGGACAAGGACACGTTAGAAGTATGTAGTCTTGCATGCTAAATCACAAGTTGACTTTGATTATGAGTAGAGAGTTTCCATTATGTAAGGCAATAGGCCCAGCCTTGAAAAGTGGGTGGATAAATTGTTGGCAGCTTAGAAAAATCTTCTGTAGTGACTGCAAATGCTCTAGTGAAATAGAGTGTTTTGTTATAAATTGGCTGTGAATCGTTGCAATTTATTTGGTACCCTTCAGGCAACTCATAGAGGCAGAGCTGGGTATACCTAAGCCCTTTCTCTTTGCAGTCTTGGTTTCTGTTTAGTAACACGTTAAAACTTTGGTATAATTAAAAGAAGCTGTAATTGCACCCGCAAAAATATACTCCTAGAGTAAGGCACCCTAAATGCAAATCTGGTGAGATGCTTGGGGGGGCGAAAGCTGAGGTCAGGAGTAAATGTTTAGTATTTAAAATTTTTTGCTTGATTATTCTAAAGCTCCTAGGAAAAGTTGTACAGAGTGCTGGAAATGGGCACTTCAAAGTAAAATGTGCTTTTCATTAGCAAAGTGCTCTGCATAGGTAATTTGGACAGTTTTGAGGCAGCAAAATTGTTTGACATTAATATCTGCTCCTTCTTTCACAGTGGATCCCTCACTGTTTTAAGTGGTCAACCCGTATATGCAGATCACAGAGTGAGAAATTGTTTGTACACGTATCTTAATTTTGCAGCACATAGCATTTGCCCAGTGCAGGATGATGGTTCAGGCTGCTGCACGCCTGTATGTGCTTTTTAGTTAGTGCTATTGTAGTCCTTTTCCTTGGATTAAAAGTAGATTAAAATAAAACTTTTAAGATTATGTGCTGTGCAGGAGCTCCCCTGCTGCTCATGGTAGCTGATCAGTAGGAGAATGAGGGGGTTATGTGTGATTTCCTGTGTACCAGCTCTTGGTAACTCTAGGTAGTAGGAGTAGGAAGACTCGGGGCTCTGGTACCTGAAGGAGTTGCTGGGCCTTAAGTGTATGGATGTCTGAGTAATTTCGTTTACAATTCTGCTTTTCCTTAAGAAAGAGGATGTCTGTAGTATTGTCACCGACCTATTCTTGTATTTCATACCCATTAATTAAGGAATGGGGAATTCACGGTTTTTCAACTTGAGTCAAGCCTGCAGAATATCTTTTTCCCTTGCAGTCACAGACACTTCCCATTTGTATTGTGGCTGCTCAAGATCCCCCGCTTTCTTGAACCATATGGGAAAGCAGTCAAACATGAGACGATGTTTTTCTGGACTCTTTGCAGCTCATTAGTGTTACTCATGTTGTGAAACATTCTTTTAAAGCAGAATTTCAAAAGCCATGCTCCACATGAAGAGTAGAAGCCACTGCTGTAGTGTAACATAATAACATGCTTGACGCTATTGCCTCTGTTGATTGCTGCAGAGGTAACCTGCTAATGAATTTTTGGAAATTCACTTTCATCCTCTTTGAAATAGTGTTTCTGACATGGGTTATACATTGAAACCAGTCCAGCCATCAAAATTCAATGCTCTTAAGTTTCCTTAGTGTTCATATAAATACTTTAAAACAACTTCCTCCTTCAGTATAAGCATGAAACTTTTCAGGTGAAACTTGTCTTCCGCTTTCCACCTCTAGAAAATTCCACATTTTATTTATGGTGGATTGTTTGTTGTTGTTTTTAAACAATCTGTTAAGTTGTTGAGAGAAAAAACCCCACTCTTGTCTCTTGGCATGCTGCAGTCTTTGTCATCTGTCATCTTTTCCAAACAGTGGGTTTGGCTCTAAAATACAAAATGGGAAGCAGTACAGATGGTGTATGAATGTGTACAGGTATATGCAGTCCGTGATGAGTTGTCTCCAGCAGTTGCGGGGAGGGGGCGGCCATTCGGATCCCTTTGCAGTGTTTACATGATTGCTTTGTCTTGTCTAGATAACTTATTAACCTGGTCAGTTATTTCTTTGGGCTCAGTTTATTACGAGTTGCTTGGTTGTAAATAAAATCTGATGTTTCTAAATCTAAAAATGGAAGAAGGTTTAGATGGAGTTTCTAGGTTACTTCCAGCATAGAGCAGTGTGAGAATGAGATGATTGCCTGGTGTTCATTGCTGATCGCTGAGACAGACATGCACATTGTAACACACTTAAAGAAGCTGTTCTGATGCAATTTTGTCCTTAATTTATTTGGGGAAGAGTGCCTGAATTGGAAAAACAACTAAAAAGAACAATTGCAATTCCCTAGACACCCTCAGAAATCCAGTAAAGCAATAAAACTTGAAATGAAGACTCTCGGGAATTAATACCTAGTTTAGAAAGATGGTCCCCTGTGAGCTACGAGTCAGCGAGATAGTTCTTAGTCCCAAGGAAATGCTAGGGTGGATGATCAGTCTTGTTGTAGCTGAAATAACAGGTTTCTTGTGTTAAATATGCATCACTTGGCTTTGTCTTGTTCAGCATTTCTGAAGTGTGTCTGCTTGGTAGCTAAAAAGGTTTTAAAGTGAATCCTTGAACTTTACCATTGCAGTAAGGCTGGTATCGGTGCTGCTGGTAGAATTTATGTATCTGAAGGGAAAGGGTAGCTTGTAGTGTGTAGACGAACTTCTGTGAACAGCAGTTCAATTTACGTAAATATGCATTTTCTCGTTTAATTTGACTGCACTGAGTGTGAGTATGTAGGTGAAGCAGTATTACTGATGTGACAGGAGAGTGATCACCTTGCAGAGAGAGTGAAAATTCTGCCTTTTGCTAGCTAGAGTCAGTTCAGCTCAGCTTCAACTAACTTGCTGCTTATTAGGCTCCTTGGACGATTCTGTCTCAGCCCACATTATAAAGTGAGCTACTAGCTCTTCTTGTGGAGGTTATTTAACTATTTCTGTTGAAGTTGCCTGTTTCTTCCTGCTTAATTTTCTTCCCCAAGCTGGAGTGCTCAGCCTGTAGTTTCCTTTGCTCTGCACACAATGTTTCAGGTTGTTTAGCTTCATATTAATCAGTTGTTAGCAGAATGTCTTGCACATACTAAACACCCTGTGTCTTTGGTTTTGAGAAGTCTAGGTTCTCAATTTGCTGGAGCAAGGTTTTGAAGTCTGGCAGACAATAGCGGTTGATCAGGGATGTGCCTTCTGCTGTTGTTGAGAAAATCTTCCCAAATCAGGCAAACTTGTAAGTCTTTGGAAAAAATCACTTTGCAAGTACTCGGTGAACATATTAGTGCAGAAATCTTCAGAAGTCCCAGTGTGTGCTGAGTGCGTTTTTGTTTTGGATGGATTTTTGTGGGACAAGATGGTACAGTCACTCACCCACAGAATAATTGACCACACCTCAGTGTGGTCCTTGCAATAATGCAGGCAGACTTTCCATATCATGGCTGCTCAAGGCCAAGGTGGAGTCAGGCGGTCGCTTGTGGACTCCTTTAATAGGACCCAGTGGTGCTGGGGAAGAAGCTGGATGAAAGACAGTTCTGCATGAGTTAGAGTCCGGGCTGTATTAAGGGAGGATGGTGTGGGTCAGTGAGTTGGGAGAAAGTAGCCTTAGAGCTAGGTGGGAGAGGGGTATGAAAGGCACGACTGCACTGAGTCATGGTAAAAACCCCTCTGACCATTTGTGCTTCCCTGAAGGTAGCAAACTGGTTCTTGTTATATTCACCTGTGGGTGAGGAATGGCGAAAGAGATGCTGTGGTCAGAGAGAGGATGCAAGCTGATTCTAGAGACCAAATTTGGTGGGGAAGGAGTAGTACAGATAAGACTAGGATTCAGTTAGTGAAACTCTGCTTGTCCAGGAACTGTTCATGTGATTGGAGCATCAAGAACAATAGGAAATGGGTTCCTCTGAGGACAAACAATTTAAATTGGCTGTTTTGGTAGTGAACACAAAGAAAGACTGAACTTGGACTAAATGGGCAAAAGAAACAGCAGAAAGGAGCTCTGGAGGAGAAATGGAGTTTAGACAAGAAGAGACAAAGAACTACTAACAAGGAAGCAGCCTGGATAAAGAGTGTGTGGAGAGAGCAAGGTTGGACACAGGCTAGGAGAGGTGGGATTGTGCCTTGCTGTCAAATGGGATTAGTCCATTAGGAACAGCAAGTCAAGAGTTTGATGGGATCAGGAGAAAGTAAAGTAGTGGGTGCACAAGGAGAAGAATCTTGTGGCAAAGGATGAAGACTAAGTAAGTAAAATAGTGAAGAGACCTAGCAGTCCTCTTGCTTTTTTTTAATGTGACTTTTTCCTTGCAATATTTAAGTAGAGTTGACTTGCTGGTTTTGGTGTCTGTACATTGATTTCTGTTGCTGCATTTTGCATCTTTACTCCCTGTGGAAGAGTATTTGCCCATGTCCCCAAATGAGACTTACCCAGAAGTGTGTGTATGGCTGGTGTTCAGCCATTCATTCTGCCTAGAAAGCTATGAGGAATTGTTTAGTGAGTAGGCTGAAAATGCATTGAGAGAATTCTTTTTACTCTGCCTTATGTCTTCTCTTATGCAGAGATAAATGCGTTAACACATCTATCCTATATTTGCAAAAGGGAAAAAAAAAATGATTGGCATGCAGCAGTGAGTGAATGGATGTGTATTTTCTCAAACAAAAGTTAAATAGTGAAGGGAAATATTTCTTGTTCTCTTAAGGGTCTTCTAGGAGTGGCATTCATTAAGAATGTGTAACTAAGATTTTGCTGTAGTAAAAGAAAAGCTGGCAGTGGATGAACCAAGAGAGCTGTGATAAAGCTGCTACATAAATATTTTTTCACCTATCTTGTGTCTCTCTCCCAAATATAGCAGTCTGAGAATCTTCTGCTCTCATGTTGGCACTGGAAAAGCCTTAAAAGTAAAGGGTGAGAGGAAAGGATTGTATGTGCTGGTCAAGAGCCTTTATTTTTTTGCAGCTCTTTGAAGCTGTGAAACAGTAGTCCTTCACAGAGGGTGCTTTTTGGCATGTTTGTAACTTAACATGTAAAAGCTGAAAGAATCTCTCAGTAGTGTATATGTTAGTAACAACTGTGGTATTTGCTCAAAGACAGTATCATCAGTGGATGATGCTGCATCCTCTGAAAGACAGACTACCCACAATGATTGGAGCACTCACTACTTCAAGATTACTGGTGGTGCATGCTTTACCTGAAAACCAAAGTGGTAAACTGAGCGGTAGCCCATCCTTTAGGTAATAAGCATGCATATCACATGGTGTGTGTGACTCTGTTCCTATTTAAATCAGTGCCCTGGGGATTTGCAGCCTTATTTTTGGAATGGGGGGGAATAGCTAGGTTTCAACTCTATTTATAAAGACAAAGTAATGTTTCTCTGGCTTGGGTGGCTGTATGCAGTCTGCTGAGGTGCAGGAGTAGCCCAGAAAACATACCTGGCAAGGTGAAAGCATGCATCTGCTCCTGGTAAAGCACAGTAGAAACTGTGAGCTCCTCCACATCTCCTTATGGATGAATTGTGGGCTGTTTTGCCTTTTTCTGTTGTGGTTTGTACTCTGATTCTTGTCTGTGTTATTTTTGTACTTGTGTCATGTATAAAATTGAAAGCTCCTTTTCCAGAGGTTCAGTATGATTGACATGAACCTTGAAATAGGAAAGTTGTAATGGCTGAGGGTGGCAGTTTATTAAAAAAAGTGATGTTGTGAAACACGTGCACCTAATTTAGGTGTCTTGTGGAGACTGGATCTGCAGAGTGGTTGGTGCTCTTAGAAAATACTTAGTGTTGAACAGCAGGCTTGTGTATTGTAGCACTAACATTTAATGGTTGTGGGAATGTTGCATTGTTTCAGCTCACAAAGTCTATGCTGCACAAAACAGTGCAAGTATAAATATTTCACTTGGTTACTACAGTTGAGTTGAAGTACTCCATGGTTAGGAACAGGATAACAAAGTACCACACTCCATTCACACACAGGTCAGGAGATCTTTTCTATAATGTGAACGGTTTTCATGCATATTAAGGCAGTTTGCATTGACTTGAATATTGAATCTCTTGTTGGTTTGGTGTAGTTATCTTTTGTGGTTTGCTTGTGGGTTAATTGTTGGAAATCACAGAATCCCAGAACATTAGGGATTGCAAGGGACCTGGAAAGATCATCCAGTCCAATTCCCCTGCCACAGCAGGATCACCTAGATCCAGTCATACAGGAACATGGCCAGGTGGGTTTTAAATGTCTTCAGAGAAGGAGACTCCACAACCCATCTCAAACCCTGGAGTATTGACAGAGTAGTAAAGAACTAGAATCCATACTTCTTCAAGAGTTGAATAAATAAGCAAATGTCAAAATAGCAGAACTTCCTGCTCCCCATCTTATAATTAGAATGCAAGAATTAAGTGCTTTTTGTTTTCTCCATTGCACATTAGCACGTGCACTGTTTGGGAGCTGCTGGTCAGTGGAGCACCACTGATTTCTGTCTGGGGGCAAAGCATTCATCTAACCTTCTCAGCAGGGGGGCAGATTGATTCCTTAATCAGAATAGCAACAATCCATCCTGAAGCTTCCTCAAGGTATTAAGGCTAAATTAAACAGTCTGGGACTAATGTGTAAGCCCTAATGCACTTCAAGAGGCTTTCTGGCATAAGGAGAATTTTGAAAAATAATCAGAAGATGAACCCAAAACTAAAAGAAAAGAGCCACAGGCATAAAGCACCCTTAAAAAAAGGAGAACAATAATACGTTTTCTTTGTGCGGTACAGTGCTTAATGCTCAGATTCTCTTAGGGAAGAAAAAAATGCATGAACTATATAGCTCTGTTCATGAGATTGCATTCAGAACTTGTTTTCTGTCCTTTGTATATGTGCTCCATAGCTGTTCCAAAAATAGTCATGGTCACGAATATTAAATTAACAGAATTAAGGATCTCAAAGCCAGAAAATGCACCATTTTTAAACAACAACTGCTGTTGAGGAAACATCGGTTCCTATGTGTATTTTGTCGTGTTTGTTTTGCAAAATTTCAAGTTTGTGTTTACATGTATGCATTTACAGAGTCTTCCATTGCACACACATTTCTTGAGGATAAAAATACCATGGCTGTATTCAGCTTTTCTGGAAAATCTTTCATTAATTTGGATGAGGAGTGAAATGACTGAGCTGTAGCCTATATTAAGTACTAGTAAGCAAGAATTAATTATAACATGTCTGTAAACTTGTTGGATTCATAACTGATTGTTATGAATGGCATTCATATGCACGAATATTTAATAACAAAGTCAGTTAAACCACATGATTTTTTTTCAGGCTGCACACCAAGTCAGGTAAGCAGTAATTTTCTTCATAGAACATTGGGATCCTTCCCATAAGGACAAATATATCCAGAAGGCCTGAGGACTTAATAGCTGGAAAGTTTAGGGTGAGTCTTCGTTAATAAAGTCTGTGAAGACACACTGAATGTCCCTAGGAGAAGTTGGCAGATGTTCTCATCTGAAAGACCTCTGACTTCAGAGATGCTGTGCCAAAGACTGCTACTGTACCATAGACTTTCTTGCAGGTCTTAGAGGTTCATGGCCTGCAACTTTAAATTGGCAGCCAGAACTCCATTCTGTGGGCAGATGGGTTTAAACTTTGGGATTTGTGAAAAATAAGGGGTTTACTTTTATTTTCTTGGTGGAAGGCAGTAGCAGTTTCAGTCAACCCTTGGACCAGAATTGTAACTCCCAAGGACACTTTTAAGTGGAAGGTATTGTTTTTATGACAACTGAAGAGCACAAAATGACCTTGTTCTTGCTGTGTGGGGTGATGTTCTTGTCAAAATAAAAAATTCCCTTTAAGTCCCTCATCCTCTGTGTATATCGGTAACAAACACATTTGTTTTCCTCATTCTGTTGCCTCTGTATCCCTCTGTTTCCCTCTGTTTCAGAGGCCAAGGCTGCTTTCCCTGCTTGGCAGATGAAGCAGCTAGTAGATTCAAGTCAATATCCTCTTCCATATTTTGTAGATGATTCAACTGCTCATCAAGCAAATGTCTATTCCTGTGTTATAAAATAGTTGAAGAGTCATGGGACATTCAGGGAACTGTGCCTGGCAACTCCCAATAGCAGTATGAAGATCAGTAGCTCACATCCATCCAAGTCAAAGGTTGGGCAGGAGGTTCCTGTTTGTTCTTCAAACAAAGGCATTTCTTCTGCCTTTGAATGCTCTTTAATCCAACAGGCAAAGCTGCAGCAAAGTAGTGGAAGACAGCTGAAATAGGCATAGATTCAAGAAAGAGTGAATAAAAGGGGAAAAAAGAGAAGGAAGGCTGACACATCATTATTTTTAATAGCAGGAGTTGACAGACTGCTAGGGGACTGGTAGACCTTCTGTCAGAAGGAGCAGTCTGAGGTTAGACTCTCTACATCCACCATAAGTTTTGGGAATCCTTGGTCGCAGTCATGGGGGATTGACTCTTCAGCTACTGGCTTTTTCTCTCACACTGTTCATGTTGATCCTAACTCTTGCTTGCCAGTCTTGCAGAGTAGTTTCATGTGAGTGAGTGCTCTGGATTGCTTGTGACGTACTGCTGGATGCTTACAACAGTGCCTCATCCATTTTGGAAATGACAGACACTCTTATTTCTTGAAATTGCTTTCTGTGTAAGCAGTTCTCTGGGCATGAGAATTCAATGTTTTGGGGGTTTTTTTTGTCTCAAAGTTCATTTTGACTAAGAATTGGTTTTGAGTGCAGATTTAGAGTATTGCTCCTATCTGTTTAACTTAAGAAAATAGAACAAGGAGTAATTTTTTTTTATCTTCCTGCCCCAAGATAAAATGTTAATTACCTGTTGTATAAGTGAGATGGTAGATAACATCTGTGCTTTGAAATTGTTGATTTGAAGTCTGTAAGTCATATGAATTTCTTCAACTTAGTCTGAAAATCGCAGTGGAATTATGGTAGCGACAAGAGAGCAAAGCTACGGAAAGTCTGTATAACTTTATCTGTGTATCTTTAGCCTTTATCTGTAGTGAAATTTATTGGTTTTGCTTCAATTACAGCTGTACAGACTTAGAGGGGATTTATTTTTACCTCACCAATACTTCTAATATGGAGTCTTTATGATAAGATTCATCTTGCGAAGCACTCGCACTGGTGCAAAATGTTGCTTAGATTATTTGTCTTTATTAGTGTATGTTATTTTAGAAATTGCTTGAATTTTGTCCCATTGTTCAACTAAATCATATTTTGTAAGGCTGAATTTCATTCTTGAGCCCTTACCCGTATGAGTAATTGTAGTTATTTCAGTGCAGATAAAACTCTTTGTGCGTCTATTGTGTCTGTCTGAATTATGGGTCTTCAGCTTTTTTTTTTATAAGAAATTTAGATCATTGTGCTTAATTTGTGTGGAGTAATGCTGACTCTGCTCTCGGAACATCTGTCACTGTTTGCATCAATGTCTCTGGAAGGCAAGGCTACGCTCAGCATCTTTAGTCTCGTTTCAGGCAGGTATTCTAAAGCAGTTGTGTCTCTAGTACCCTGACTGAGAAATTCTTTTTCAAGACACGTAGATTCCTTACAGTTTAGTCTTGAGCACCGGCAGAGTCATTCTGATCTTTTCTGATGTTTTGCAAGCAGGATGCATTGCTCTGTTAATATCCCATTATCTTCTGTTAGCATCCTTCTCACTTCAGTGCATCTTTTCATGAATAGATTTTTTTTTATACTGAAAGCGCCATGTAGCACTTAGACATCCGCTGTTAGTGCGTGTGTTAGTAAGCACGCTGGTTGAAGTTAAGCACATGGACATTGTACACAGGTTTCAAATCTCGCAGTCTCATAACTCTCCTGGTCTGGGGAAAGAACAGTAATTCCTGTTATGTCCACATTTGTTATGGAAGTTCTTACGTGTTGTGGAATTGTAAACTACTCAATAGCTACTGTAGTCTGAGAGAGAATTAAAATAGAAGGTGTCTATTGCATCTTCTTACATTGAAAAGCAATACCATATGCTGATAGATTATCAAAATAGATTCTCTATACTAGAACTGCATTGTTCACTGGATGCTATAAAAATCCATATGTCTGACAGCTATAATTTCAAAGAGTTGATTTTTTCCAATGTACTAATTAATTCCCTTCAAATAGGCACAAAAATGAAATACAACATCAATATTTAATGGTATCTGCTTAAAATGCTCCTCATCTAGATTTTTGAAGTTGTGTGGGGTGATGTTTGTACATCCCTGATAATGAGAGGATGGAATGTGTGTGTTGTTTTCTTTTAATTTTAGGACTTAATTACTCGCTCCATAAAGATGTGATGGTGAGATGCCCTGCATGGCCCTGCTCAAAAATCATTGGATTGTAGGAAACAGCTTCATCTCTCTTTGTAGACTGTTGCACCACGGAAATACATTTGGATGGTAGCAGAAAGAGTTTCCCTTTCCTGAGTCAAATGAGCTGGTCTCCACCTTTCACAGGCAGGCTCCTCCAGTTGAAGCAAGGTTTCTGAAAGTGGGCTGTAATTTTGCTTTTGCTTCAGGAAAAGTGAACCCAAGTGACCGATGTCTTATTCTGAACGTCACGTTGTTTCCTGTTATGCTGTTGCACAGTGCAGCTACAAGCTGACCTAAATTCATGGTTCTCTTGTGAAGTGCCAGTCTTGTCTTTAGCAGTAGAGTGGCAGAGATTTTATATGTGAACTGGATGTGTTCAGTGTTATTTCTGTGTTATCGGCTGGTTATTTTGAACATCAGGCTGCTGGACAAGTGAGTTCATAACAGACTTATGTATAATTTTCAGGCACTACTTCTTTGGAATAGATCTGTAGAGTAGGGGAACCCATTACTTTCTGGAAACTAAGGGAACTTTTGTTAGCTTTCCCCTCACAATAGTAGCAGAAAAGAGGAGCAGGTGCTTGCCATCCTCTTCTTTCGGTACTTTGTGGTTTGTTATTGCTGTGATAGGTTTGCTATTGCTGTAGCACATTGTAAGGTAAGCATTCCCTCTGTTTATTGTTGTTGTAGCTTTCCACTTGATCTTCAAAGAAGTGAGAAGAGTGGAAATCAGGACCATGTAGCTGTGCAGTTTTTTACTCACGAAACTTCATTACATATGTGTGCTGTGCACACCACACTTTTCCATGACAGATGCAGTACAACAATTCGTAAATATTCCTGTAAAACATGCTGTGCTATATAATATCAACTCAGACCTTGATCTGCAACTCTCCATTGATTCTACTATGAAGATTTTAATAATGTTGAACTGGAGTTTATGTTAGTCACGATCTGTGTGGTGTGATGGACTCAGTTTTTGTCTTTAAGACAGAAAGGTTTTTATTGCTGTCCCAGTCATCAGTCCAGAGTACAGCAAGCGGCTTTGCGCTTGAAAAAACTGTAGCACCCTTTCAGAAAATATCTGTGGTGCCTCAGATTTTTTTCAGCCTGCTAACACATTCAGAACACAGGACAAGCGGCTTAAGATCTGAATGAGATTGTTCACCAAATGAGTTGGTGCAGCATATTAATTTGCTCGCACTTGTAAATGCCCGCAATGTTACAAGAGCCTGCAACGTCACTAAAATACCAAGAGCTTTGTTGGTTCTAAACTCCTTAACAGAGAGTTTTAAATTCTTGTCTGCTTGCTGTGGCCTTACCAGCTTTCTAAAGAATTTAGAGATCCATATTTGAACAATGTTGTGTGTCCTGGGCTTAGCAAGTTAGTAAAGATCTTTCCTTGCTAGTATTAATGGTCTTGGACGTCCATTGTGCACTAGGTTCTAGTGTATGGATCATTATTAAATGAGGCTCCTATTGATGCTTTTTATGGAACTGTCAATGGATTTATTGCACGTTGTGATATACACTTCATCTTGATAGACAGTCTAGGATTTATTGGTGAAAACATTCGCCTTTACAGTTAGGTAAGCTAACGTAACAGTTTTAACGAGGAGGTTGGATGTAGTCAGCCTGATTATTTTTTTTTTTTCCATTTGTACTTTCTGTTGCATCATAAGTTCATAGGTTGGTATTTAAATCACAGAACATTAGAGATTGGAAGCAACCTCAAAAGATCATCTTGTCCAATCCCCCTGCCAGAGCAGGAACACCTAGACCAAGTCCAGAGTGGAACTGATATGACACTACATTTTTCCTCTTTCCTCTGGGTAGTAAACCAAACTCCCCCTCTCCCCAAACCAATGTTGGGTCCAGCAGTCCTTGGAGAAGAGGGCTATGAATGGGTTTTTAAAACAACAAAAAGTTTCTAGCTTTATAAGATTATTTTTAAGGTCTGAAAATTTTTTTTTTAAATATAGAGATCAAGCACAAACACTTTTGTGAAACTTGCATAGATAGGTAAATTATGCTGTTTATTATTTGCTGCAGCAGAACTTCCATCTGATGTTTATGAACTGGTATTGATTCACTGTTCACTACTGGGAATTGACTGTAAAGCTATTAAAGCTGCATGCTTAAGAATGGAATTACCCCCAAACATTTAGTGCTGTCCCTTGCTTCACAAATACTAGATCTAGGCAAATACATAGCATTGGAAGATGGGGTGATCAGACTGATGTGACATACGTGTGGCTTTTAATCTTGGCTCCAGTAAACACTGTTTTAAATTAGATAGTTATTTTCTTCATGACTGTTTAATAACTAGATTAATGGAAGATGACTCTTTCCTGATTTAATTCCCATCAGGGCTGGCAAGCTGCCTGCTTATTCAGGCATTGTGAAGGCTTGATGTCTGTATCATGGTACCATGATAATTGCTATAGCGTGAATTATAGGACACTCATATGGGGTATTTTGGAACCCAGGGACATGAGAGAGTTGTCCTGAGAAATCTGAATTGCCCTGTTTGCTCAGCTAGACTTGCCTGTCCAGCTTATGAGCAGAATGCCCTTGCTGAGGGAAGCAGTCTCCACTTAAAGGATCAAAGGATTTTGATTCTTCTGCTCAGGATAGTGAAGCATGATTTATTCCTGATGCTTAGGTTTCCAAGTCCTGTTGGTCAAAAGAGAGTGTAATTGTTGATTTAGGTTTCATGAAAGGTTCTGATTATTTTACTTGGAAAGGCCACAGGCTTTGCAGGGAGCCAGGCCAGACTAGGTTAGGCTAGCACACGGAACTTGATATTGGTCTGTTTGGCTCAGAGTATGGCCTTACTGTAGTATCTCTGAGGAACTTTCAGTCAGAAACCACTACATCTTGCTCACTGTGCTGTGGTTCTGTTTGTCTCTGATTAAACTGGCATCTGTTAAAGTATAGGCAGCACTTAGGACAATGGGGCTGCAGCTACAGCTGGATGATCATTGCTGCTGCTACAACTTGCTTCAGATGCTCTCTTATCAAGACCTTGGGCACTTAACAATTATCTCTACCACCCATAAATTTTATAAAACTCTTGTTCTGTTTCATGATGTCTGTTGATAGAGTAGGAAATGCTATTTCTTCCCATTTTTCAAAGCTTGATGATGTATCTCCTCTTGTTGGAGTGTTTGTTTGGTTCGATGGAGTTGAATTCACCTCTTTAGCTGCTTGTAAACTGTCTCATGTCCTGTGGAGAGTCTCAGACATTCTTGAGTGAGCAGCTCTGATGGTTCCATTGCATTCCTCAGAGCTGTGCTGGCCTCTGTGCTTGCTGCTCCATTGACTCTGCAAACCTGAACTGTGTGTGGGTGAACTTTCTCTTGTATTCCAGCATGTAATTTAATTGATGTTTGGTAATTTGCGTCAGATTAAATTATTCGTTGTCACTACTGAACAAATGCTCTCCGTGCTTTTGGTGGGTCAGCGTTTTGTGCAGTACTTCCCCTTCTTTGTTCCACCTACTTTGAAGCATTCATTTATTTTTGCAGTTATCTTGTTACTGAGAGAGGCTTCTGTTAGGAGGAGGGGGAAACCCAGTGGAGTTTCAGAGAAGATCTATACAATGATTATTAGCTTAAGGGAAATGTGATTACTTCTCAGATTTAAACTTTGATTTTACAAGGATTCAGACTATAATTAATATGAGTTACCAGAGGATAAATGTTATAGAAATGTAACAGAGCTGAGCATCTGAGAATAGAAGTATATGCTCTTTCTCCCCAAAGGAAGAGAAACTGAAGTTATCAGATAATCCTTGTCTATGGATAACAAAGTACGTTGTGATGCTTAGGTGGATGGTTTTAATCCCTAGTGAGACTTGTCAGTGGTATGGCTGCCACATGAGTTTTGGTTTGCTCGTATTTCAGTTTATCATAGATTAATTCTGGGGCCATGCAGGTCATCTCTTCTTCTGCTGAGAAGAGAAGTGGCAAGATTCAACTTAAATTTTTTTTATGCAAGTGGAGTTCAATCTGTTCTCAAAATCAAGACAAGTAGCCTGACTGTGAAGTAGTTGGGAGTGTGTGCAAATGCAGCAGGAGTGAGTCCCTTTGCAGAAGTGCCTTATCAGCTAAGAAGCAGACATGACAGGTTATAGATAACAGGGAAATATTTGATGGGATGTTAGATGAACATCTGAGTTGAACTCTCATAGTTGTAGGAAGAGGAAGGAATCTATATTGCATTAGATTTCCTGAATCATGTATCTCTTGTGTGAAATCTCCTGTTTGAGAAACATAACTATTTGTTTGATCAGAGCAGAAGCAGCCAATCTAATTTCTGGGTTAAAAGTGGAATGCAAGGGCAGATAGAAATACTTACAGCATAGCAGTAATCTTATTTGGTCATGAGTGTGAAGTGGCCCTTGAAAAATCTAGGACTGTATTTATAATGTTGTGGTATTTAAGATACTGAATGTTTTGTGACCCCTATCTGCGGAGCATTGTCTTTTTCTTAGCTGTTAGTTCCACTTAATTTGGAAAAGAGAGGCAGGAACAGTCAGGTTACAGATGTTTTTCACCGTTCATTTGAACTTTAAGGAAGGGCTTTAAACACGCCTGGGCGAGGCTTATTTTTTGACCTTAGGTATTGCTATAACTCCAATGATTCCAGGAGAGAGCCTGCAGCTAAGCAGAATCAGTGACTTACAACATTTTTCTTTTTCCAGTCATCTGGGTAAACATCCCATAAGGACACAGTGTCTGCACCGGAGGTGGGTAGTTTCTCAGGGTGCTTCACAGCCTGAGAAGGTACTGGAAACAAGTCAGGGGAGTAAAGATTGTTTAATAAATCTTTGCATTAGCATCTGTATAGAAAAGAGATTCACATGTGATCAATTCTACATCTCACAGGTGATTTATTTAACAGAGCTCAAATGATCAGATGTGGCCCTATTTGTCCTATTGAGAATACCAGGCATACCTGACAGTATGGGCTACATTTTCACAGAGGGAGGGGAAGGACTCTTATTTTCCAAAGTTTAACAGTATTGCTGGGATGTTTTTTCCCCAAGCAGTTACATAAAACCCACCAAATTAGGTTCCCCCCCCAAAGCAAACAAAAAATCCCACATTCAAATATTACTCCTCTGAAGAGTTCAGTGGGATGGGGAGGAAATACAGGAGTTCCTAAACTCCAGCTGTGTGCCTACAGTAGTATCATTTTTTAAATGATTTGATATTGAATGATAAAATTGTGCTCTTTTAAGATTCTTAGAACAAGTTGGATATAGTACATGATGAATCCAATATGGCACTGAGGTGCAAATGAGTTGGGCAAAATGCTAATTTCCCCAAAATACATTCCCAGAGACTGCTGCAGTTTGAAGTCTGGTGCATAAGATTCTGCTGTTGTAATTCAGTATGGGTTTGAGTAAGAGGCAGAATTGCCTTGTGTGTGTCATCTTTTAAACAGAACAGCAGCATGCTTGTTTCTCTATTGTAGTTATCCATGCTATAAGCAGGAACATAATATGGTTCATTTTTAATAACTAGTACACAGCTGCCCGAAGGGGAAACTGTGTGGGCCAGAGACTTTGTTGATCTTTGTTTTAACAGCTGGTAGTATTAAGGGAGAGCTTTGTAGAATGGGGTGGGGGGAAAGAGGATGCAAATCAGTCAACAGTTAATCCAAAGATATAGCCAGGGACCAAAAGATTTACTGGGAATGAATTCTGAAATTGGATTTTGTTCAGATAATTACAGAATAAAAGAACGGGTGTGCATGGAATCAGGGAAGTAGGATGGTACAGGGGAACAGTGAAAAGTTGCAACACTGTCAACTGAAAAACCTTCCTGTAACACCACCACCATATATGTAGCATCGTTACCATGCGGCAACTCCAGAGGGAGGCAGCTGAGATCTGGAGCTCTGCTGTGGCACATGATTTATACCATCCCAGCAGCATAGTGATACGCACCAGAATATGCTTGTTTTCAAAGCTCTTGTTTATAACGCACAGAACAGTGAATCCCTCTGGGTCGTTACAGCTTTCAGTCTCTAGCTCTGGATACTGTCAGCAAAACCCAAGTCCCAGTCCCATTTCTATTCCCCTAGGATGAGCAGAAGGAAGAGGTTGGCATTGCTTTGTTTATTTTACTGTTTTTTTGAATGTGTTTTGGGGGTTTATTAATGCTAATAGTAGTGATACATCATCTCTCTGGGCCTCAGTAGATATTAGTAGCTAGAAACTTTTGCTTACTTAATGATTCTGGGTTGTAAGGTCTAAGTTCTGCTGCTTACCCCTGTATCTAGTAGGAATAAGTTGACTTTAAACTGGTTGAATTGTGTTAGTGTCACCAAAAAGAGGAGGAGCACGTGCACGCTTGTCTTCAGTGTGAGTAACTGAACATGTACAGAAAAAGGTTGTAATGCACTCGGTCCTTCAGTAAGAACAGTTAGTATTTCTGACCTTACATCTGGCATTAATTGACGTTTCTCTCTTATTATCTTGCTATTTAAGTGCTTTCTTATAGCCTAGGTTGTAATTTGCACATTATAACGTATTTTGAAACAAACCCATGTCCCATTTTGGGATTTCTTGCCTCTATTTTATAAGTGGAATTGTAGCCTTGGAAAGAATTGTTCATTTCTGAATGCTCTGCTTGTGACAGATGGTTCTCGTTGTGGGAAAGTCATGCAGTGCCTCAAACCTCAAACTGTATAAACTTATTTGAAGGAGATTAATTGGTGCTGCAGAGTGGCCATCTATGAGAAATATCCTTGGACACTGCAAACAGTGTTTGGTGAGCCTTACCTTTTCCTTATTTGAAGAAAAGTCTGTAATATTCATTTTCAAAAGCTTGAAGTTTTGACCCTGCTAAGGTGCCCGGTTCCTATTTGCAGAAAGATAACGCTGCTCCCACTCATAACAGATGACTTGTGCCAAGTCTCTTAACGCCTCAGTATGGCCTTCTCAGGTAACTGAATCAAAGTGAAACAGCATCTAGATAGTGTTCTGTACTAGATTAACTGATCCAGGGCTTGTAACCTACATAATTTCACCATCAAAATTCCCCTTGTTCTAACCAAACCAGGCTTCTTAGCCTTCTGCATGCTGAAGGACTGTGTTCCTGTCCCTATCTATTCAGTATACTTGGATTCAGTTGCTTTTTCTTTTAATCACCATTGCTCATCAGCTCTGTGTTGCTCCAGTTGAGCTGTTCACTTCCTCTTGCTTTCCCACTCCCCAGAATTAATCATTCCTCCCTGTTTTCTTACCTCTCGCAGCATCTTTTTATGCTGCTGTAGTACCAACAACCACATCCTCTCTTGTATGGCACATCCTGTCTCTCACCTTCCTTCCTGGCTGCTGCGTTAGCACTGTCACTTGCCCTGTTGCTATAGAATGGACCACAAGTTCTGCTTTACCACATCCTCTGTAGGATTCAACAGGCTAAGCGGGAGGAGAAGGCTTGGTTTGATACCAGGATGGCAGAGGTGAAGGATTTGATGGCTTAATTGGTTTGGGCTTAGGTGAGAAAGGCTATTTGCTGTAGTGGTAAGAGTAGTCCCTAGAGCCAAGACCAGGAGATTTCCATCAGCAGCACCTGTTCCTCTTGCATCTCCACTGCTGCTGTACCCTTGGCTGGGTGGCAGCAGGAACTGAGAGGCTTCTGGCTGCTGCAGGAAGGAATTTCAGTTCACGATTTAAGCTGTCGTCAGAAAGGTCAGAAAGAACATTGACAACACAGAGAGTGTGTGTGAATGCCTTGGCAGTTGATGATGCTGGTTCTATTCACACTGGGAAGCATCTCTCAGGAACTGTGTGTTAGGTTTTGCAAGGCTTCTATAACTGTTAGAGCAGGCAGCCAGCATGGTGCTTGTGCTCTGTTCACAGTAACCTGGCAGAGAGGCTGAGGTATGTTGTTCCCTACCTGGTGCCCCATGTACTGCCCAGGGAATAATTTTCTCTCCTTTCCTGGCTTTCGGTGCTCACTTGTTGGCTTTCCACTGCTATTTGTTGTTCTTTCTGTAACCTGCTGCTGTGCTTTAAAGTCTGCCCTTGTGCATCATCTTCTCTACAATGAAGTCATCAAACTACACCAGTGTCAAAACAAGCCCAACGTTTTTGTTAGTGGGATGTACCTGTGCAGCTTTACTGTAGGGGGTGGGTCTCTTTGTTAGATTTTGCAATTTAACTTTGGTTCCCTGTCAACCCTGATGATCTGGTTGTACTCCCAGAACTGGCCTTGTCTCATTGTGCCTGTAGTATTCAGTTTGCTCTCCAGGCACTGGCCTCTGCGATACGTGCTCAAAAGTGCTTCTTGTTTGACTTCAGCCAAGTTTCTTTCCGGGAAGGGTCACTGAAACCTGCCCATGAGCCAGCACTTCTGCTTAATTAGCAGGAGGGGTCACTCTTGAGTTTGTGGAAGGTGGCTTTTGGGTGGGGATGAGTGTGGTTGGTCTCAAGAGTAATTAGGAGGGTTACTCCCTGTTGCTACCCTTTGCTGTGCCAAGGGCCTTGCTATTTATTATACCGGGGCAACTTTATTTGAAATCTGAATTAAAATTGGTATCAATATTACAACTTATTTCGTGTTACTTTTCAGCATTGTGCTGAAACTGTAAGGCTGAAGTGCTGACTAGAAACTGCTTTATTAGTAATGTTTACTGAAACAAGTAGGACAATTAGAGGTGAGTTTATCTAGCAACAGAAAGAGGTATTTCAACATAAAACAGTCTGTTTCCACTCTTTGTTTCAGAGATTCCTCTCCTCCAGTTTGAATCAATCTCAATTACCTAACAATGCAGCAAAGAATATTGTTTTTGTTTCTGTGTTCTCCTAACTAGACCAAGTTATGAGATCAGACCAATCAGGAGAGATTAAAGAATAGTTAAAAACATGGACAAATTACAGGGTGGTGATAGATAAAGGGAAAATGTAGGTGGGAAAGTATGATGGGTTTTTTTCAGTTATTTAATTATTCAGCTTGAGTGGAAATATGCCACTTGAAATTCATCCTGACTTGAAAAACTTATTTAATACTAAGGTGTGAAATAAAACTAAATGTGGATGAGGAGATCTGCCAGACAAATGCATGTGATCACAGTTGTGTGAACAAGAGCCGGATATATGGGGTGATGGAACAGTAGGTTCATAAAACTACTGGTAAAGCCACAGCATTGTCTGACTGTGAACCAAAGCGAGATGTTCTCCCTGTCCCATCAATATGTCTTTCGTGGTGGTGTTAGTCCTCCTTGTCTGTGCTGCAAGAAGCAAAAGGTCAGTGTCCTGTGCTCCATTTCATACTTAACACGTATAAAGACGGATGTTTGTTTAGTTGTCATTGTCTGGGGATTTCTCTGGCTCTAGCTGACAAGTTTTGTGTGGGAAGTTGTCACTCATCAGTAATGGCTAAGTTAACAGATGCTGAAGTGCTTTTCATATTTTCCTCTCATCTGATTTCTGAGAGGCTCTTGCCCTGGTAGCCTGTTCCTTATACATTTTCTTTCATTATTAATTTGCCTGAAGACTGTTAACATTTGCATATAGCTTTATTGTATGTCTCCAAGGATCTATGATCTGAATTCTGTTATATTCTGCTAGTGCCATATGGGACTTAACTGAGCCTATGAAGGTCTCATCATCTTGTTAATTATTTTTCTAATTTGAAGTTGTTAAACCATGGAAGCTAAAAAAAGTAATGTAGAATTTGAACACTGTAATGTATTTGTGATCTTAACTTTAATTTCTTTTTTGCTGGTGGAAATGAGTGAGAGTATTTAAAAACAAAAGGGATGTGGGAGGAGAAGGTATGAACCTGCAGTGAAAATTAGTGCTTGATTCCCCTCTTCCTACTAATGTTCTTAGGACAGTGGATAAACAAGTAATTTTGGAAGGAAACAGAACTGAACTCCCTGGAGAAGGAGGCAGTGGAAAGTCTTCAGATATTCTTAATGTTTAAGGATCATGGGATTTTTATGATGTTGCTGGATTACAATTATAGGAGGAATATACTATACTGAGTATAAAGGCTTTGGTTTTGTTTATTAGCAATTGAATTTTCACCAGTCTTCACTACTCATCTGTGTTAGCTTTCTGATTAATATTGCACTCCAGTGCGAACAGCAATGACACCTCAGCTTGGTTACTGGGAAAGTAAATGCTGCCATGTGTGAGTCCTATCTGAGCAAGTTTGACACTATAATTAAGCTGCAGAAATAATTGGTAAAGTCTCCCAGAATTTAATGTATTGTTCACACTTGAATCTAAATGGATAATCCCAGGACTTTTGGCCTGGGTCTAAGGTGGAGTTGGGCTCCTTGTCATCAGTCTTCCTCTTTGTGAAGAGTGGTTCCTAGAAATGGGCAGCACAGCAACCTGAGTACATATCTGACACTAATTCAAGAGAAGAGGGAAGACACCCCCTTGTTTCAGTAGGTGTTAATGCTGAAGCTCCTTGGTGGCAAATTAGAGTCCCATCCATCATTGCATCTGAACATCGGTTTCACAATAGATGGAAGATCTCCTGAAAGAGGAAGGAATATCTTGGTGAGCAGCTCTTCAAAGACCACATGAATAACACTTTGTTGATTGCTCAATAATTGGTTGTACTCCATGTTATGTGGCTGAGAAATGGGAAGAAAGCTGTTCTTTCTTTTGGTTTTTTTTTTTTTTAAGGGCTTTCTTCCCAAAATACTTTGCATAGCTGGGCAATGTGATTTGAGGAGACCAGTTGAGAAGTGAGAGGATTTGACAGTTTTTGAAGTGGCCCTTAAAATGACTCAAAGCAAATAAAGCAGCACAATTTCCATTTTAAGCATTGTCAGTGTAAGTAGCATGCAGCAAGAGTTTCAGAAAGAATGTCCATGAATATGAGGTTATTTGGGCAGTGGTAAAAATACCAGCAGAGAATTAATGGAAACAGAAATGAAGTTAGAAACACACTTTGCCTTAGGGATAAAAATTTCAGAGCATTTTGGGTACTTGGATGCCCAATTCCCATTCAGCTCAATGGCTAATGTTGTTCTTTGAGCTCTCATTTTTGTGTGCATCTGAGCCACTATAAAGATGCTGGCTGTTTAAAACAGGTTGTGGCAGAGGCCCTGCTTTCTTGGGTCAGCTCGTCTATTCAAACTCCCCCATTACTTGAGGAAGGTGTGAAGTATTCATACTGAGACGGTGGTGTCCCCGAGAAGCTGGTGGAAACCAATGAAGAGGACAAAGTTACAGCTGTAGGAGTAGAGGAGTAGTTTATAGACACATATGTCAGCTGTCAATCAAGAGTCTGCTTTTGATAAGCTCTTGGTACCACAGTACTCATAGGGACTTGAAAATGGGAGATCATGAGATTTGCAGGTCTGAAGGCCAAAAAGCATAGGCTGTAACATGATGACTGTGTTGAGTATCTGCTGAGGTGCAAGACTTGTTCTTTGTGCAGTACTTTGTGGTCTTAAATGGAAACCTGTCTCTGTCTGGAAGAGAAGTAGCCAACGTTTCCAGAAAAGGTTTTGATGTTTCTTTTTTGGAGAAAACAAGTGCAAAGTGACCTTTTGTTTCCCCCTCACTGTGGTCTGCTGGGAGCATTCTCAGTGAAATACTGTGTTAAAGCCTTGCAGAACTTGTTTTCTAGTGTTAACTCTAATTGGAAGGGTGAGAAGTCTGCAAAAGTGATCAGAGGAGAATATGTATCTTGAGTGAAACGTGAAACAGCTTGTGGGGGTACCAGAGCCATCTTCCAGCTGCTGACTGGACCTGCACTGCCTTCAATGGCACATTTGACCTGCTAAATCCATATCCATCCCTGGCAGGAATGGGGCATTTTGTCCTGAAACCACATGTACCTCTTGTTAGACTGCTCCTGGTTGTAAAACCAAGTTCCTTTGGAACTGGGACGGATTAAACCCCCTTACAAGCTACACTTTTGCTTCCCCAGCCACCAGCCTCTTCATGGTTTCTTTATGACACTGATACTTTTACTCATCTGTTTAAAACTTCTTGTGTTTTCATCTTCTTATGTACAAGATCCTTATGCCCAGTGCCACAAGTGCTTAAGTTAACCAGTACCTGCTAATTTACCAATGACATTACCTCCTTCATAAGATTTTTTTTTTTTTTTTGCTGGGATTGTTATGAAGAAGGCTTGTGGGGTTTTTTTAGCTGCAAGGTGATTCTGGAGTTCAGTGCAAACTGAAATGAAACACAGTACTGGAGTTTCAGAACAACTTGAAGAACTAGTGCCTGTAGCAGTCTGGTTCTGGGAAGTCTGTGGGAGGCAGCCTGTTACACAGAAGGATGAAAAATCTCATTTTTAAGGGTACTAAAACTAGATCAAATTTGCTACAGAGTAGTTGAGATTCTTGTAACTCTTCAGATTCAGTATGATAATACATTTTTGTAATGAGCTTTGGAAATGCAAAATAAATTTTAACAAACACTTGCCGCTATTGATTATTTGAAGTCATGATATTGATATTCACTATTCTGAAAAAAATCTCCTTTGTGGAAGTTCTGGTTTTGCATGTGCTGCACGAATTCCTGCACTTTGGGATCCCGTGAATGAAAGGTTATACTTTATGACCAAAGTGTTTTGTGTACTCTGCCATCCCTACGATTCATTAGCTTTAACCCAGAGCCTTTGCCAATCTTGAGGCAAATCCATGAGACAAGGAGGACTCTCTGTGTTGGGTCCCTCTGGCTGCACTCCCTTTTGGAATCTTATGCTCAGCAAGTGATGGTGTTGCCAATTTTATTGGCTTTTTCAATCCTTAAGGAACACAGAACAGATAATGGAATTCATGACCCCAGTGTAACACACTGTTGTGGGGCGTTGGCTGCTAAGTGAAATGGCACTTGGGCCCAAACTTGTTGGAGGCCTGGAAAAGATAAACTTCTCTTTAGCAAAGCCTGTAGCAAGCTAAGTTTCACCTTGCCTTGGTCCTTGTGATAGCAGAGGTTAGTGCTTGTAGTTGAGGTTATTCTGGTTACAGCTCAGCATAGAACAAGTGTCTCCACATGCTATTTATAATATTTGCATCTTCACCCCATCAATCTGACAGTGTTGCAGTTGCCTTTGCACTGTGCATCATGGAGTTTTCTTTCACCAAGCTTGACATAGTTAGGCCACTGAAACAATCAAGCAGATTCATCCATGGGATAGCAGACCAAAGTGAGTTACCACCTTGGAGCCATTTTCAGGTATTCTTCATGTTTTGATCCTAGTACTTCTCTAAGAATTGAATCAGGGGAGTAAGGGTGGTGGTGATGGTGATGGAAGAGGTTTTGAGAAGCCACCACCAAGATGGCCTTTCAATGGTGAAGCTGCTAAATCTTTCTGTGCAGTCAGCAGACTAAACTATCTTGAAGAGCAGGATCTTTTTGAAATGTGTTCTTGCCTATGGGAAACCTTGTCTGTTCCTCTTGAAGTAGGGAATGGGATTGTAGTAGGATGCTAAGTTAGTTTCTTGCTACTAGTATGGTGTATCTGATAAGGTGGTTTAATTTGCTTACCGGGATTAGGGAGTGCATTTTCCTCCTTGAGATTTCCCTTCTTGAAGTTGGGAATGTGTGCGAATGCATGTAAACTTGTGAGTAATGGACTGCCTCGTGGGGGATTTATTTTATGCATGTGTTTGTTAAATAATGTAAATTGTGGAGGAGTAGAGTGTGGGATAGCTGTAAGACCTCTTTATCAGAAACCTTAAGCAGCCCGTGTTTGCACTTGACGCCAGCATAGTCTGAGAGGTGTGGAGGTTGTGTTTGAAGCAAAGCAGAAGGTACCTCGCTGTGTTGGCATCATACTCCAGACAGAAAACAGCCCTCTGGGAGCAGGAGAGGTCTCTGTATTGCCCATGTTTTCTTTGTATTCTCCCCAGCTGTGAAATTGTTTGCAGTAAGGATTTGTCTATATGCAAATATGTACTAGCTTAGTCTGTGTCTTCCCTTTCTGCACAACAGATACATCCTCTTTTGAAGTGACTATTACATTGGTTTAAAGGTGCTACCTATGGCTGGAAGTCAGGCTCTTTCTTATTCTGTGAAGTTTGACCTTTTTTTCAGTTGCCCTAAACTCCTTTTTAATTACTGGAGCCACAGGGTTTAGAAGTTATATACTATTTCTGTAACTTTATCCTATGGCTTCTCTGCTGTTCTGCCCCCAGTGCTTAAACTGAGTAAAACTGACATAATTTCAGTTGAAGCCTAGCCTTGGCTGAACTGGTTTACAGCAGTGCCTTATGCTAAACTACATAGACTAGATACACAGATACACATACCCTCTGTGTCCTATATTCATGGATGTTACCAATAGAGTTTTGCAACTCCAACACAGTTCCTTCCCTTCAAAATACAATTAAAACAGTTTTGATAGTAGCAGCTTCTGTGTGCAGGACTTGTTCAGTGCTGGGAGAATCTCTCCTGATACCCATGCAATTTACGTTCAGAGCCACATATATTACAAAGCAGAAGGTGGTATTTGCCTAAAAGCAGCATATTCATAAATGAGGGTTGGTGTTATTTTTCCGCCCTTTGCATCTAAGGAAGTGGCTGATGTTGCTTAGATAATGTTCATGATAGCTCTTACAAGGCCAAATCTTCATCAGGTAGAAAAAGGCATCGCTTCTGTCAGAGGCTTTAAATGGGGCAGCTGACCTAAATCTTTTGGTGTGTTAAATTTTTTTGGACAGTGTTGTAAATCTAACCTTTGTACTGCAGACGTACACACTTACTCTCTGTTTTCCCTGTAAGCCATGTGGAAGTTGATGCCAGATAAGTCAGGCTGATATTCAAGTACTTGTTTACGCTGTGTTCCTGTCAGGATGAGTGTTCAGTGCATCACAGTTTAAGACACATTTTTTTGAGGTCTGGTACAAACATTAACTTCTGAAATGCTGTGTGGAATGCAGGATTGTGTAATTTGAGGGGTGTTGAAATAACAAAAATTGTAAAAATAAGGTAATTTTAGATTAAATCTGCAGCTAGTAATAATCTGGATTGGATAATTAATTTGGATTTAGAGTTGCTTAATTTCTCTTGGCATTTGCAAATCCCAAACTGACTAGTGGTGTGGAATGTTCCTGATCGAAACAGATTTTATTGCAAACATGTGTGACTGCTTTCTGAGGGCAACAATACTGGAAGAACAAAGCCGCATCTGTGTATAAATGGAGGTAGACAAGAAAACTTAATATAAACTTGGCTAATGTAATGTTTTGGTTACGTTGTTTGTTAGCGTGTGGTTCTGTTTCAGAACAAAATAGCCTATAGGGAAGTAAACTATGTTCTGTAAAACGTCCTACCTGTTCAAATGATGCTTCAAATTCCTCACACTCAAATTATGAGTATAAATCTATGTTTTTCAGACAAAAATCAAGTTAATGAGCAGACCTCAAATTCAAATTTGTGAGGAACTGTTCAGAGTACAACAGAATACTGGCAAGAGTATTTCTTACCACAGAATATTAGGGATTGGAAGGGACCTCAAAGATCATCTAGTCCAATCTCCCTGCTAGAGCAGGATCACCTAGACCAAGTCGTGCAGGAACATATCCAGGCAGGTTTTAAACATCTGCAGAGGAGGACACTCCACATACCCCCTGGGCAGCCCCTTGCAGTGTTCTGTCACCCTCACCATGAAGAAGTTCCTTCTGATATTTATATGGAACCTCCTGTGTTCCTTCTTACACCCATTACCTCTTGTCCTATCATTAGATGACACTGAGCAGAGCCTGGTTGCATCCTCCAGACACCCACCCTTCACATATATCTAAACATTAGTAAGGTCACTCCTCAGTCTTGTTTTCTCCAAGCTAAAGAAACCTAGCTCCCTCAGCCTTTTGTCATAAGGGAGTCTGCCTTTATATCAGGAGACTCCATTTAGTAGAATTGCTAGGAATTCAGAAATGATGAATGAAGAGTGTTACCGACTTGGTCTCATGTTAAAAAGATATTTCCGTTGATTAGAAACCCGCGTCGCTATGAAAAGGTCTATCTGTGGTAATGGAAAATATTAACAACACTCTGGTGATCTGTGCTTCAGAAATTATTTTTAGTTATCTCTGTGTTCAATTAAATTTTTTTGATTCATTGCAGGACCAATTTGACAACTTAGAAAAACACACACAGTGGGGTATTGATGTTCTGGAGAAATACATCAAGTTTGTAAAAGAAAGAACAGAGATTGAACTCAGCTATGCAAAGCAGCTTAGGTAAGTGGATCTGTAAATTCTGAACTTTGAGTTGCATCTGTTCAGAGCCTCTAATAATCTGGAGTTTTACTGTTTCAGTGGTGATAATTTGTTTGATCAGTAATAATGGCTTCTAGAGAATAGCTTGCATTTACAGAATGGAAAGCTAAAGCTAATTTAAGATGCTGTTTTATTATCTCTGCTGAAATTCATATGCCTTGCAAAAAGGTTCTTTAGGTGACTGAGTAGCACACTAGGACTTACTCACAGTTTGTGCGTGATTAATCGCTCGGGCTTTGAGGAAGGCGTTGTAATGTTTTCCATGACAATAGGATTGCTCTCTGTAAATACTGAAAGGTTTAAGATTTCAGTAGAATAATGATCACCTGTTGTAAGGCGAAGTTTAGGGTTTCTTTTTGCAAGACAGGCTCTTTTATGAACATGTGTTGGGAGAAAATGAAGGTCAGAAAGTCAGTCTCAGCCTTAGGAAATTTCAACTCTGTAGTTAGCCAGGAGATTGCAGCCTGGGATTTGATAGTTTTATAATCTTGCCACTGTTATTGTGATGCATCTCCTGAACAGAGCTGAGATCCTATGACTGTCTCAAGTGGCTAAATTAGTAGAAATTCCTACTAGGTGCTTTCTGTGTATCTAGTGTGACCATCAGGTTGTAGGTAAAGACATGAATGTATGTGAATCAGACCCAGAGAAAAAAACCATGCTCCTTGAAGTCAGAGCCAATAGCCCTCCCACAGCAAGTAGCTCTTGCTGTGCTTTTCTCAGTGAGTGGAGGTTAGGGAGTAGAGCACGCTGGCAGTTCTGCCACTGCCTGTAGTGAAATGCTGGTAGCCAGTGGTGTTCAGTGTGATAAACTGGAGGTGGTGGAGCTAACTGGGGAGAGAAGTGCAGGTCTAATCCTGCAGTTTATTAGTATGATATTTTTTGCATGACTGTGATAATTATTAGAACCTCCTTCTTCTTGGTGCTTATAGAGATGGAGATCTGAGATTCTGGGGATCTGCGTATATCTACAGCACAATGTCTTAGAAAAGAAATGGCGGCATTCTTGGCGCTTGTGTTAGACTGGATTTGAGATGCACAATGGCCAGTTACTTCAGAGGAGCTGGTGGTTGATAAAACCATGCTTTGATGGTTCTGTGCTTTCTCAGGGGAATGCCACAAGTATTCCTCAGGGTTTCTGCTACAGACAGGCAGGAAATAGAACATGATTTGTGCAGGAACAAATTGCTCACATCCTATGGAGATAAGAGTTTGGATTAGAGAGACAAAATGAGCTGGAAGAAAGAGAGTATGACTGGACTGGGAAACCCCAGCAGAGTATCTGTGTGAGCCGGTCTGTCCTATGAGGAATCAGACTATTGAGTGTCTGAGGATGACAAATCTCAGGTGTAAAGAACATAGGTATGAAAATAAACACCAAACCAAATGTCTAAGTAAGAAGTGGGAGAGAGTTTTACCTGTGACTGTCTAGCAATTCTGAACTTGTGAGTTTTAGTGATTATTCTGTCTTGGACGTCCAAAACAAATTAGTCCATTTGTTTCTTCCCTCTGTACTTGAACTCCCCACTTACAGCTATGTTTGTCTCCCCCACCCACGGGTATGATTCAAGGACAAATACATTAATCTTGGAAGAGCTCTTCAACATGGTGCTGTTTGGAGTCATTTAAGAATTTAGAGGTAGACAAAAACGACAAACGTAGTCTTGTCAAATGTTGAGATAAAACAGTGCTTGACAATAAACAATAAATAAATCATGCATCTGCTTTTAATAAACCTCCCCAAGGCTGGTGCAAAACTTTTTGATATCCCATCCATGACAGTGTATCACTGCAAGTCAGAACCTGCAGACAATCTACTAAAAAGGGACAAGTTAACACAAGACACTCCTATGGATTTAACCCCAAGTTTTATTCATAGTGTAAGTAACACTGCTGAATTTTTGTTGTTGTCAAATGGCTGTTACCTGCTTGGTCTCTGGACTCCCTGGCTGGCTGTTTACTTTCTGTCTGCAGTCTGGTTGTTTGTTGAAGTTTAGTTGGCTTCTTCCCTTCCACTTTAGAATTTTGCAGAAACAGAATTTTAAAAGCATAAAGTGAGGTGGATGTTTTTGTCCTAGCTCTCTGGCATTTCTACACCTTTAAAGATTTACAGGAAGCCGGTAGCTGTGTATGTCAGAATTAATTGGGTAGTGTGACAGTGCGGGGAGATGTGTACATGGAGCGTGTGTGAAAATGTCTTATTAGTTGTGCATGTTTGCTTTTGGTTTTTCCTTTCCTCTTGAAACCATTGTGTGCAGGGAGACATTCCCATGGCATACATGATGCCGCAGAACTTACTGTATTCAAGTAGAGCAGTTAGCAGGATTCTTCCCATGCTGGCTGGTATTCTTTGGTTGGAGCTGCTGAATGCAGAACTAGAGAAAAGTTCATTGTTTCAGAGAAGGCAGAGACTGGAAAGGAGATGCTCATTTGGATCTCTTCCAGTGGGGATACTTAAAT
This sequence comes from Phoeniculus purpureus, assembly GCA_028565055.1. NCBI lineage: Eukaryota > Metazoa > Chordata > Aves > Bucerotiformes > Phoeniculidae > Phoeniculus > Phoeniculus purpureus. Next base: position 6,534,378 of record JAOXOE010000784.1, on the reverse strand, counting down.
TTTGAGGAACACATGTTTGTCTGTGCAAATCTGGCAGGTTTCTGGCAGCTACTCTGTTTGGGCAGATGCTCGTTAATTCCTTAAGGAGAACAAAAGGAATAAGAAATGTGAGAGGAGGCCCTGCAGTCTCCCAGTTATCAGTAAAACCAGCATGCAGAAGGCAGTGGGTTGCAGCTCTGAAAAAGCAGTTTTTCTACTGGATATGTTCTGGGAGTCCTCCACAGAGGTCATGAAGCTTGGTAGAGACCTTTAAGATCAAGTCCCAGACGGGTCAAGGAAACTTGTTAGTCCTTTTGGGCAGGGATTCCATCAATACCACTTGTATGTTGATTGCTGAGACAACTCTGTAAAGCAAAACCAAAATAACTTCCATGTCATAGTAGAGTAACAGAGGTTGCAGGAAGCCACCTAGTGTTGGGGCTGAGTTCAGAATAGAGGAGATCCTGGTGCTGCAGCACTATTTGTCAGCTGTTTTGCTTTGTTTAATGGAGGTGTGATGGTGTGTTGTGCTACAGTGCAATCTGCATCCCAGTGCTGAGCTTGAAGGATCACCCAGGTGCATTGTGTGGAGTGGGCAGCACATGTTCATTAAACCCTAAATACTCAATATGCTGCTGGTGAGGCTCTTGCAGTTAGTGCTTCCAGGACAGTGAAAGCTCTAATGACTGTTAAATGTGCCAATATGTTTTAATTTCTTATCTGAGATAAGATCACTTGAAGATCATATCAATATCATAAAATTATAGCATTAGTTGGATGTGGGCTAATGAGATGCTAATTAGGATAATCACATTTCACATTTCTTCCAGCATCAGTTGATAATCATAAAATGAACCCCCTTTCGTCGTCTTAGCACAGCTTCCCACAGTTCTGTGAAGACTTTTTTCCTTGCAAGTATCCTCCTAAAGACAGGAAGGTTTGCCTGGCCACGAGTGGCATCTGCTGCAGCAAATCAACCTGGAATCGGCTGACTGATCTTGTAGTGCAGAGCGGTACTTTCTGCTGGGTGGAGTTTGTAAAGAACCAGTGCTTTCAGTGTGAAAGGGTCTCTCTCTCTCTCTCTCCCCCCACCCCCCCTTTAGGTCAGATGGAGAGTTGTGCATTGACAGAATAAAAAGGTGTATCAAATTCTTGGCCTTGACTTATAAACTTCTGGGTTCAGAATCTGCTGCTTTGTTAGTTATAAAAACTGAAATTGTGCAGCCCATTCATTGAGTGCTGGTACAATGCAGTCAAGCCCTAATTACAATCAAACTTCTGACAAAGTATCTAGTCATTGCAATTAAGAACTGAAGCCCATCAGAATGTGTGTGCAGGCAGAGTTTATTCTGTTAATTTAAAGGGTATTTAAAATCTAATGTATGCTTTTAATTTTAGGAATCTTTCAAAAAAGTACCAACCCAAGAAGAACTCCAAAGAAGAGGAAGAATACAGGTATGTTCATGATCCACTGCTGGGTGAGTATGTGGTGATGGAGGAAGGGAAGATGTCTGGAATACAAACTAGGATTTGGCTTACAGGCTAGAGATTTTAAAGTATGTTAAGATTATAAAAATAATATCTGCAGAAACAGGTTTATATGATGGATACTAAGATGATTTTATACTTTATATTTGGTCTGTAACTACTCAATTCCCTTTTATATGTTATGAGTTCTATGTGCCTGGTTTGGGGTTTTGTTGTGGGTTGTTTTTTTTTTTTTTTTTTTTGTTGGTTTGGTTGTTTTTCTCCATGCATCTTAAAAACTGTATCATCCTGGCTCTTTGAAGTGAGTGACCAAACCCTTAAATACTCTCAGCAGGAACAGAAACAGTTGTTAATTTTAGCATGAAACTTAATCAGCCTGCACCAGTATTAAATTACTCAAATAGGTTGACAACGCAGATTAGTAACTTAGTGAAAGGGATAATTTTGTAACAGCACAGAGAAACCAGTGGCTCCTGAATAGTAAGGTGAAGGATGTAGTTTGTACTCTCAGGATCCTGGGATGGATCAAGCATGACCTGCTGCTGTTGAAGGACATTGCATGGCCTCAGCTGTCTGCTGTCAGCTCACATATTCACGTATTTCCCTGGGGGCCTGAGAGTAATGCAGCAGTTCTGAACTGCAACAGCAGGTCAAAGCACCGCTCTTTCACTGAGTGACACTATGGACATGGACACCTGTGGTGATAGGCCACACATTTAACAAACATTCCTGTCCTGAGATGGAAAATATTCTTTAAACAGGTATTTCTAGTGGAGAAGCTTTCCAACAGAAGGGCTAGAAGCCATAGTGAGAACCTTTTTTCCTTGGAATGCTCTAAAGTTTCTCAATGTCAATATGTTGTAACTCATCAGCTTTGAACAAAAGCATTGCAGTCTGACCCTGCAGCCTTGAGTTGCAGGAGGCTGCTTTGCCTCTGGAGAGCCCAGCAGCAGACTCAAACCCTTGACCTTGAAATTTGAAACGTTCCAAATGAATTTGGATATGGATCCAGCTGTATCACTACATTAATTTAGATTTTTGGGTCAGCCCCCTAAGCTGCTGTACACAGCTACTCTAGTGGCTTGTGTTACCAGAGATAACAGCCTTTTGATATTTTTTTTTTTTAATGTGTTTCTAGTAACATTGCTTGGGAATCAGTTGTTTATGCCATTGTTTCCTCAGTATCTGATATTTACACCAGGAGTTTTATGTTATGAGCACATCAGCTGTTGTGGTCTGCATCCAGGATTAGGAATAAATCTGCCTTTGGGTAGCTATTCCATAAATGGATCTTTTGCCTTTACTATGATGTTTTTCAAAGTGTTGTTTCACTGGTGGAAAAGGATAGTGGAGTTAAATGGTTCACGTGATATGACACAGAAGGTCCTGTATGTCCTTTGCCCTTTTACATGTAGCATTCACCTCGGTATAGTTTCTTCATGTTTCTAAACAATGTCTGAGGATCTGTCAGATGACCTTTCGGTGCCTCGGTCACAGCTTTGAGACAGCCTCTCTAAAAATGATCAGTTTTGAGGCTTAGTGTCACAGTGTGTGGCTTTAATCCCATCTTTTGTGACTGGGATTTCTCACAAGGCACCACAACTTGACTGTGAATGCGCCTGCTTGTTTTGGTTTTTATTCCTGATGCCTTTTTCATCCCTTCTTGTACTGCTTCCCTCTATTCCCTCTAAATCTCTCCCCACTTGCTGCTTTGCCTTCCCCCTTTAGGTGAGGTTCTCAGTGCAGACCACTACCATTTAATATCAATTTACAAGTGTGGTGCTTCAGAGCTACTGTTTCCCAGCTGGCCAGCAGAGCCAGCTGGGGTATTTAAATGCAGCTCTGTTTGCTCTGTGCTGAATGTACTAGTGACATAATCTGCTGTTTTGAAATTGTGCGCACAGATGTTTATTTCTTTCTTCTAATAGTACGTGGAATGTTGTGTAGGAGATGTTTTTATACAGAAGATAAACCTCACAGTGGAAGGTACTGAAAAAAATATGTTGACAATTGACAACTGATTAGTGAACTCAACTTTAAAAAAACTTTATAAACTATGGAGCTGATTTCATAGTGTAATTTGGATTTAAAAGATTTTCTTTGGCACTCTCTTGGCCAAAGAGATGGTTGCTTAGACAGGGTTTTGCCAGGTAGAAAGTACTGATAACTCTGTGCGCTGAGTTGCAGGACTTCAGAGTATAACTAGAAATGCCTGGTGAATAGGGATTAGGAAAGCAAAGTCCCAGAGCTGTGTTGATTGAAAAAACCTGGCAATCTAAAGCTGTGATACTTTAAGAGCCAATGTCAAGCTGTCTAAATCAAGATAAATTTATCAGACAACTGTCAGTGTGTGGCTTCCTTTTGAGAAATTCCTTCCAGAGAATCTGTGCTAATCCATATGCAGCCTCACGTAGCAGTACTAAATGCTGTGTGTCTTTCTGAAAAGAAAGGGACTAAAAGCAAATTGCGTTTTTGTCCTCTGCAGGTACACATCAACTAGAGCCTTCCTAGCCACTTTAAATGAAATGAATGACTATGCTGGTCAGCATGAGGTCATTTCAGAGAACATGACCTCTCTTATCACCGGAGAGTTAACACGCTATGTGCAGGAGCTGAAACAAGAGAGGAAATCGGTAACTGATCCTTTTTTTTTTTTTTTTTTTAGTTCACAGTTAATTGTTATTTAAGACTGATAATCGGTGTTAGGAGAGTTCAATGTTAAGCGATATTTATTTGTAGCTAATATAAGTGAGCTTTGCTAATGAACCAAGTGTTCAAAAAGTGGGTTATGTACTCTGGCCAAGTCACTGAACCATTTGAATCAAACGTTATAAAATCGGACAGCAATGCCTTCAGGAGAATCCCTGCTAAATAAGGTCAGAGGACCCATCTGTGCTGGAGGCTCTGTTAGCCAAAAGCCTGCTTAGGGAAGAGTCCAGCTACTCTGGGTAAAGCCTGCGATAAACAGAGAAACTGTATTGCTGAGATGGACTGAAAGAATTAGTATGGTCTTTGTTCACGTTTTCCTGCTTCTCAGCAGAACTTTCTAAAAAATGTTCTAATGAAAAATATGGGGTGTTGTGATGGTGGGGAATATGTTTTTCAACCAGTTATCTTTCAAGACTGGTAGAATTAAGAGCTTTGTGTTACTACTCTGTTTTAGCTGGTAGCTGAGGAACCTATGTGCCTGCTCCAGTAAATGTTCAAAGCTGATTAATTTACATGTCACATGTTTCCTTCCCTTGAACCCTTATATCTCTGGGATGAGTGAGCATAAAACAGTGATTGCAAGCACTATTGTTACAGAAACTGATAACGTGGGTATTCAGTGACTAAAGGAAGTGCATCAGGGCACTGTATTTATTTTCCAAACTGTTGTTCCATTATGAAAACACACAAGTACTCGTGCTCAGTCCAGCAAAACATACACAATTATAAATAGTCCCACTAACTGGTGAGCACATGCTGAAGCACAGTGCAGGATCCAAGTACAGGAAATGCCCATCTTTTCCTAGGGATAGGATTGGGCTGGTAAGTCTGTCGACAAAGGAGTAGAATGCATGGACATAACCTTTAACTTGCAGAACAGTGTGTGATCTTTCAGGGATGTATTTTGGTAGCAGCATGGGAGGATGTTTTTCAGGTAATGGTGTGATAACGTTTTCTCCACGTCTACTCAGTAGAGACCTACAATAAGCAAAGACAAAAAAAAATCAGCATTGCAGTGTGGCATTTTGCTGTCACTTCTAATGAATTTACCTGGTATTTCAATTACATGGGTGTATAATGAGATTAGAATGTCTGTTAGACCAATGAAAGAGGACTTGCTCTCTTGTTAAGAACGCGAGCAGGAACTCTATAGCTTTTTTACTTTGTTTGTAGACTTTGGCAGTAATTGTGGCCCGTAAGTAATGGCTGAATGACAGGAAAATTATTTTAATAGCGCTCAAGCGATAACAGCATGGAAACAGCAGAAAAACCACTGACAGTGTATTTACCTGCTGTTGCTGATAATTTTCAGCCTCTAGCGGAATATATTTGTCAGTCATGATCGGTTGTTTTGTTCTTGTAACACAAATGAGTGATATGAATTATGAGCCCATGTCTGATTCCTGTAGATTTCTGATTTATGAGCAAACGGTGTTGAAAAGGAAACTGTGTCTGCCCTGAAGCATTTTTTGTACATAGCCTCTTGTTTGATACTGTAAACGAAAAATGCATCACTCATGCTGGGATCTGCAGGAGGGGAAGGTGGTTCTTGTGTAAATATCACAGAGACCTGCTGCTTTGACAAAACCTTTTATCATACAAATTGATGAATGGCTCGGCATTTCCAGAAATGTTGCTGGCAGAGTTCTCATGGTCACTGCTTGATATGTCATCAGCTCTTAGGTTACAAGTTCATGTAATTATTTAGATTGGAAAAGACCTTTCAGATGGTCCAGGCCTATTGTTAGTCTGACACTGCAAAGGCTACTAAGTTAGGGCTGTGCATAGGAACTAGGAAACACACATTATTGTCTGGTCTTGTATAATTTGAATTAAGTCATTTACATGTCCAAGTACCTGTAACGTGGTACAAATGTCCAGTGGTTTCAGCATGACTCAGATAAATAAGTCCCTTTGTTTTCTCTATTCTCACATGGAAATGATGCACAGAGATGTTGTAAGTGTGAAAGACGGACTCAAGTACAGCAGAAGATGGTCAGGCAAACACACTGGACTTAAGAGCTTCTGTTTCCAAAGGAAACCCTTTTGATTTGCAGTGGAAATTCTGCGTAGCAAAAACATTTTGGGAAACTTTTATATCTTCAGCAACAACAGTTGCTGTTAAACTTAACTGTATTTTGTATTCCACTTCCATAACATAGTCCTCACTGATGTTAGTACCGTACCAGGTGAGTTGTGCCCTCATAGTCACTGGAGTCAGGGGTGTGGCCTGCCTGCTTTTCACAGTGTTTGTGCCAGTGAGAGGAGAATATCTCGTGCTCTTTCAGTTCTCAGTGGTCTGGTGAAGTGAAACTAATACAGTTCCTCACTTGAACTTCTTGTATTCTCTTGATCTTAGTGTGTCCTTAAAGCTTCACAGGACAGAACTTGGTTTAGGTGTTCTCTTGACTATGGCTGAAGATGATCCTCAGCGCTGTAGTTTGCCTGGATAGCAATTGAATTAATTTCTGGGACAATTCTGATTTAGATCTGTGGTCTCAGCCTAGGTCTGACTCACGATCTCCTCTGTCAGCAGCTGCTCTGTGTAGCTTTTGCTTATGCCAGCTTTGCTAAAAATGTATTTGGGAGTCATGAACTAGCCCTCTTATTACTGCTGCAGCTTTCACCTCTACCTCCACCTCCCCTCGGGGGTAGGATGGCTCCATACAATCATGAAAGTCAAGTACAGGCCAAGAGTTGTGCTGCATACTGAACTGGTGCAGCACTGTGATTCTGTGCTTTGGGGAGCAGTTACCTGATGTCAATACATTCCATTTTGCATCAGGATAGAAGGTGAACAAGGAATGAAGATTTACTTCCTTATGGGTACATGGAGGGCAAAAATGGTCTGGCTCTCTGTGGTGCAGCATGTCTGCCCTCCCTGTGTGTATTCATCCGGGGGCTCTATGTGTTGGAGAACCTGCTGTTGCTGGTAGACTCTCAGGAGCTGCTGAAATGTAAATAATTGGAGGAATTCTACCGTGTTCATTCATTCTGAATAGTACCCTGTTCTGCAAATAGTCCTGTAGCTTTCAACAGGTTTCTCACAGCATAATGCACTGTGCAAGCATGAGACGGGATGGCAGAACGTGACCCCGTCAAGCACAGTGGATTTTCTCATGTTGTGTTTTGAATGTGGTTCAAGGTTTCCCTGTGTTTGGAGCACAGCTGGGCTTAGTGCTGCACAGCTCCAGAGACACATCACTGCCCTCCAGAAATGACAGACTCAATAAGCAAAAGCAGGTAAGAAGAAGAGGAAAAGGGACAGTGAAAGGATGTGCTTTGCCCGACATCAGTTTGACTAGCTTTAAACCGAGCATTTCGCAGCTCCTGTTCTGTGACTTACGGCCCCGTCAATAGCGTTAGAGTTTAGCTTTAATCTGAGTATGAGGGGATCAAAATGAAACATTAATTAGGTGGCCATGTAGAAGCTTTGCAGGTGATATTTATGAAGAGAAAGCAGGCTGAGCATTTATGAGAGATTTTGTTGCATACAGTAAACACACCCACACAACAACCTGACTCTGCCTATTCATCCTCTTTTTTTATAAGGTATTTCAATTGTATTTCATTAAGTTAAATTGTAGCAGTGGAGTCTTAAGTAGTAGCTACAAGAAACTGAAGAATGCAAGAAATTAGTTATGGAAGAAGCTATGGCACAAATGTCATGGAACTGTGTTAAGTATTTGCATGTATTTGCATCTCGTCATGCAGTGAAGGGCTGCTCTGGGATGGAAAAAGCAGGGGCTTATTATGAAAGTTTCCAAAATTTTTTTTGTGGGAAACTAATAATAATATCCCATCCAGCTGAAAGGTATAATGTGAACTCTGGATTTAGCCGGGTTAAAGTTGAGACCATTGAACTTGGTGTCCTCCTCTTCCCAGTTTTGAATTGGGTACATTGATCTATGAAATGAGAGTTAAAATAAATTGGCTTCTGTTTATTACATGAAGGATTCTGGTTGGTAAACAAAATGTAGTTACTTTTCCTGAAAATTAGCCTGAACATTGCACTGCAGAGCAGCAGCCTGTTAAGAGGGTCGAGATGAGAGATGTCTTCTGTCACAGTAACATTTCCTGCTCAGTGCGTGGCTGGGAATCGCCTGAGGGCAGGAACGGTTGAGCATTGGCTGTGTATGTATTTTTTCCCTTTGTGCACATCCAGACAGCCACAGACATAGCCTTAAAATGAAACAGCAACAATAAATCCAGGCGAGCAGAGAGAACCCTAACTGTGTGCCAGTGCTGTTTATCCAAGGACTGGGGTATGTGCTACATGTGGGCATGTGCAGCAGCATTTTAGTTAACGTTCAATGTTTCCTCTATCTAATGCAAGTCCTGACACTTGTGTGGGTGTATGTGAAGGCTACGTGGAAACAGGTGAAATGTTGCAGCTATTTAAAGAAATAAGTATTTTTTTGCCTGTCTAGTTTTCTTATCACTGCAAGTTGTGTGGGACTGTCACAGACGATCTCTGTGGTGAGAGATGTCTGTTCAGGTGGCATCACTTAGTGGTGGATCAGTAGAAGAGAAGATTTATGACAAGACCGGGAACTAGAAAAGGTGGGAGTGAGTAGTGTGCTTGCTTATTCTCATTGAAGGATTTAAAACATTTCTTCTTCATACCTAGTAGTAATGTGGGATCTTCCTTTGCAAAGTGCATGGGTTTGCTCTCACAGAGCATTTGGGCACAGCCAGGCTTTTAAGGACAGGATTAATCCCCAAGGATAGGTTTCAGAGTGGGCTACACGATCTCAAAATGCACAAGACGTTGATGTGTTTGTGCTCCCTGAATCCAGGGCATTCTGGCTATTTGCTGTGAAGCCAGATGGTTCAGCAGGACGGCTTGAAGAGTTGGCCAGTGTGGCAGAGTGTTCTTGAGGATCCCTGTAGCTTTGGCCCATGGAGTTGTCCTGCTAAGCTGTAAGAGCAGTGCTTCTCTGCTGAGAGAGGAACACAAAGCACAGTTGTCTCTGTGATTGAGAAGCTTCTTGCTTCTCAGTTACAACTATCCCTGGTATAAGGGCTTAATCTGACATGTGATGCATGGAACAGCAAGTTCCCAAATATATGACTGCCATAAACATTTAGGTTTATGCTAATCACCATCATTCTGTTGACATGTCTCCCAGTAGGCATGAGCAGCAAGACTTCTGATCTGGTCTTTGCCTGAAACCTGAGAAACTTTGATCTTAGTGGTCTGTAGCTACAATTTCTTTGGAATGCACCACTTGAGGAGATAGTTCAACCTTGAACAGAAATTCATGTGACCCATTTCAGGTTTGACCGAGGTGGTGGGGGTTATACATTAAGAACAGTGTTCACGTAGGAAGTTGCAAAGGAGAGCAAGGTTATGCCATGATACTAAGAAGCAGCACTAGTGAGTGTGTGTGAAGAGTGAATGTGCATGAAGGTAGTCATGTGTTTCATGTCAACATTCGCAGCACTGCCTTATGCTCCTTTTATTACAAACCAGAGCGATAAGACCTCAAGAGCACATTGCTATTCTTGGAAACAAAGATTTCTTCTGAGGAGACTGTTTCCTGTCTATGCAGCCAGGAAAAGAAAAACATTTGATAAACCTGTTTTGCAAACTGAGCTGAGAAAATTGAGAATCACAGAACATTAGAGATTGGAAGGGACCTCGAAAGATCATCTAGTCCACAGCAGGATCACCTAGATTAAGCTGCACAGGAACATGTCCAGGCAGGTTTTAAACATCTGCAGAGAAGGAGACTCCACAACCCCCATGGGCAGCCCCTTCCAGTGCTCTGTCACCCTCACTGGGAAGAAGGTCCTTCTCAGATTTATGTGAATTTATGTCCTCCTGACACCCACTCTTCATATATTTCTAAACATGAATGAGGTCAGCCCTCAGCCTTCCAAGCTCAAGAGACCCACTTCCCTCAGTATTTCCTCATCAGGGACATGTTCCACTCCCTTCATCATCTTTATGGCTGTGCACTGGACTCTCTGTTGCAGTTCTGTGTCCTTATTAAACTGAGGGGCCCAGAACTGGCCACAAGATTCCAGATGTGGTTTCACCAGGGCAGGGTAGAGGGGTAGGAGAACCTGTCTTGTTCTGCTAACCACCTCCCTTCTGATCCATTCCTGGATGACCCTTGCCTTCTTGGCCTCAAGGGCACATTGCTAGCTCTAATTACTGTTCTCTAATTTCAGTCTCTGGTAGGCTCTAAGCGCTGCTCATTACCTTAGGAATCACTTGAAGCAAAAATGGAGATTTGATTTGGAGGAGGCAGTGCTGCACTGCTAGGACTGTGCTTATTGATGATCAATATGAGCTGCAAGTGCCAGTTACAGGAGTCAAATGAGAAGTTTTTTCAGTGTGTTGTATTCCCTAGTTTGGAAACCAGGAGAATGAAGCAGTCTTGTCACATAACTGTTTTTGAAAATTCCTGAATACGGTGCTGCCAAACAAACCCTGCGCTCTGTATAAAAACTAAGTTTACTTTTCTATTTCCAATATAAACAGACTGCAGACAGGCAAATCTGAAGTGTAACCACGTAATCAATTGCTCTTAACTTCCTTAAGAAAACCAAGGCCGCCTTGTTCCAGCCTTTCTTTTCATGTGGTGAGGTCTCCGTGCGGTGTAAGCAGCCCTGCTATCATGCTGGTCTTCCCCATGTTTCAGGCAATTTTTTTTTTCCATTGAAAACTGCCCAGGAATTCCTCAGCAAAACTAACAGTCTGTATTGTCTTTCATAAGATGCTTTTAAATACATCTTGCTTTTCCACTACTGCTCTCACAAGGTCAGAAAGAAGCTTTTATTGCCTGGTCTGTAGCTCTGTAAACCCTCTTGCATACCAAGAAAGTTCTGCAAAAATATCCCACTGCTCCATATTGTGGTAGTGCTGGCAGCCACAGACTCACTATTGTAGGTAGCTCACTCGCTGCTCTCAGTGTTTTGATCAACATGAGTGAAATCGGAGCCTAACAAAAGTCAATGAGAGTTTTGTGTTGGACTGTGCAGCAGCCAGGGTTTCTTCTCCCCAGCTGTTATAGCCACAGTCAGCATGGTGATGAGCATCGTGATGACTGTTTAATAAGGAAACCTCAGCACACAGTGTGTGTCTTTATGTGGGTTTTCTGCTCTTCCTAGAACTCTTCTTCCTTATATAATGAAGTATTCGTGGAGCTGGGAGTTTTTAGACTATAATGAATGCTTTTTATGAAGTTGATTCACAGTCTTCACATAAGCAACTTAATACTCAGCTACAAATCTCCCAAGTCTTTACACCTCTTGTGAGATCAGCTAAAACCTGGATTATTGAGTCTTATCCTGTGAGCGTAGGAGGAACAGAGACATCCAGTCAAAAACATGTCCAGTTATGGATTGCTCAGAGCACCCTGCTACATCCTCCTAACTGCATGAGGAAAAAGGACAGTTGTGATCATGGATTACCTGAATTTGGGTGATGCTGCCATGTTTGTAAGTTATGTAGTAGGTCTAATGAAAGACAGCAGGATGGCCAGAACCCAGCAATGTGCCCTTGTGGCCAAGAAGGCCAACGGCATGCAGAAGTGGATCAGAAGGGAGGTGGTTAGCAGATTGAGAGGGTTTCTCCTCCCCCTCTATTCTGCCCTGGTGAAACCACATCTGGAATCTTGTGGCCAGTTCTGAGCCCCTCAGTTTAATAAGGATACATAATTCTGCAGCAGAGAGTCCAGTGCAGAGCCACAAAGATGGAGTGGAACATGTCCCTGATGAGGAAATACTGAGGGAGCTGGGTCTGTTGAGCTTGGAAAAAAGGAGACTGAGGGGTGACCTCATTAATGTTTATGAATATGGAAAGGGTGGGTGTCAGGAGCCAGGCTCTTCTCAGTGTCATCTAATGATAGGCCAAGGGTCAGTGGGTGTGAGCTGGAACAGAGGAGGTTCCACATAAATCTGAAAAGGACCTTCTTCCCCGTGAGGGTCACAGAGCACTGGAATGGGCTGCCTAGGGGAGTTGTGGAGTCTCCTTCTCTGGAGACATTTCAAACCTGCCTGCATGTGTTCCTGTGTGACTTGGTCTAGGGGATCCTGCTGTGACAGGGGGATTGGCATCTCTTTGTCTTTTCAATATCTCCAAAGATTGTGATTCCACTGTTTGACACTTCTAATGAAAATATTAGTCCTAATATAAATATAAAATACATATTTGTCTTCAAAACCTTAAATTGTATGTGGTAATTGCTAGTCTAAGGCTCCAAAACATAGGTTAAAAGGTGATTTGGGGACATTAATAAAAAAACCTTTCACTTTGCCGTGTTGTTAACGCCTGCTTCACAGTGCTGTAAATTTACACTAAAAGGGGAGGAAACCATAGCATGTGAACATCCAGCACCACTGCTGCCCATGCCTTACTGGCACACTCAAAGAGCGATTCATCAATTCAGTATCTTGCTCGGAATCTGAGTGGGCTTTTTACACAACAGCCTGACTAGAGTGCAGTAGCTTGAGCATGAAGTGTGGGGCTGAAAACCCCTGTGTTAGATCTAACTTCATTACTGTGTGCTGCTGAACTGCGTGTGACTAATTAAGAGTGGTAGTTTCTCATGGTTTGCTAAATCATTTGTCATGTCCCCATTTGCTGAATCATCAGGTGTGGGTTATTGCTTTCATTTGATGAGATTTTTCATTCTTTAAATAAACTTGTCTCTTGAAACCTTATCAAGAAAGAGTTCATCTTAGAGCTATTTTTGCTTGCCTTTTTTTGGGGGGGGGGCGGAGGAGGAGTTAAAACTCAAGGACTTCTGCTGTTAAAGAAGGTTGTAAAGTAAAGGAAATGAGTTTGCGGAAGTTGAAGATAGTGCAGGGGTTGAGGAAACTGGAAGCTTCCTGTATGACTTTGAGCAGATCACCATGCTGTCTTGATTTTCCTACCCATAAAATGGGGGCAGGGTAGAAATAGAGCCAGCTGAAGGCTGGCTATGAAAAACCATTTTCATATAAAGTGAAACCTTTATATGAAAATGGTTTTCTGAAAGGCAGAAATCATCCTTTGAAGGCAAAAGATTTGCAAAAGCAGAAGTGCTTTCAATAGGTATGACATCTGCTCTCACGTGTAGCTTTACGTCTCATAACAAGAATGTATTTGGGGTTATAAAGTTGTTTTAGAGAATTGCTCAACTGAAAAAAGGTAACTTTGCACTGGAATCTCCAAAATGTGCTGTGCCCTAGTGTTTCTCAGTCACTCAACATCAGTTTTTTGGTTTCACTATTTAATAAACCTCATTAATGCCCATTTGCATGTCAGTGCTCCATTGCTGAAACAGCATTTTTCTCCAAAAATAATTGCAAAACATAGCAAATCTGAACAAGCAGCAGCCAGACTGCTAAGGGTTACTGCAGCTCCTCTTGTATGCACTTCCCACAGTTTGGAAAATATTTTATAGAGAAGGCAAATTTAGAAGTAAAAGGGATGCCTTGTGCAAAATTAACAGCATTGTTTAACTACTAAGTGGTTTACAAATGGGAGCTCAGACACTTGTGTTACCTGATAGAGTTGTGATTCCAAGTTCATTCTTCAGCCCCTTCAGACAATTGTGCTTAGTTACATTAAACTGAGGTGGTGTTTTCTTCAGGGTTCTGGGTCAGTGGCAGTGCTGGAGTTCAGGCAGGCAGCTGTCCCCAGATTGAGACCCTTCCAATGCTCCAGAAGAGTCTGTGTAGGGGAGCACAGAAGCAAAGGCAGGTGGAAGCAGGCAATACAGTATGAGCACAGCCAATTTAACCTACAGCATCACTCAGACTTTAATGAATTCTGTGCTCCTTAGCACGATGTCAAAAAATGTAGTGTTGGATTACAGCGACTCCTTGGGACTGTTTGTGTTGCTCCTTGGGTCTGTTTTCCTAAACTCTTAATTACACAAACAAAAACAATCCTGCAATGGGAGCATTTCAAAGGTTCCTGGTGAGGCAGATGCAGTGTCTGGCACACACAGAGCTGAAATGGGGGCCCATGAAAGGAATCGGCATTTACTTGGAGCCCTTCCCCACTGCTCTAGCCCTTTTATAGATATGTCTGGGTTTTTTAGTGTCCTCATGTGGTGACTGAGGTTTTAGGAAAACCTGGCATGGTAGCACGGATCTGAACTTCCCAAGGACCATCAGCTTCACGGTGGAAGGTGCCAGGCTCTGAGCTGTGCTCCCTTGATGGCCCCACTGCTGTGCACCCACTCCCTCCTCAGTGGGCAGGAGCAGAGCCAAAGCTGAGCCCAGCACATGCCCAGGATTAATAGCAGCAGTGGTGTTGTCCCTCTCTTCTCTGCTTTGAGAACTACTGTGCAGAGAGAAACACTCTCCAAGAAGCAAAAGCTATAGAGTTGCCCCTGTGTACAGTTCTGGGTGAGTCAGTGTTTGGAACTGCAGGTGACAGTAGCCAAGCCTTGGGATAGCGTGGTGTTCTGTTGTCACATACAAGTGAAAGGTTGTCTTGGTTTTTGAGGCAATACAAGTCTATTGGACATGGTGTGACAGAAAATTGCAGTTCTGGGGCTTTGTACTGGTGCCTCTAGTGGAGCCAGAAAGACAGCTGGGAAGTGTCTAGCATGTTTGCTCCAGAAACCTGCCCCTGACAGAGAAAAATACCAGTTGCTTTAACAGAGGATGCTGGAAATCAAGTAGCTGCCAGTGATAAAGTGCTGCAGGCACTTTGTTGTAACTTTGGCAGATTGTGGCAGGCCACTGCTCTGAAGGTGGAGCTTTTCTACCTCAACAGGCTCTTGATATCATGTTGCTTCAGATAGATCTAATGTCTGGCTATGCACAAGCCTGAGACTGCCTGAAATGTACTGACTCGCTGTGGGACTATCTGGCAATGTCAGACCTTTGTTTTTCAAGTTTACTGTATGAAACTGAACCTGCATTTGAGTAAAAGTCCTACTTGCCAATGAATAATCCAGGAGAAATAAGCATTTCTTTGTAGGGTGCTGTATTATTTATTTTGCTTGGTGTTTTGTGAGGGGAGTGACTTGGTCTAGTAGAGGCTGCGTCAATATTCTTAGTCAGAGCTGGGTCATTGACTTAGGCAGTTTGTTCCAGATCGTTGTTCATCCCAAGGAGTGGTGAAGCATATAGAGAAGCTAAGCATATGTGATGAAGAGCCGTTGTGTGAGGGCTAAGAGCATGTGTTTAAACCATATGCAATTGAGAGTCTTGATCCAAAAGGTCCATCAAGAGAAGTTCCTTGTCAACACCTGCTACAAATGACATGACAACTCATGGAACACCTTAGCCTGTGCACACCCTCGCTGTGTGTAAGAGGAGGGTTTCTGGAGGTACCCAAAGACTTGAATAGCTAGAGAGAGCTGAGCAGCTGGCCTTGTGCTCGCAGCCACCAACTAGGAACAAGAGGGTTTTATATTGAGTCTGAATGAAAATCAGGACAAACATTAGTTGTTAGAATGTGCCAGTCAAAGGCATCTTGGTAAGTTCCATGTAGAGAGAAGTTTTAATTTATAGCTAGCGTTCAGTCAGCAACCAAAGAAATACTTGTCAGATAAAAGTGCTTCAGATTTCGTGGGATGGGAAACCAGTAATTATGAGATACAGTGAACAATACAAGGTAGAATTGCTAAAGGGATTAATTAGCCTTAGTCTAACTAACCACTATAATTGATGCAAATATACATCTGCAGCCTGCTGAGACATTAGATAGTCATCACCCACCTGCTCAATTTACCAGCCTGGCAGAACCCAGCTGTCAGAATAATATCTGGTTTTTTTTTCCTTGGAACTCCTTGAGCATAAATGACTGTTTGTTCTTTTGTTGTTCAAAATGGGGTTTTTTTTCTCTTTTCTTTTTCTAAACAGCACTTCCATGATGGCAGAAAGGCACAACAACATATTGAAACTTGCTGGAAACAACTCGAAGCAGTAAGTGGAAACTTCCTCAGATATGACATCTAAATAATTTTTATCCAGTTTTCACAGAGGTGTTTCCAAGCGTTGTATTTGGGAAAAAAAGAAGGGTGCATGGATAAAAGCTGTAGAAAGGGGACTTTTAAACCCCTACTGCCTTAAATACACTCGTACACGCATAACAGTCTGGTTTAATAGTACATTTGGCTTTCTGTGGGATCTATGTCTGTCATGAGTAGTGTTTCAATTGATAGACTTGGAAAGTGTGCTAAGTGTCACTGGAAATGCAGAGTCCCTAAGGGGTCCTGCTCAGATACTTCCCTGTAAGCTGAATAGCTTCATGCTGCGTGAATAAATGGGATGGGGCCGTCTCTTGAGGAAGATGCTGTTTCTCAAAAGTAAATACATTGGAACTGTCATTCTTGTGGTGAAAAGTGAGGCTGTACGTAGAGGAGAGGATAAAGGGAATGTCAGTAACCAAAAGTCCTATGTGGAAATGTTAAATCTTAATAACTCCTCTACTGTGTGCTGCAAGAATGAGAGAGTTAAGTGTTGGGAGTGATTTGGTGTGTTAAGGGCAGAGGAGATGCTAATGAGGAAATTACTGAAACACTAGTGATGTCGGTAGAATCAAGCAGCCTAAAGAAGGAACAAAAAATATATTTGTGGTAACTTTTAACACTGAAATGTTTTCCAGTGTCAACCAGGCAGGTCCTAAAGTCTGCTGATTGTTCGAGTATGTTGGTTTAGTGGCAGGCACTGATTTTAGGTACATTTTGATATCAGGTTTCTTTCCCGTAATGAAATCTTCTGGTTTCTCTTTTCAGAGTAAAAGGCGGTTTGAACGTGATTGCAAAGAAGCTGATCGAGCACAGCAGTATTTTGAGAAAATGGATGCTGACATCAATGTCACAAAAGCAGATGTTGAGAAGGTAAAGCAGAGGTGGAGAAACTGTTTGTAAACATGGACACGATGGGTTTAGTTTCTCAATCCCACTGGTAGGACAAACCCTTTGAGGCTTAACACCCCACTTAAGTCAGTCCATAGGTTAATTTAAAAAAGGGAGATCTCTGCAGAGACTTGTATTTGCATTAAAATTCAAAACAGATGCAGCTGGTTTTCTTCAGTAAGGTGGTGTCTGAGTTCAGCAGAGCTGACATGGCTCTACATGAGCTTATGCAAAGTAGGTTTTAACACTCCAGGTTCTGTGACAGCCAAGCTGGTGAGATCTCCCTGAGGGTGTCTGCTGTTACCGCACACTGCTGGTTGCTCTGTGATTCAAGTAGGTCCTGCATTTTGAGCAGCACTTAGAAGATGTCTCAATGTCATTGGTTGCAGTGAAGTTACCAGGCTTGTTGCTCATGGTCCTGGGTTTACAGCAGGACAGCACAGCCCGGGAGTCCATGCTTGTCACAGATGGCACACGGCCTTTTATTTTTGTTTCCGTTTTGCTGTCTGGCTGCAGAGTCATTTTGGATTTTATACGTTGATCCCAAGTCAGCGAAGCTTTTGAACTGATGTTTAATTTTAAACATTCTTATTTCAGTAGGTCCATTTTGAAATATTTTCTCTTTTTAATTTGACTCCAAATGGGATCTACAGAAAGATGCTTAAAGTTTAAATCACAGAATGTGATTAAATGTCCGCGTCCAGTGACATACCTGTAATTTAAGGAAGCAGTGGAGAGGAAGGAAGCATGTTTAAATCGCTTCTCTTTTTGGTGTTACACATCTGCTCAGAAGACAGAGATGTGGGTTAGAAACACCATATTACAGTGTGTAAGGGCAGGGTTTTTTCTTTCCTGAGTTTGATTCAGGTAGGTTGGAAATAACCAGAACACTTGAAAAGGTTTGTTTCCTTAAAAAAAATAAGGGACAACAAAAAAAGGAAGGGAGAAAAAAGTGGAAGCTTAAAAATAAACCGAACAACTTGTTATAGGGACGTAAAAGGAGACTAAATTATAGGTAAGGAATCTTTTTTAGTCTAAGATTGTCCTTGTAAAATGTAGCTTTTGTTCCTCAAGAGGTCAGCTTCATTCTTTTCTCAGTTAATTCTGTCCTGGAAAGCTATCAAATACATTTTTCCTTACATCAGTGGCATCTTGTTATGTTTCTAGTATTTTGAGCATCATGGTGGTTGAGTAGCAGATAAACAGCAAAGATGCCCTTGGAAATGAGGCCAGTAAATGATGGAACTCAGAAAATTTCTACCAAGTGTTATTGCATATCAAAGGAAAAAAAAGCCTCTGTGGTCTTCTAATTCACTTGGCGATTAATTGTAAATTCACCATGCAGATTTGATCCTTTATTGCCTTCTGGATTTGCCAGGGCACTTTACAGATAACTGTGTGTAGGAGATTGTTAAAGATGTCATAGCACATATGAGTTTTTCTGACAGAAGAGGATAGTTTTGGCTTTATGTCTATAAAGTGTTTTCAGATATGGTTTTTTAATAGATAAATTTAGGAGTTGCCCTAGATTTTTTTTCAAAGCTGAGGCCATTTCAAAGGGATGTACTCACATGATTTTCTATGTGAAATAGAGGGTGAAATTCTATGTGAAGTTCTATGTGAATGTCCTACATCATTTTCTGAAGCTGGCCTAGGCTTTGTATTGCTGGTACCTCAATCTGAAGGTCTTAGGTGAATTCTATCTTTGTGAAGAGTGGGTGTCAGGAGGATGGAGCCAGGCTCTTCTCAGTGTCGTCTAATGGACAAGGGGCAGTGGGTGTGAGCTGGAACATAGGAGGTTCCACATAAATATGAGAAGGAACTTCTTCCCAATGAGAGTGACAGAACACTGAAATAGGGTGCCCAGGGGGATTGTGGAGTCTCCTTCTCTGGAGTCATTTCAAACCTGCCTGGACATCTTCCTGTGCATCTGGGTCTAGGTGATCCTGCTGTGGCAGGGGTATTGGACTACATGATCTTTCAAGGTCCCTTCCAATCCCTAATGCTCTGTGATTGTGTTCTTTCCCTGTAAAGTGAAGCAGAGGGACTTCCCTTCAGAGTTCTTCTAGCTTTTTCTTTATGTATTAGTAAATTATTGATTGCAAAGTGAGGCTCAGTGGTTATCTTGAAAGAATCTCTTGCAGTTCTGTGAGTTGGCTAATCTCAGGAGAAGGCATTAGTGAATTTTCCAGTCAGTCAGCAGGGTGGATGGAGAAGGAAAAGGTTATCAAAACGAGTGGAATGTGAAATAATATTACTGAACAGAGAGAACAGTGTTTTCCAAATGCATGCGTTAAACTGGGTTCATCCATGTCAGGCCGTGAATAATGCCCTTTCTTTGCTTCCTTCTGCCCGTGTGACTGGGACTGCTCTTACATAACTCCCCAGTGCAGAATAGGATATTGTTGAACCACGCGCTGCTGTTGGGGGCAGCTCTGGCAGACTCACTCTGGGGAGATGCAGAAACCGCTCAGCTTCAAACGGAAAAACATGAAGGCTTTTACCTCCCCTTCCTATTGCAGCAGTTCTGATTTCTCTTGCCCCTTATGCCTTGGCTGCTGCACTCCTGCTCCTGAAAGATCACAGCAATCTGTCTGGCCAGGCAAGCAGACAATTTGGCTGGGTTCAGAGCCAGTGCTATTCACTGTGGTGGAACAAGGTGCTCTTCAAGCAATGGGATCGGTTGCCCTCATTTCTTCAGCTTGAGATTGACACCTTGGCTACTGTAGCTTGTACCTGCAAACATGAACAGACACTGGAGCTACTTTTTGCATTGTGCATTATGGAGTAATAGGATTAAAATTCTACCACGATCACAGTGCCACACACAGTGAAAGGAACACGGAGCTGCAATTCCCCAATGCACCTAATGCTAAACTCTATGAGGCTCTGAAATTCTTGTGTCTTCCAGTCATTGTAGTCTTTGACAACTTGCAGCAGGAACTTGTGATAGAGCTGCCAGCACTTAATGTGGCTTTGCCTAAGGGTCAACTCTTGATGTTACAGTTTATGAGGTTTAAGGAACAAGAATAGTGATGGAGAAGCAAATTAAGTGATACTTTCCTCCTTATTTCTCCAGGAAATAAGGGTCTCAGGTTTGTGCTCAGGGGCAGGGCTGGATGTCCAGCTGTGGATATCTCACACCTAGGTCCAAACTCTTACTGTAGGACAAGCTCAGGTTCCATCCACAGAGAGTATGTACCTTCTGTGCTGCTTTGGAGGCCACTATGGACTTGATTGTCCTGCAGCTGACTGGTCTGGCAGTTGATGTTGGAGAGCCCAGGGTGTTTAGCTTTGTTCTAGTCTGAGTCTCTCCTTTTTTGGTTGTAGGAAGATAGACCAAAAGGCTGCACTCAGTCTCTGTAATGGCCACAGCCTTTACGCAGGAACCAAAGGAGCAGGGGATTAGAGCCCCTGAACTCCCTTCCTGCCTTTGCACAGAGCCAGTAAACTACTGGTAGCCAGTGTTGACTCTTAAGAGTGCAGCTTGGCACAAAGGTTTTATAGGTTCAGTTTGGCAAAGCCCCAGGGCTGGGAGCTCAAAATGCTGTTGAAAGCTGTGAAAGTACTTTTTAAACAAAGTAAGGGGTGCAACATGCTGATGCTTCTACCAGGAAGCCTTGTAGATATCACTGTGAGCTCTCACTTCATTTGGATCACAGTAGGATGTGCGAGTTAAAGCAGTTCTCTTTCTAAAACCACAGTGGAGCTGCTTCAGTTTTTTGACCATTTGGGGAAATGGTCTCTGTCACCAGCGCAGAGCTCGTGCACATATAAGGAAACACTCTATTGTTTGTTCCCCCTCTTCAGAGCTGCAATTGCTGACATCTTTATGGGATAAGTGGTACCCAGTGGTGCCTTTGCAGGCTTCTTGCAATAAAATAAAATAATAAAAAAACAGCTGTTTTTTCTAAAGGTCCATTTTCAAGTAGACTCCTCAAAATCTAGTTTTTAAAAAGGAAGTGGTTGAGACCAGCCATGGGAAGGAGGTGTGAAGGCTTTGCGTCTCAAGATTTGCACAGAAGCCGATGGGGAGGGCAGTGGTTTGAGGTACTCAGTGTCAATATATTGGTGTCCTAGGTAATAATTTTGGCAGCAAGCAACCTCAACTTTGAGCAGTAAAACCCGAGGTGTGTGTGAGTTCCCGGAATGGCTGCCCTGAGTTCAGGGTTCATCACTTAGTTCTGATTTTTTTGTTGTTTGTTAGGAAGGTTCCAGTCTGTTTAAGATCAGTATGAATATGGATTTTGAAAGACTTGGTCTAGGTGACCCTGCTCTGGCAGGGGGATTGGACTAGATGATCTTTCGAGGTCCTTTCCAATCCCTAATGTTCTGTGTTTTCTGCAAAAGTACTTCAGCAGCAGTAGATTTTAAAAGACAAAGTGCAAATTTGACCTTATCTCTTATAAGAAGCTTCTGATGCTGCTGAAAACATGGGGTGGGGGGTTGTTTTGCTGTGGGTTTTTGACTGACTCATCTTTAACCTGTACCCAGAAAAGGTTTTAGTTGTATCCTGTGACATTCAGATACTTTCTCTGGGCTGTGGGGCTTTCCTACTGCATTTGCTTAAGTGCTTACAGGTGCTTGGTTTGCTTCAGCAAGTCAATTATGAGACTGAAAGCAAAATAATCCAAAAATATCCAAGCATATTCCCAAAATTATTACAGGATTTCATTCATTTTTGCCCAATCTCATATCCAAAAATTGATGATTCTGTTTCTGAGCTACCTCTGTGTTTTGCATGTGCTGGCCATTTTTTGCTCAGTTAGGGTTTTTTGTTTCTGAAATAGAAAAATTGAGGGGAAAAAATCAAAAATCTTAAGTAATTTCAATGTTATTCAAATCTCTAGGAGCTTTTCCCAGTGCTCTGCATTTTCAAATCAGGTTATTTCTGTCATATCCAAGGTTTTCGTAGTCCTAGACTAGCTAAAGATTGGCATAAAATCTCCTAATACCACCGCAACACGAACTTGCTACCCTGTAAATATAACTGCAGAGAAATACTGACATTTCAGGCTTGAAGATTCATTTTCTCAGGCCATGTTCCCTGGGTGCAGGGAAATACTGCAAATACTTATTGCAGCGAATAGTTCCACAGGCAGTGCTTTTCCTGTACTTGGCTGTGAATTCACAGCAGCAGCATCCCAGTTGAAATAGGGAGATAAGTACGTTTCTTTCTTGAGTGCTAGCTGTGGCCTAAGATTTCCTCATGCTCTCTGTGTGATGGGTGAGGTTTATGTACTTGGATTAGGCAGCTGCTTTTGTTTTGCTCCACAAATGGAGACGTGGGTCAAATTTCCCATCAATTCCAGTGCAGTCTTTTCTTGGTAACGTGATTTAAGACCATTAGATTCAGTCTAATGTTATTCCTCTGGGTTATGCAGACCCTCCCTATATCCTGAACTGCTTCCTTCCTAACGGATGATGTAGTGTGAGTGTAGGGAGTCCCTCAGGACAGTCATTTGCATTTCTGAAAGAGTAAGCCATGTTTACAACCTGCTATCTGTGACACTGCATATAGCAGCTGTTTTCCCTTTTGGAATCATGATTCATTTAGGAGTTTTGATTTCTAGTTAATAGAGAGTTAATGACTGTGACAGGAGCGGCTGCAGAACTCAATAAATATCTGTGTGTATCCTGTGCCCACACCGTGTTTGGTATTAAGAGATCAATGAACAGAAGCACCAGTCAGCTTTAGCGTAAGATGAGAAAATCCATCTGGACTTACATTTCCTCTTAGCAGAACTCTCTGCAGAAATGCTCTGCAGATCAGTTTCAGTTGCGTAAGGATACCACAGAATTGGGGAACAGATTGCTGTAGGAGCAGCAAACAAGTGAGGGAGGGTAAAATGGGGTGTGAAGGGGAGGCTTCAGGGCAACTTCTGAAGGATCGACTGCAGGTTGGATCAGGAATGTGATGTAACCAGAGTTCTTGGGGAATTCAAAGCAATTAGTTTATGCTTTGCAGCTGGAAAGTTTTGTTTATAGCCGTTCTGTCTAAATATTAGAACAGGTGTCTTCAGCTGCTTAGGAACTAAGGGAAAATAAGGCCGAGACTTCAAGATTTAGTTTATTGTTTGTAATGTGTTTGGTTTAAGTGAATGTATTGTACCCAGAGTTGGTTTTTAAGGCTAGCAAGTGCATCCTTTCTTCAACCCCGACTATCCATTCTGCTTTGACTGTGTTTCGTAAATTCTTTCCTGAAGAGAGATGACTAGAACTGTGCCCAGAATTTGAAGTATGAGCTAAGCAATCTTTTACACAGTCCTGAAATAATTTCCATTATTTATATTGAATACTTTTATACGCCACAGAAGTTAATTGCTTATGTTAGTACAGCTAAACAGCTCCCAAAATGACTTAAACATTGTTGGATACAGCTCCAAATGCATCTTTTCTTGTTATCTCTTCCCTTAAACCCCACATGCATACCATCAGGACACCTTTTGTAATGAACTTCTGTTATGTATCACAGAATCGGAATCACAGAACATTAGGAATTGGAAGGGACCTTGAGTGATCATCTAGTCCAATTACCCTGCCACAGCAGGATCACCTAGACCAAGTCACACAGGAACATGGCCAGGCAGGTTTTAAACGTCTCTAGAGGAGACGACTCCACAACCCCCCTGGGCAGCCTGTTTCATCCTTGTGGAATTGTATTTCTCCAAGCTGTGTGGCAGGCTGCTGGATGTTAGCAGGGATTTGCAGTTGGGTTACCTAGAGAGTTTGGGTATTTAGTATTCACGACATGGCAGCATGAGGAGACAAACTGTTGGATTCAAGACACGGTTATTGCACTGGGACCTCAAAGCAACACTGTGCTGAGAGGCTCGTCTCTGCCACGTGACATGATGGCACGTGCTGCTCTTTCTAATTCTTATGTAATGGTCCTTACACAACGTTTGGACAGCTGAACACTTTGCAGACTAAATTGAGGCAGTTGATTGGACATAAATAACAATACATGTTTGTGCAGAAAACACAGCTCTCAAATTTGTGTGGGGGAGTCTAGAGCAGAACTGAGATCTAAAGCCAAGGCAACAAAGGTCTTCGGATCATTCATTTACATAAAATGTCGAGTAACTCTAGCTGTTGGCCTCCATCAGTCAGGAAGCAACCATGCCTGTAGTCATGCAGCAGGACCGGTCCTTTGTGTATAGGACTGACACAGTGAAGTGAGTCCTCATTGCAACAGGGTACATTTTTTGGGTTTGTTTTTTTTCTTGGCAGTGCAGACATGACCAGAGCAGTTCAAGAGCTGCGCTGGAGCCTTGTGCCATGTGCTTACTGTTTTACAGCCTCAGCTCCATTAATTTTGTCCATCTTTCTCATTAGGGCTGCAGTGGTGTTCAGTGGCCGGAGTGTGTCTGCTTTAGTGAGCACTTCCACAGTCAGGCAGAAATCTGTGGCATGTGGCTGCACTAGATAACAATTCCTGAGATGTGGTGATGAAAATTTTCCATCCCCTGTCAGTGGTTTGCTCATTTGTCTATTATATTCAGCCAGAGGATTTCAAGGATCCACAGCAACTCAGCTTCTTTTTTTCCACCACCTCTTCTGCAGTTAAAACTAAGAGTTTCCTCCGCCCCATCTTATTTTGCGCCCTCCATTCTACCTTTCTGCTTTCAGGAAAGCAAACCTCAAACCCTTTTTGTGCTTGTTCCAAGAGACCAAACTCGTTATTAAAAAAGAGTAAACAATGGAGCCTGATTTGGAGGCTACGTAAATCAAAGCCTGAAATCCTGGCCCTGGCTTGGAGTCCGTGGCAGAATTCCCACTGTTATTAATGATTCTGAAAACGCTGCCAGTGTTGCTGCTACCAAGAGGCGGCACACTGCTGGTGGTGATGGAGCCCGCTCATAACAGTGAGGGCTGTGGAGGGAAGACAAGAGACTGCTGCTGAAAAATCTGTGAGCAATTGAAAGCATTCCTGAAATTGGTGAAGTGTTTCTGAGTCTGCCTTTATCATTAAGTTCTTCTGAAGAGATTGGGTGGTTGAGCGGGGGCAGGGGTGATTTTTGTGTTTGCATTTTAGACTGATCTTGGATTTACCCAAGACAGATCTAGCTTGGCAGGCGGTGGCCTGGCAGCGATGCATCTCACATGCTGTCTGGGTTTAAAAAAAGGGAGGGCTGGAAATGGGAGAAAAGAAAGAAGAAAGAAAATGACACCAAAGTTTTGACTGGAAACTTTGCCATTCTGGACAAGAGTGATTGCTGAGAAGCTGAACTGTTCCACTTAGTGTGGCTCAGCTGAACAGCAGCCAAAGCTTTTTTCTGCCCTTTTCAGTTATTCATATCACTCCCACCACAACAGCCTCGAGGAGCTGCATTTTTTGTCTGTGTAAACCCAGAAGACAGTGTGTCTATTGACCCTCTTGATGCTTCTGGAATGCATCTTAGAAAATTGTTCTCAGCAAATTTCCCTCGTTCTTTTCTGTCCTGGAGACCAAAACGGCAGAAAGTTTACTCACGTCTTTACATTTTCTCCTACGCTTAGTCACTAGTTGGTTGCGTTTCCTGTCAAACTGGATTTTGGGGAGATGTATGCAAGGATCATGGGACAAGGAGGTGTGTTTTGAATTCTGAATGTGATGCAGAGAAGCATGGTAATGCTTTCTCATACCTTCAGGATCACCGTGTCCACCATAAAGATGCCCTTAGTCCCCTTTCTCTGTTAAATGTGCCTTTTCTGACAGCTGGTCAAGGACATAAGTTACCAGAATCTATTTCAGATCAGTACCTAAAGCTTTACTAGCACTGCATGTTTGCAAGGACTAAGGAGAAGTTTTCCTTGTTTCTAATTCTGTCTCACTGTGGTACACCATGATCACTTGGGTTGCATCCTGCTGTTCAACTGAGGAGTTTTCAAGAAGTTGATGAGCAGGTTCACACTAAATAGTAGAATCATTGAGGTTGGAAAAGACCCCCAGGATCATAGTCTAACCATCAATCCTACTCTACAAGTTCACCCTGAAACTACATTCCCCAACACTACATTGAAGCATCTTTTAAACTCATCCAGGGATGGTGACTCAACCACCACCCTAGGCAGCTTATTCCAGTGCCTGACCACTCTCTCTGTGAAGAATTTCTTCCTTATGTCCAATTTAAACCTACCCTGTTGGAGGGTACTTCAGAGTAACCTAACACAGGTTACTTCAGAGTAAAAAGGATGCAGAGTTAATTGAAGAGCATCAATGTCCCACCCTGGCATCCTTCCCTTAGCTCAAACCTGTCATCTCTGGACTCTCAGTGGAGTAATTTAAACATCTAGAACTAACTTCTGATAGTGGTTAAAAGTCTGACTTTTTTGCAACTCAGTGGTTAGGTAAAAAATCTGAAGGAAACGTGGTTAAAATAATCTAGACAATACAGTGTCTGTGTTTTCCTGCTACCTTGTAGAAGAGAGAGAAAGCCATAGTGCATGTTGCCAGTTCACCTGCTTATTGAGTTTGGTGCTGTTTTCTGTGTAAGCCAAGTGCTGTTGAGGGTCAGTTTATTTTTAATTTTTTAAAAAGAGCTAAAGACAGCCACAGTTTGACCAGTTTTTAAATCAGCACTTCAAAAGTTATGACTGCCCTGCAGTTAGCTCCTGCCCTAATGCTCCCCAGCCTGTAAAGCTCTTGACGCAAGGGAGAAAAAGGGTTTTATTACATTTAATGTCAATTCTGCATAGGCTGTGAGAGAGCAGAGGTCATACATAAGAAGCCTTACCTGCTGGTGGTATGCTTTTAACTAGTTCATTATATCAGAGCTATACTTGCTTCACCTAGAGGTTTCTTTCAGACTTACAGAAAAGACTCCTCCGGTGTGATTGTGTTCAAATCTCATTCCCACACCAGTGCAAACCTGAAGTTCACCTCTGTTTGTTGCAAGGTCCATGGTGCTGTTGGTCACCTTGAAAGAGCTTTTTTTGATGAGACGTGCATTGGCACGTGTGACCTTTTGGTTTTGCTGCTGCCGCCACGCGATTTCAGAGAAGAGCTGCCTTAACAAAACCAGACTTTGGAGAGGCGGCAGTGTGTGATTTGCACTGTGCACGTTTATTTGGGCACAGAAATATGTTACAATACAAAATCTGTGCATCTTTTGCAAATGTGTGCCTGAGAACGTGTTTGGTAAGGCAAAATGCTTCTCCCCACGCATCCCTCAGTGTACTGTTTTCTGCCTTTTCATGATGCTGAAAGGTGACCTTATTCTCTTTCCAAGAGGAGAGGGGATTTTTTGTTGCATTCTGCATATCTGGCCTTGACATCGCTTACAACTGAGTAACCATAGAATCGGGATGGAAGGGACCGCCAAAGGTCATCTCGTCCAACCCCCAATCCATCATACCATAGTAGGAGATCTGGGTCGCGGTTTCACATGTGCTGCTGGTAATGTGAGCCCTTGCTCAGTCATCTCTACCCAGTTAAAGGAGAGAGTATGTTGACTGAAAGTATCATCCTCTTCCATCAAAGTCATAGTCTGGTTTTCCAGAGACCGATTATTCCAAAGCCTTTCCTTCTGAAAATACTGCTGAGAGCAAGTATTTTAATATTAACTGTTCAAAGCCCTCAGGAAACCTTCTCCGAAGCTGTTTGTACGCACAAGTGAGCAATAAAGCAGGCAAGAATTTATTTTCTGTAAAGCTGAACTATAAATTACTCCTGAAATAGCTCCTATGACTCCATGCAGCTCCAGGCCACTGCATCCATTACTCTATATCTGAAACTTAACGTCGTCAACTCAATTTTATCATGCTGTGCTTCGGCAGAGTGCAGGAACCCAGCTATAAAATCAAACTCCATTAATAGTAGAAGGGATGACATTAGAGTAAGTGACAGACTCAAATGAAGTAATTAAGAAAACCAACCCTAGACTTTTTTTAAAAGATATTTTAAGATCCAAATACCTCATTGGAAAAATATTTAAACTGTTCGAAGCTTGCCAAATGCATTAAATGGCCAGGAGAAACAAAACATCACTGGGGCTCTCATACAAAAATTCTTGGTTTTGGAACATTCCCAATTTTACTGACTCATCTGCTGCCTCCTCTGATTTAGGGCCAGTTAAGATCATTTTGGATACCGACTGTCTACTCCTGTATACATTAAGCTCAGAGTTACTTTGCTTATTTCCAGCCAATGATGTTGCTCATGAAAATGAACTCTGATGGCTTAATGCTTGCTGGATCTGCCTGGAAATGTGTAATAATGGATTTCTTGTTTTTCTGCCTCAACAAGAGAATCATAGAATTGTTTAGGTTGGAAAAGACCTTTATAGAGTCAAGGGACAAATTCCTGAGTTGCGTGACAGAAAATTAAAAAACCCCAACAAAACAAACCAGCTGCGTGAGTGGGGCTGGGGCTGCTGTAGGAGTCAGCCCAAATAATGGGTTGCTCTTAGGTAGATGAGGAAAGGGAGCCTCACAAATGGATATTGATGTGTAGCAGCTGGCACTTGAGAAAGGGGTTGGGTTGGGAGACATGTGGACGTTACCCTTACAGCTGTTGCCTTTCCATGGCTGACTTTCTGTCTTGCTGCTAAATTTGTGTTTGTAGCACAAGGCTATATTGTTTCCCGGTCATATTTAATGTAGCCGCGGATCATAGCTTAATAAATCTCTATAGCACTTGAGCATAAAAAGTGATGGATCTGACTTCTTGGAATCACAGTGCAGGAGGCAAACCTTCAGTGGTTACAGGTGCCTCCTTGGCAGGTGTTAATGGACAGTTAAAACTCCCAGGGAACCAGCAAGTTGGATGTCTGTCACTATTAATTCTTTTCACTTAGATTTATTTGTTTTCTTATGGTTCCAGTCTTCCCCATTTGATGCTACTGTTGCATCTCCTATTACACACTGAGTGCCCAGCAATTTCTCATCGTGCTTGAATTATGTTTGTAGAAAGAATGTGACGGGGCTCTAGGAAATTCCTGCAATTGACTGTGCTTGCAAAAGAAATAACTGAATTGAGGTGAAATAAATGATTAGGTGAGATGTGCAAGCTGGGCATGTGGGAGGGAAGCAGTTCTCTTTGCAAATGGAGATTTGAAACCTTCTGGCGGAATTTGTTACCTTCCAGTTACGATTAATAAAATTTTCCGTGATTTGGTATTTCATGGATTTATTGTCAGGAAGCTATTGTCTGCTTTGAACAGTTCAAAGAACAGAATACCCTCAAATTAATTGTTGTGAGGGAGTGATCAGAACGCTCTACTTTCTGGACACTCACAGTGCTGTTCCAGGGCCAGGTAGACATTGGAAGGTGAGGAGGCTTGGAGTGCCTGAAGTAGGAGTGCAAAGTCAGGACAGTTAAGATTTACAAATCCACATCCTGGGCTCCCCCTGAAGCCAAGGACTTGATCCATAACCTCAGGCAGATTCTGCTGGTGAAGGAAGAGAGGAGCTGTGTGGCAGCAGGGTAAGGAGCAGGGCTCTAGCCAAGCTTTAGGAAGAAATCCCTCCCTGTGAGGGTGCTGAGTCCCTGGAACAGGCTCCCAGGGATGTTGTGGCTGCTACAGCCCTGGAAATGTTCAAGGCTGGGTTGGATGGGGCTCTGAGCAACCTGATCTGGTGAGAGGGGTCCCTGCCCATGGGAGGGGGTTTGAACTAGATAATCTCTAAGGTCTCTTCTAACCCAGACCATTCTGTGATTCTGTGAATGCCAAGTACAACAGAGGTGGGACAGGGAGCAAAGGTGTGGGGGTGCAGGGAGCTGGGTAGAATTAAGAGTTGTGGGAGTTGGAAGGGGCATCTGGAGAGCATCTACCTCAGCTCAACTTGTAGAGCAGGTTGCATAGGATTGCGTCCAGGTGGAGTTTCAGTCTTTCCAAGGAGGACATTCCACAGGTTAGGAAGGGAAGAGAAGGAAGAGCTGATGTCTGAAGGCCCAACAGGAAGGAAGGAAAAGGCAACTAAAATAAACAGATGGGTAAGGCAATAATATGAGGCAGTGAAGCAGATAACAGAAGGCCTTGGGAAGGAGAATTGTAAAGGAAGGAATCGGGAAATATGAAAGGGTCACTCGGGGACAGATTGTTCAAGGGAAAGAAGTGAGATTAACTGCCCAGTGCTCTGCTGTGCTGGGCAGCAAAGCAAATCATCTGTGGGTAAAAATAGGAATGAAGTCCTGTCTCAGCTGCCACTTGGGCTCCCCTTTCCTTGTTCACTTCATGCCAGAGCTGTTGAAGGAAGTGTAGAGAAAGGACTTTGCAGAGAGCACAGTGGGAGCTCAAGTTGAGATGTTTTGTTGTGATTCATTTGGCTGAGGCTGCTGAAATGAGACAAAAGTGTGCTGGTGGGGTTTTTTTGTTGCTTCCCTTTCCCCCAAGAGAACCTGCTTGTCAACAGGTTCATTAGAGAAAAGCAGGTGCCATCCCACAGGCAGATAATGGAGTGGGCACAAAGGTACTGTTAGGTAGACAGGGACAGGCGCAAAGTTGCTGCAGTATTTTACATGCTGTGTGAACAGAAGGGTGTTCATGGAAGTAACGTGCTGTTGTAACCCAAGGGAAGACCAGCAGCAGTGTGGTTGAAGTGATCAGAAAGCCATGTGCCAACACTTGTGTGCTGCCTTCTGATAAGGACTGTAAGATGAGGGGTAACATAATGCAATTTATTTCCATGCAGTATAAATTATACCTCTCTTTTGGCATTTTTTTAGGCAAGACAGCAAGCCCAGCTGAGACACCAAATGGCAGAAGACAGCAAAGCAGAGTATTCTTCCACTCTACAGAAGTTCAACAGTGAACAGCACGATCATTACTACACACACATACCAACCATCTTCCAGGTAAGGCGCACCGGCTATCTGGAGCAGCTTGTAATCTCATGATAAGAACAGAGACAGAGTCACTGTGGAGACAGGCACTACCTGTCTTCCACTTATGGATGATTTTTGTTGCTCTTAGCATACTTTATATGCAGCTGCAAACCCAAGAGATGACTAAGTTGGTAGAATGTATTGTCTCGTTTTCTTACAGCAGATACCAGGTGATCACTGATATGGGGAAGGCGACATTGAGTTGTTGTAACAGATTATGATAGTCTTTGGAATCCTCACAATCCTGCTCTGTTAAACTCTCGTGTCCCTGCAGCTGGAGGATGAGGGCATTCGTTGCATTGTTGGGGCAAGGAGTCAGCTGCACACCATGACATCTGTAAAGCCTCCCAGCCCTTTGTAACCTGTCTTCAAGTCAGACTTTGCAGATGTTTAAATTTAAACCGCAATAATTCTGCAGTGGTGAATGTCGAAGGGTTTAAGTGGGCTTGCTGAGCACGTCTTTAAAGAAATACTGCAGAGAAAGAACAAAAAAGCCATCAGATCTGTTCTGACTGAAGATACAAGTTTGTGCTTGACTGAACTAAGAGAAATTAATGTAGTAGAACAGACGGTCTAAATGACTGTTCCGTTATAATGGGTCACAAGCATCAGAAATGGAAAATACAACCTCTTTAAGGGAGAAAACGTCACATGCTTATCATCTGATGAGAAATAACTGATACTCTTGCGTAGCAAACACACAGTTTCTTATCCATAACTGAACAACTTAGCTAAACAGACACCTTCTCTTTTGCTTCAATTGTATTTCAAACCCATCTCTTGAGATAAATTATCCCAGATAAAACATGTTTGCTATATATTTGTATTTACAAGATCTGCAGGTGCTCTGATTTGTAGGTAGTTAATGGAGACATCTCCTTTTCACTACCAGTGCCCTAGTAAGCTCCAGTGTTTTTTTTAGATAGTGAAATCAGTTTTGTAAAGAATTTATGTTGCCTGTAGCTCACAGCAATGGGGATTTTTAAGTTGCCAATGCTCCATCTGCAGGCTGACGTGCAGCAGGCTGTTTCTGTTCATGTCTTGCTGTATGTATCCTGTAACAGCGTTGTGCCACAGCCAGTTTCCCACTGTTGTAAATGAGAGGCTCTGGAACTGGTGCTGGAGGTTGTGGTAGTAAATCCACTGAGCAGCAGGGGCCATATGTTGAAATCCTTGTGTGAACAACACATGGTGGATGGGGCTGCCTGTAAACCAAGAAATCACCTTCTAGGGAAAAGGGCAAGAGGAGACATCAAGATTTGTTTGCTTGGATTCTGCAGTGGGATGAAAATGAGACCTTTCAGCAAATGTGCAGAAAATGGAAGAATTCATCATTGCAGAAATTCTCTTCAAAGCCTTTGAGCCATCCTCACAAAAGTCTAAAGCTGAGGCTTGACAAACCAGCACTTTTTGACATAAGTTAATTGAAAAATTGCCAGTTGTAGTAGCAGAGATTACAGTCAGAGTGGGGTTTTGATGTTTGAGGGAGCAGTTATCACTTGCTGCCTTCTTGAGAACAGCTGTCCTAGTTTGTTCTTAAAACTATGTTTAAAGGATAATTTTTAAAGCAAGTGGTGTGTGCTGGGAAGAAAACTTGGTTGATGCTAGTCTTGATATTTGTTGTGAATAAAATGTCTGTTTTAGAAAATACAAGAGATGGAGGAAAGAAGAATTGTGAGGATAGGTGAATCCATGAAAACTTTTGCAGAGGTTGACCGCCAAGTGATCCCTATCATTGGGAAATGCCTGGATGAAATAACGAAGGCTGCAGAATCGATTGATCACAAGACCGTAAGTGTTGCATTGTTTGAGTGGTTGACTGTTGTCTTCATTATTGATCATTTGATGTTGAGACTTAATCCTGGGCCCAGGCTGCAGCACAAGAGCCTTACAGTCCTAGAACTAAAACAAAGGCTAGCTTCTTGTCCCAAGCTACTTTGCCTGAGGCAGAATGTGCCCAGATTATTTCCCAAAGCTACTTATCACCCGATTGTGGCCTCTACTTCCACAATTTTCTCCCTCCTCCCCTTCCTTCTAGGAGTAGTCTCTCATTTTACCAAGATCATTACTTTTTGAAATACTGCAATTGAAAAAACAGACTTCTGCGTAGAATAAAGAAGATAGTGGACATGATTCCAGATACCTAAAAATCACCACTTCTTATTCAGATGGTTCTTGTAGTCAGAATGTTGCAGAAATGCCTTTGTTCAAGTTCATTTTAGAATAATAGAAGTACAGAAAGTATTTGCTGGAGAAGCTGTTGGAAACGACTCTGGCAAAGTTTCTACTTTACTGTGTAATCTTTCTTTGCAGATTTGTAGCAATTTGTAAACCAGCTCTTCAAATCTTGAATTTTAAACATCGTTGTAGGAGGAAAAAGAAGCCTTCCCAATAAAAAGTGCTGATAAGGCGTTCACTTGTGCTTCCTGATGTACAGTTAGCACAAGGGCAAATGTGTTTTCTATTTCGTTTTCAGAATGACCTGCTCCCTTTGTAAATGAAGTCTCTGGTCTTTCAGCTCTTCTTATGGATCACATTAGTGCCTTGAATACAAACAGCATGTGTCTTGTTGACTGTTTGAATTTTCCATACATCTTTTTTACTGGAATCTTTTCTGAGCTACTCAGTGCCCAGAGCCTGGGGACTGCCATTAATAGGCAGCATAAGCCTGAGGCTGAAGTTCTGAAATGAATCCACTACTTTCTGCTCAGCAATTGCTCCCTCAGAGCAGCAGAGCAAACCAAAGAATCTGAGCATTACATTTCAGGGTGGGAGAAAGGGGAGCTGGGGCACAGTTTCCCACATTAAAACAACATTACCTGTCTCTGGGTACAGCTTTTGGTGCTGCATTGTGGAATCGTGTTGGGGAGGTTCATATTGAAGCCCAAACTCTGTCTGAATCTTCAAAGGAAGTCTTACTAAAACACACTTAAGGCTCAAGGGAGGTGTGTGAGTCACTGTAAATTTTAGATGCAAGTTAGACTGTTGCACACAGGTAAGTCAAAATGGTGGCTTTGAGCACTGGCAACTAAGGGATCTCCTGTAAACACCATGCTACAAGAACCTGTGTAACCAATATCCTCATACCTGGAGAACAGTTCTACCTATAAAGTTCTTTTTTCTTAAACCTAGTTTTATGGATTTTCTAAAATCTCTGGAATGGCAGTTTCTAACTTCATTCTGCGAAGTGCTCTGCTTGTTCTTGCCCTCCTGCAGCACACAGGTCCTGCTACTTTACAAGGATGGCCATAGATGTGCACAGCAGCTATTTTAGAGCTGTATCTTCTCTATTTCTGGATAATGTCCTGCTTTGGCCACTGATGCAGAGTGTTACAGCAGACTTTTCCCACCTCACCTCTTAGTATTCAAATAAGTAAGTCTGGGCTGTTGTAGGTTGCAGCCATGAGAGTCTCTTTTTCCTCGAAAGATTCAAATTGAGGGATGTCTCCTGTACTCCTGTCAAGCCTGAAAAACTTTGGATAGGAATGTCAGCTAGCTCTGGGCTGCAGTCAACTTTGAAAATGAGGTCAGATTCCAGGAAAGTTGAACACAAGGACAGCTGGTGATAATATAACCAGTGCAGTGGGGAGAAAACTGAGAGCCTGCTGGGCAGGAAAAGCTCTGCATGAAACTCTGAGCCCACACAGGCATGTGTTTTCCAGCTGGGAGATCTCTGGGATCTGGGAATCATAAATAAACCTATAGCATCACTGAACTTGAAATGTATGAGGTCAGGGAGTGTGACACTGGCAGAGAGCAGTGATGTGATTGGAGTTTGTATTTAGCTCTTGGTGTCCTTTGGTTTTATTTTCACTTTTTCTACCCAGCTATAAGTTACTGAAGGCATCAAGAGGTGCAGTAACTTCAGAAACCAGAGCTGTAAATGGAACAACCACAACTAATACAGGAGATGTATTGGTTAGAATGGAAAAAAATGAGAATATAGAGGAAACAGCAGTTGGAGATAATTTACCTTCTGTATCAGACTGGGTGTCAGCTCGGCCTGGAAGGATGTAAGAACCTGCAAGTTCTGCAGCTTTTTTTGCTGTCATTACTACCAGCTGATGGTAACCTATTACTGCTTATAAAAGGCAAACAGAAAAGCAGCAGAACTTTGCATTTCATATAGTGCAAAGTAATTGCAGCTATGGGTAGGTTTATGACGAGTACTGGTCAGTGAAGGTGGTTCCTCTGGTGTCTGTGAGCCATCGTGGTTTTCTGGCATCAGAACTATGTGCTACAATAGCAAGGAAGGATGTATTTCTATAGAGACTTTGAAACTCTGAAAGTGCAGACTGCCAACAGGCTTCCTTTCCATGGTCAGCTCTGCGTTCCCTCCCTGGGTGGATGCCTGCAGGGTTCTGGAACATCACTTTTACTCCAGGGTCCCTATTTTATTGAACAGTGTTAAGAACCAGAATGACCCATGGGACAGATTTAATACTTTCTGTATTCTCTGCAGCTTAAATAGTACAACGTTGTACCTCGTACTCGCTTGCAGAATGGCCAGGTAGTCAGGCTTGGGTATTTTCAGCTGGGTAGATAGGTTTGCTTTACCTCACTGACGTGTATAGAATTCCCACTAACAGAATAGAAACCGTCTGGGTTTAGCTGGGAATACCAGTCAGCCTTGTGTTTCCAACGCAATTGTAGATGTTCTTCTTTTTAATCGCCTTTTCCTCACCGTTCAGACAACGCAGAGGTCACATTGCAAGGGTGAGCTGTAGTGACTGCTAGGTGAACCCACACAGAACTTGTTTGAGAACTTGCTCGCAGCAGATAAAATTCATTTGTTATGGTCTCTGGAGTTCCTGTTATGACATTATCTCTGTGATATACGGAGCATGCTGGTTATTTTTAGCTCCATTGTAGTAGAAGGTTGTTTTTTCTAAATGGAAGGAACATTGAAATATGAACAGGAAAAAAGCTCCATGCATAAGGTAAAACTCTGACAGAGTATTTAACACAACCTTATGTGTGTTTGTGCTGTTCCTTCATCTTCCTTTCATGACTCTTACTAGAAGTCTCTTCAACTGTATAGATCTTGGGAAGTTTTAGTGTCCAACTAGGATGAGATAATGGAAATGATGTTCTGCCTTCCTGGAGGATGTGTAGGAATTTCATAGTGCTATTGATAGTTTAAGGATCTTAAACCTTTATTTTCCTCACAATCCCATGCACACTTTTGCAGAGCATTTTCTTCAGCTGTGCATGGCTCAGTCAGGCCTCATCTCTGGATATGGTTGTATCCCAT
Source organism: Phoeniculus purpureus (assembly GCA_028565055.1). Taxonomy (NCBI): domain Eukaryota; kingdom Metazoa; phylum Chordata; class Aves; order Bucerotiformes; family Phoeniculidae; genus Phoeniculus; species Phoeniculus purpureus. Next base: position 6,498,320 of record JAOXOE010000784.1, on the reverse strand, counting down.
TAGATCTTTGATGAATAAGGTTGTATCCCATTAGATCTTTCACCTGTGGACATTGACAGAGTTCTCTTTCCAAAAACTAGATGAAAAATGTGTTAAATGAAATTTTTTTCTTGCTCATTAGATTGAAATGTGCTTGGCAGACCGACCTCTGAATTTAAACCTGTGGATAATGTGTGGGTTTCTGGCATCTTGTCATTAGCTAAAAGGGAATGTGGCTTTAATGATAGATTATGGAGTTCTCCGATACTGCCTGCACCAAAGTTTCAGGCTGCATGTGTGACCTTGGACTGCTCACTTGTTAGGGAAAGCTTATGGGAGAAACTCCTACCATTTACTATAGCTGAGATTACAGACACCTGCTTGGCGACTTGGGGCAGTGTTGTCAGTCAAGCTCTTTCATATTGGGAGTTTTCACTGGGAATTTCCACTAGTTCATTTACAGCTCTGTGCCCAGCAATTCCATACCTTAAACTTTTATGAGTCACTGGAGTTATCTTGTTGCTATTCTAGTCAGTAAATTTAGCAATAAGAAGCTCTCTCTGGTTGTTTGTATCAGTGGACTTAATGATTTAATTATAGTTATGTGGTTTTTATTTGCCTAAATAGACCAGAGTCCTCTGGTTTTTGTCTGTTGGTGTTTTGAGTGAGGACTGGTCTGAGTGACAACTCTACAAAATGGACTAGGGTTTGGTATGGTAATGGGGTAATGGTCAACACAGAGTATCTGACACAAAGGCTCACCTGCTCTACTTTCATAGATCAATCATTTAAGGATCACAAGATTACTTATTTAAAGAGTACAATACTATGCTGTGCCTACGTGGGTTGTTTTGTGGGTCTTTTTTAAAAGCACATAGTGGTAGTGCAAATGTATCCAAAACAGGTGCCCTGATCTTGGAGCAGAAGGTAGAGAGATCCTGGGCTCGGGGAGGATGGGGATTTTTTTTCCCAGGAATGAGGCTGATCACTCTAATGGTTGGTTCTCTTGTAGATAAACTTTGTTGTCCTTGTACTGGTTTTCCTTGTCACCAACTTGATGACAGCCATCACCTGAGCTGTTGACACTTGTTCTGGATCTGTCTCATTCCAGGATTCGCAGATGGTAATAGAAGCATATAAATCAGGATTTGAACCTCCAGGAGACGTCGACTTTGAGGACTTCACACAGCCGATGAAGCGAACTGTCTCAGAATCCAGCCTTTCCAACTCCAGAGGGGAAGGGAAATCTGAGCCGAAGTATGGTGGCAAATCCAAGGGCAAGTTATGGCCATTCATCAAGAAAAATAAGGTACTGACTTGCAGGCTGGAGCTTGGTGCTAGTGTGTGTAGAGTCAGTAATGTCTGTCTCGTCTAGTAATCCTGACCGTGAAAAGCTTTTAAAGAGAATTTTAGATTCAGAAAGTTAATAACTGATGTCTTAAATATGATGTTTTGTTGTAGTCTTTGTTTACTTAAATTCTTTATATCTTTAAATATTTGTGTTTTGCTGTATAATTTCGTTAATTCCGTTGCAGTTTATATATTAATTTGTCTTTAGTTGTCACGTCTGTGCCATGGTCCATTTCTGTTCCTAACTCAGAGAAGGAATTGTCTACCACTTACCTAGTGCCTTGTGTGCCGACTAACTTTGTTCCTCTGGGGAAGCTTTGATGTGGCATCACTGTTTCGACACTTCTAAAACTCTCCTTGGCTTTTCTTTTGCGTGTTCAGTCTGTGCACTGGGTTCAGCGATTGGGTGGCTGGGAACAAGGAATTGCTGCGATTCATTCTCCTTGAGCACGACTAACGGGGCATAACTGAGCAGTTGACTTTTTAAGAGACCACATTAACTTGTGTATCCATTAAACCCTTTTTCATTCCACTGTCATATTTTTACACCATAATGCATGGCAGCATTTCTCTGGGGTTACCAGAATGTGTCAGGGTCACTGGACTGAATCAGTTTTCAGTAACACTGATAGAAGCTCAGAGTAGCTTCATTGTTTTGATCTCACCCTTGCTCTGACCCTTCTAATCAGAGTCAAACCACTTACCTGTTCAGAATGGGTCATTCCTGTTGTGCTGGTGTAAGACAGAACTCTCTGGTGGTGACATCAGTGTAGCCAGAAACAAAACCCAGGACTAACTCTTGAGCAAAGTCACTTGAGCAAAGTCACGAAGTAATTTGTAAAAGTGAAGTGTGATGCACATGATGGAGGTATGATTTGAAAGCAGGAAGGAATGTGGTTTGTTGTCTTCCAGATAATAGAAACGCTACTGGGCACTAAGGTACCTTCCTTATCTGATCCATTTAAATTCAGGTATTTGAAAAGCTCTATCCATATGCATTATTCCGAGCTGTCCACAGAGCAAGAACAGGGCAATTTATGGGGATAGTGATGCATGGAAGAGTCTGCATGAGCTTTCTCTCAAAATACTTTGTGTTATTCTTCTGTTGCATCACTTATTAAACTTCCATTTACCCCATTCTTCAATTAATACAACTCTTAAATACTGCTTTCCCCTCTCTTTTGAACCATGGCCTTTAATGTTTAATTATTTAATTGGGTTTTTTCTCTGGATTTCAAATATTGGTTTTGATGCTTATTTTCGTTTTGTGTTTTATCTTTTTATTTTGGTTTTTATTCTGTCACTTCTCCATCTCTTATACGTAGCTTATGTCCCTTTTAACATCCCCCCCTCAGCCCCCTCCTCCTCCCCCTGCCTCTGCCTCACCCTCTGCTGTTCCCAACGGCCCCCAGTCTCCCAAGCAGCAAAAGGAACCCCTCTCCCATCGCTTCAACGAGTTCATGACCTCCAAACCCAAAATCCACTGCTTCAGGAGCCTAAAGCGCGGGGTAAGTTCTCCTCTGGATACCTCTCTCTCTTTCTTTCTCCTTTCTTTCTTTCTTGCGCTTTATTGCACGTTCTGTTATGTAAAAACTTGTTTTGTTTTGTGAATGAATCCATTGTGTTTTGTCATAACATGCAGACAAATCCAAGGAATCCCAACCTGTAAAGCCATTTGTAGTCGCAAACCCCACAATGAAACCACAAAAAGTACAGCTGCTGATGGAAATTTCCCATTCAGGTTTTGGGGTAGAGGTGATGTTGTCCAAACTATGGAAGGAAGAGCTGAGCATTAAGTAAGAATCCTCTGGAAGTCTGTGGTACAGTAGATTTGGAAGAGCACCCTTTAGAGGCATAACATCTCTCATGGCCTCAAGTAGCTGAGATACTTCCAATGTATATCAAGAGGTTTCCATGTCCCAGCCCAGGGAAAGGGTTGAATCACCAATCCTGGACGTACTTCAAAGTCATGTAGATGTGGATCTTAGGGACAGGGTTTAGCGGTGGCCATGGGTCAGTTGGGTTAAGGGTTGGACTTGATGATCTTAAAAATCTTTTCCAACCTAAATGATTCTATTCTGTGATCTTTGTAAGCAGTAAGTAAAACAGGTCCCTGAGGTAATGTTTTCCATTTTTCAAGCAAAAGCTCAACTTATCTTCACAGAAGCTTGCACGTGGTGCAGTCATACTGAAAAATTGCTGGCATAGCCTTGCTGGCCATGGCTTAGACTCCTAGGTTAAGGTCCTTAGTAATAGAATTACTTCCTCCTATAAAAATGACAGGAAGGAGACACAAGTGTTCAGTATTTTAAAACATTTTTAAGAGCACACTGTAACAGCAAGGAAGTGACTACTTAAAAAAGCCCAAACTCTGCTCCAGGGACTGCACTGACATTTAGAAATGGCTGAGGACTGGAGTTGTATGAAAGCAGAGGTGATTTCAGTGGGGAACTTTGGTGGTTAGTTACAGAGAATTGAGAACAGGGCTGTAAACAGTACCTTGTAAAAGACATTTTATACAGTTCTCAGTTCCTTGCTAAGGAATTGCCAGTTAACGGGACCCCTGAAAATCACCTTTCTGGTGCTTTTTACTGGGAAGTGAGAAGTTTCTTAGTTGCCCAAAGGCAGGTTCTGTAAATGTATGTCATTCCCCTCAGTTGCAGTTTGGCTGAGAGCGTCTTTTCTCGATGGCATTTTATTGGAGAAGACAGTTTTTTCACTACTGCTTTGCAGCAGCAGACCTGGAGGAGGATGTGCTAGGAGGTGACTGGTTTGGTGACACCACCGTGACAGGCGAAGATCTGGCAGTGTCTTTGTCCAGGATGCCACTAAGACTTTGGAGAGTTAAGGCACTGCTGAAGGCGAGGGTTTGCTTTGCTGTCTAGTGCTCCTGTAGTGGCACTCACAGAAGAGAATATTGAAATCAGTGCTGAACATCTCTAACCAGATTTAAAACTACCAGTTTGTAGTTCCCTGGACACTTCACCTTTGCATTTCAAATGTACAAACTCTTATTTAGAGAGTATTTGGCCAAATAAGCAGTTGTGACTAATTGTTGGTAGTATTTCCTGAGGAAAGGCTTTTACATATCAGCTATCTGAGAAGTCTAAGGGAGGTTTTGGACTTTGTTGTTTTTACGTGGTTTGTGTGAAAGGTGAAACAGTGATAACAGTTTCCAGTCCTCTCTGGAATCCCTCAAGTTTCTGCTGACATCTTCATTAAAAAAGTGCAAGGAAAAGCCATCGCTAAATGTCAATTTCAATCCTTCACTGTGTTCTCTTTCTATTCAATTTCCTTCCCCTGGTAGCTACCAGGATGTTTGTGTGTAAACACTTTTCCTGCCTGATTCATCTGTGGAGTTGGAGGCCAGTGTTCAGATCATCAGCTCCTCAGAGGGGCAAGTTCAAGCCATCTAGAAGTAGGGAGTAGGAGAGGGTGCAACACTCTGGCAGCTGCCTTCTCTGATTTGAAAATTTGTCCAGTTTGTATTTCATATGTCCTTGGTGGTTTGTGTTATACAAATATTCAGACTGGAAGATCATGGAAGTGCTGTAAGACCTGCAAAACCAACGTAAGTGTAGTCACAATAAATAAAATCAAAAATCTGTTAATTTATCAGTGAAAACTGAAGGGTTGGCATTTGTTTCACCAAAACCATCAAGATTTTCATCAGAAGGACGAGCAGTGTGACGCTGCAAATACTGGATTGGGATGGTACCTAATAAATTAGGATGAGGCAGAGGGAAACTCCTTTGCGCAGAGCAACACTTGATCTGCACAGAAGTACTTCAGTGAAAGGGCATTTGAAGGGTGCTGCAGGGAGCCAGCGGGACAGTGCAGTGTAACAGGGCTTTGCATAACTCAGTAGCTGCGTTTGCTCGGACTGTTGTCTCTGCAGGGCTGGTTTTGTTCAAAAGCAGAGTTGTGCTCCAGCCACGCACCTGGCAGTAAAGTTGACCACAAAAGGGGTATTTAGACTGTTTTTTAGAGTATTGAACCAGATTGTCAAGCAGGTTCTTCCTGGCTTTGTTGATGAACCAGGCTTCAGTTAACTCCTACAAAAGTCTGGGTAACAGTTGGCTTATTTTTGAGGAAACTGTGCCTTGGTCTTTTTGCAGTGGCTTAAGGCAGAAGTTAGTGAAAAGGAGCTACTTAGTGTGGCCAAGTCCAGTAGATACTAAGACCTTAACAAGGGAAATACCACCAGCAAACCTGCGCTTTGTAACTGATCCTTGAAACCTGAGTGATGAGTAGAGCCTCATACAATTCCTCCACGAAGTCTTTGATATCAGAACGTGGCTGGAGAAGGGAATGTTTTAGTAATTTCTGTACTGAGTTTTGGTTTAGCAGCTTGTGTTACGTTTGGAAAGAGAAATCGCAAAACTAAAGCGGAAAAATCACTGGTGACTGTTAAAATGAATTATACAATTAGTAATGATACATCCTGTGCCCAGCCTGGTTTTAATTTTGCTTCCAAACCAAAAATCCAATGAATCTTGTTTTTGTGGAAGGGAGCAGATGCCTGAACAATTTACAACAGATGCAGGGTTAGTGTGGAGGTGCCAATACCGGTGTTAGCGGTCACTGCCAATATGAAATCCTAGTCTGTTATAAAAAAACCCACAAAAGTAGGTGCTGACTTGTGTCAGTGTCTATGGTTTTCTAATCACATTTTTGTATTTTCCTCAGTTTCTTTCTTCTAATCCCAACAGCAAAAATGTCCATTATAGAGAATTCCTTAAACAGTTACAGCACTTACTATGGATCAGAACTAGAAAGGCCCCTTGCACACAGCTTGAGTGCTGTTCCTAATACCTCTCTGAAAAGGCAGTGTAAAAATGGTGTAACACTTGATTTCAGCTCAGTTTCTCTAGGGAAGTTAAAGCCAGAGGAGCACAAAAAAAAATGAGGAACCGCTTACATAAGCTATAATTTCATTTATGCTTGCTCTGCTTTTTCTAATTCCATTTTGAGGACAAAGAACACTTGATATTCCGCTAGTTGATATTAATTTTGTCTTCTTTTGTTTTATTGCTATGGCAGCAGTAACATCAGCACCTTTGTTTAAAGAGCAGTACTTCCAAACTAACAGAATCCAGGGGCAGAACTTACACCTTTGAATTACTGTGTGCTATTACATAGACTTGCTGTGTTTCTCTCTTGCCTTGGAGACTGGGTTGTGATTAAGCAGAGAGGATGGGGCTGGGAGCTGGGATGCAGCATATTATTGTCTTTACCCAAGGTCCACCCTCCAGACAGTTCCATTAGGCACACGAAGGGACTTTTGTGGTTTCTTTTTTAGTGGAAGTTGTTGACTTTATTGCGATGTGATCTTATTTCCATTGCACCAGTTAATGTTTTCCCTCACCATCCTGTCCTGCCCCTGTGGAGTCGTTCTTCCTCGACACTCAGCTCTTGGTCTGCATGAGTGATGGTACTTTGTTGTGCTGTGAGCATGCAGAAGCAGCAAACACAACAACCCCCTCTCTCGTACCTACTCTGTTCCCTGCCCTGGGCAATACTTACTTATTCTAACATCAGTGATAAATCTGTGCCCAGACCAGGAGTTTGTTGGTGGGTGGGGTCACTAGAGCTATCATTTATTCTGGCACTGAGATAAAGGATGTTTTCTGCCTGTGTGTGTTTAAGCTAGCGTTTAAAAAGACAGTGTTTTCTGATTTCTATGAGAATGCTAAACTCTTAATATTCGCCCAGTTTCTAGGAAGCTTCCACTTTGCACGTAAAGGCTAGTTAAACAAGCGCCAGGCTGTCTTTGGCTTTAGAAGCAGTAAACCCAGAGGTGCTGCACTCGTCTCCACTGTAACGGATTTGTTTTCTCTTGCTGACTCACCAGCAGACACAATCTTTGTATATTCACAAAGAACTCATGAAGAGGACTTTAGGGACACCCACGTGTGCCGTTGAGGCTAGGGAGTATGTTGTAAGTCTGTGTATGGTGTGATCAGCCCATACCGTTGCTACACAGTCGCTAACCCCACTTACAACCGTCAGAGTGTGCCGTGGAAATGCGCTTTGGAAAAGAGAAAAAGAAAATTCGGTAGGAAGCAAGTTGCAGCTTACTGTGTTATGTGCAGGAAAGATGTCTGCTAGTCATGGAAATGCTGAAATTGGCTTCATTAAAGCTGCCAGACCTGTGACTTTCAGAGGAAGTCCGTACAAACAGGTTCTGTGCATTTATTATAAATTGTTTTCTGAATGCAGTCTTGAGCTTCATGAGCCAACCCTGATCTGCTGCCGTGCAGTCATGTGTTCTGGGCGTTGGTCTTGGAGCTTTCTGGTGCTTCCTTGAACTCTCTGTTACAACGCTAGTTCATGGATCCATCACCTCTAAATCCAATACCAGATAAAACAGAGTATGAGGAGGTTGTTACAGGACACTAAGAGAGAATTACCTCCTGGTTGCATGAAGTCCAGGGCTTTATTTCAACCATGTTCTCTGTAAGTGAGGTTAGTGGCCGTGACTGTCCAATAACACATGGACCTTTGCTGGCTTTCATGCTCTCTCATGTGTTATTGAAGCTTGTGGCTCTTAGGCTCTTCCATTTTCCCCCGGCTAGCCTTGTTTTAAATTGACAGCTTGAAACAGATTTGCTCATTCTGAAGAAATGTAATTTATGTGATCGTTTGGGAGGAAATGATTGCCTCTCTTCTCTCAGGAGCCATGAGCATGTTTCTAGCTGTGAAAACCCAGTAGAACAGACAAAAGTAGTTACTTAGTGTTTGATGCAGATTTATTTCCCGTCTGCTTATATTTGTTTGTAGAAACTGAATTGCTCTCATGTAAAATTACAACTACACTTCAGAAATGGAAAACTGTGAATATGACTTATTTCAGCATTTCGTTGTTTCCAGTCTATGATCTGCTTTGTTACTTGTACTGGTTATAACAAGCCCTGCAGTCTTATTTGGAAATGCTATTAATAAGTTCTCTATTGTTGTTGTACTTAACAGCATAAGAATTCGGCAAACAGTGCCTTTAATCCCATTCAAATTTGCTGAATTTACAGCAAAAGACTAGTCGTGATGCAGATGATTCCTCGCAGTAGCATAGTGCCTTTAGAGTGAGTAGTGTTTAGAAACTAGCGCATGTAGCATATACATTTGTGCCTTTTCTAGAGTGCTTCGTAGGTAAATATTTATTCCGCACCATGAGTCTTGTCTGTATTACGCGTACAAGGATCTCCGATTTGTGCTGATCATGTCTATGCGAAAGTTCACAGGAGTGCTAAAGCAATTCTGCAAACAAAAGCTGCCAACGCTGAATTTCTCCAGCAGCGTCTTTTAGTTCGTTCTTTCTCCTTCCCGTATGATTATTCTCTCAAATGGATTGGGTTTGTTTGCTTTTTTTAATGGCCTCTTAGTCAAGAGAGTGAATTTCATTGCACTGTGATTATTAGCATGTGGTGTCTTCCTAATGGACTGAACTTCAGAGGGGAGTTGAACTGCTGCCTTGTCGTCACTGAGTCCATCAGTTCAAGCACAGTATTTATTTATTACAAGCCCATATATTTTCCTTGAGTGGTTGGCACTGATGGCTGTGCAAATTCAGGTGCCTAATGGTAAATACTGTTTTTGAATAAAGGTTTCTTTCTCAGCCCATGCTGTCTGAAACATTGTGGAGGTGGAGCCACCTTTATTTTAAAGAACTGTGCTAAAAACAGAGCAACTTTTTGAGAGCCCCCTCCCCGGGAGCTGTTGGTAGTAAATAACAGAGAGCTATTCACTGAGAAAAGGTTCAGAAGGCTGGAGTACTTTTTTTCCCAAATTCCATGTTTCAGCTGCCCTTAACACCAAGGATAGGCATTTATGCACTTATAAGTTTATTACATAGTCTAGGATTTAGAGATTGGAATAGATGATATCCAGAGGTCCTTTCCACCCCCCAACCATTCTGTGATTTTTGGGGTTGCAATAGATGATGTCCAGAGGTCCTTTCCACCCCCTACCATTCTATGATTTCACAGCTGTCCTAAAGAGCCGGTAGAACAGGCACGCTGCAGGCTGCTCTCCAGCAGAGCCTGGTGCAAGTTTCATTCTCCCTTTAAAAACCTGGGTTTGTATCTCAAGCAGCAGCTCCTTGGCCTAGAACCACCTTCTGAATCGCAGCTGTCACAACATCTTGCAACACACAAACCAAGAGGCTGCATGGTGACATGTGCGTTCACCGGGCAGTTTCTAAGGCTCTCCAGCACTTCTGAGAGCTCAACATGTGAGTGATGGAGGGCAGAGTCAAAGCAGGCTGCTGTGTAGGCTCCTAAAGCATGCACTCCTTTTAGTTATTCTGAGAAAGTAAGGTTGAAAAGATAATGGTTTGGCTCTGGACCAGGCAATGTGGTAACCTCAAAGAATTAGATCATGTATATCACTTAAGGAGACTGAATAATGTCTTACCATGCTGTCATGCAATCAGTTTGGTGTAAAGGTTTTTTTCCCCACTCCTTGGTCCTGCCCTTGTCTGACTCCAGGGCCAAAGTACGTTTGAGACTCAGCGTTCGTCTTTGAAACATCCAAGAACACAGTGACTTTCCATGACAGCTCAGACAGCCCTGTATGCAATCAACAGGGGTATTCAGGGATGTTGTCCTTTGGACATAGGTCTAGGGGCTAGGAAACCACTGGAGATCCTATTGTGCTTTTTGCTGCTCGAGGCCAAGTGCCATAACTTCTCTCCTCACTGGGTTTTAGCCAGGTGCAGTCTTTTCCTCACTGGGATTTGACTAGCCGTTATCTATCCCCTCTTCCCTTAAGCCCTTGCGTCAAGCGGCTGATGCTCGTGGCTGCATTTCATGACATTTTTGATCTAAAGTGACCTGGATATGTTTGCCAGTTGTGAGAACAACGCAGCAGACACTGTAAATAAGGCAACCCAGGGCAGATTTTCACCAGCAGTGCTGAAGCCCACGTGCAGAGGTACCTCGCTGCTCTGCTTGTGTTGAGGCAGCTGACTGATAATGCTGGTCCATCTTGTGAACTTTTGCACAGATCTGTTAGTGTGACCCATTTTGCCTTCCAACAGCCAAGGGGGTTACGTGTCATTGTATTGTAACATCAGTTTGAAAACGTTCCTCTTCTACTGATGCACTGTTGTTTTTTCTCTTTCTCCCCTCCCCAACCCCTGTATCTCTCCAATTTTTACATGAAGCTTTCTCTCAAGCTGGTAAGCACATTTACAGCATGCCTGTCCTCTGTCTTAATCACCATTTTCTGTGTGTGTGTTTGAACGTGCACTGTGCCACATATGAAATGACACCGAGATTAACTGTTAAATTTGTTTCTTCTTTGTGTTTGCTTTTTTTTGTTTTGATATTTATCAGATAACTCTGAATACACAGGTCTGGAGTCTAATAGAGGTGATCAGAATTCAGTCTTTTCTAATAAGCTGCTAAAAAATTAACTCTAATATTTTAGGTTAGTTTTTCACTGTTATAATCTAGGGCTATGAAAATGTAGAAAACCAGTAATTCTGCTACTTTACGAGTACACACTAAAATATTTTAAAGGTAAAAATAAAGGTCTCTGTGCTTGCTGGACCTTTTTCCAGAGAAAATGCATGTCTTTGTGTAACATAGCAGCAAAGTTTGCTTTCCATTTCCAACCGTTACTGGAAATCTGCATCATTATCACCTACATTTTACAGCCCTATGTAGTCCTTCAGAATAACTAATAATGATATTAATTAAAAGTCCTGTAAACCTTAACCAACAAGGTTAACTCAGTCTGATTCAAATTCACAAATAGAGATATATACTTGTATATGAACCCTAAATTCTCCCTTGGATGCAGCTGGGAAGGTTTCTTGACCCACGGTAAGATATAATATGTTATTGAGTTGGAAAAAGGGAAGGGGTGAACATATGTCGGGAAAACAAATGATGTGCCGAACTTCAGACCCCCAGGTACGCTGTTGTTGGAGATACTTTGCACCTCTAAGTTCTGACAGCTTGTCTGCATTCCTGCTGTCCTTGGAGAGTCCAGTCACAAGCAGAATGCAGCTGGTTCGCTGACCCACTTCATGCCAGCATGCAAGGGCTGCAGTTTCAGAGAGCTTTAGAGGATCTGCAGTAGCACTTTAACTGCTTTGGCCTGGAAGTTTTCTTATTCCTCAGTAGTCAGTGCCCATAGGTGCTGTTTCCCTAACACACATGATTTTTCTGCATATGTCATTGTGTGCTTGCTGTGTTCATAGCAGCTCATCTGTAGGAAATGCCATAGCTCTGGAGGTTTGGGGTCTCACTGCTGCTCTGTCAAAACAGTGACTTGCTTGGGCTCCATTAGCAATATTGCTCCTCACTGAAGATCTGTGGTAGGTCTGAGGAACGATGGAAGTGTCCAGTTTACATGCAAACCTTGTTCTTCTTGTTTCTTGCCAAGCCAAGGTCCTAGTACTCTAACACATTGATTCCAAGGATTTCACAGAATCACAGAACATTAGGGATTGGAAGGGACCTTGAAAGATCATCTGTCCCCCTGCCAGAGCAGGATCAAATGGATCCTAGTTCCATTTGTCCTTTCCCTGCTCACAGTGCTTAGAGTGCTGTGTGGCTGAACCAGGCCTTTGTAGGTAGAACTAAACCCTCCCGAAGGCCAGCTTGACATTTCCACAAGAGTTGTACGAATCAGGTGTGCAGAGAAGGCTGAGACCCATGTGCACCTCAGGCAGAGGAAATCAGCTTGTTTGCAGTTTCCTCTCAGATCCCAGCTATACAGGAGCCAAAACTGGAGTGTTAAACCTCATGCTCTCCCCACATGTAGCTGCAGCCCAGAAACTGGTCCTAACACAAGCCCTTTTTTCACTGCCATCTTGGGACAATTTGCATCCTATGTCCCGTTATCTTTATTCAAGCAAATCTAGTGAGCTCTGGCTAGTGGCTGTGGATGATAACACATCCAAAATAGCACAGATTCCCCCTCCCACTCTCCCCCTCACTGTTGAAGCATTTCTAAAAACGCAGTCAGTGTTCACTACTTGACAGACAGCCCAGGTGAGGGACAGCATGAAATGTGCCCAGCATGTGCAAAAATTGCTCCTTGACCCTTCCTTTTGGAAGAAAAACTGTAGCTTCTGTTACGATGAGAAGTTATTGAGCATGGGATAAGTGAGTGAGATCGCCAAGGCTCCAGCACACATTTGTGTGCAACACTAATGCTTTGGACTGAAGCAATGTGCATAAAGTTACCACATCTAATCCAACCGACAGCTTTTGAATGAAACTGAAAAACCAAAAAGAAGATGCTTTTACAGACTTGACTACATCTGTTACCTTCACCTGATGTGTAATGGGATTTTTTTCAAGCATTTCTGTCTTTCCTACTTAGAATTTAGGAGCAAATATTCAGTATAGTCTTTCCTGTAACTGATTGTTTATTTCAAAAGCTATAGAACATTAGGGATTGGAAGGGACCTTAAAGGATCATCCAGTCCAATCCGCCTGTTAGAGCAGGATCACCTAGACCAAGTTGCACAGGAACATGTCCAGCGGGTTTTAAACATCTCCAGAGGAGACTCCACAACCCCCCTGGGCAGCCCCTTCCAGTGCTCTGTCACCCTCAAGTGTGAAGAAGTTTCTTCTCATACTTATGTTGAACCTCCTATGTCCCAGCTCACACCCATTGCCCCTTGTCTATCATTAGATGACACTGAGCAGAGCCTGGCTCCATCCTCCTGACACCCACCCTTCACATATTTATAAACATTAA
>JAOXOE010000784.1:6466796-6485173 GCA_028565055.1 Phoeniculus purpureus | reverse complement strand
CCACAGCAGGATCACCTAGATCCAGTTGCACAGGAACATGTCCAGGTGGGTTTTAAATGTCTCCAGAGAAGGAGACTGCACAGGCCCCCTAGGCAGCCTCTTTTAGTGTTCCGTCACCCTCACTGGAAAGAAGTTCCTTCTCATATTGATATGGAACCTCCTATGTTCCAGCTCACACCCCTTGCCCCTTGTCCTATCATTAGATGTCACAGAGCACTGGAAGGGGCTGCCCAGGGGGGTTGTGGAATCTCCTTCTCTGGAGCCATTTAAAACCCACCTGGCCATGTTCCTGTGCCACTTGCTCTAGGCGCTCCTGCTGTGGCGGGGCATTGGACTAGATGATCTTTCAAGCTCCCTAATGTTCTGTGATGCTGAGCAGAACCTGGCTCCATCCTCCTGACACCCACCCTTTCCATATTTATCAACATTAATGAGGTCACCCCTTAGCCTTCTTTTTTCCTCTCTCCATCCTCAGTCATCAAATATCTGTCGGTGTATTAGTGACCCTGTGCATAGATAAGCTGAGATCAGAGCCTTTCTCAGCTCTGCATTTGATCGTCTGCATTGCCCACCTGAACCTTGCTGTGGCTGCAGTGAAGCAGACAACACCTGAGCTGGAGAAAACCCCAAACCTTCAGTCATAAAGGCAGTGTGGGTGCAACTCCCTCAGAACATTCAGCTCTGAGAAATTGAGCACAGCCTTTCCATCAGATTCAGGTGAATCTGCTCCGAACATGGTGACTGAACAGATTTTGTTGCTGCAGAAGTCTTGCTTTCCCATAAAAGCAGCTCAGCCATGGTGCAGGAGCTGGGAGGAGCTCACAGATCTTTGCTGCTGCCCTTTTTAATGAATTGTGAAACAGCAAATTATGACCTTTGCCAGTTCATGGGATAAAAAAAATAGTAAAGCTCAGTTCATTAAAACCTCTGCTGTTAGCAAGGAAAACATCTCAGCTGATAACAAAGGAAAGTAATGTGAGCAGTATCACCCTTCAATAAGGTTAGAGTTTTTATTTGTTTCTGTGTTACCTGTTACTTGATTTAGAGCTGGAAGGAGACTGTAGTGTTTTGCTCTACGGGAAGGTCAGAAAAAAATGCCTGAAATTGTCAGGAGAAGTATGGATGTAGAAATAGTGTTTTCACACATCACATTTACAGCTGCTGAGCAGATCTCTTGAGAAATGCAGGCTTTAGGGTTTGTAGAGTAGCATTCCTCTGCCAAAACCACTAGCTGGCTACCCTCAGTGGGTGTTCCTGGCAGATGAAAACAACAGGGGGGAAAAAATCAACCCACAGAAAATGAAATTTCTAAAATCTGACAGCAATACAAGAATATTAATAGCTGGCTCTGTTTGTTAGGAATGTTCACTTGTGTGCCTTTGTTTCCACTGGGTATTGTTTATAGTGGAGGCGCTTAAAAGCTGCTTTTCAGCTTCTGTGGATGAATCTCCCTGTCTTGCTGTTGATTCAGTAGCTCTACGTGAAGCATCACAGGAAAAAAGTGGGGGGAAAGAGCCTGTTTCTTCTGCAGTTTCATGCTGCTGCTTCAGGAGGCTGCACTGTTGCCGCTGATGCAGATGCATCTTGCTCTGACCACATGCAGGCGTTTTCTCTCTTCAGGGTGAATGCCACACTTCACAGAATCACAGAACATTAGGGATTGGAAGGGACCTCGAAAGATCATCTAGTCCAACCCCCCTGGCACAGCAGGATCACTTCGATCAAGTCACACAGGAACATGTCGAGGTGGCTTTTTTCTGCCAGTCTCACTTGCCGCAGCGTGGGCACTGAGAGATCTTACTTGTTAAGAGACTGGTCAAGTAAAACACTGCGTCAGGGCCCTGAAGGCACCCACAACCTCTAACTACCCTGAGCAGCCTTACCTGGGACCCACCCACCTTAAGGCCACCCCTCAACTTGCCTTCTCACTTGGAGCTGTCTTGTTCTCACCCTTCCCTGCAGGTAGGAAAGTCCCCATGACTTTAATCGCGTTTATTTGCAATGCTGTTTTCCCCTTCTAAAGACCTTCTATAGAACATAGCACAAATTAAAGGGTTGTAACAGCTAACAAGATATAAGTCAGACTCCAGTAAAGTTACCTGCTTGAGAGAATTGACTTCTTTTCAGCAAAATACAAAGCAGTTTATAGTAATGTGTGAGGTTTAAAGGCTGTGTTACAACAGCTGAAAGGGTTAGCAGTGGAAACTGCAGTGGAAAAAACCCACCTCTCTATCTGCTGTTGCTTACTTTTAAAAATTAATTTGGAGCCAGGCAGGTTCATCATGTTTGAAATGCAAACACTAATCTTAGCGGCTTCATCATTGTTTTCTGTTATTATTATTGATTCTCTTCAATCTCTAACTAGCCTAGCGTAGTTATCTCGGCTGTGTGCTTTCTGAATGACAAGTAGTGTCTCCAGCTTAGGTTTGCAGAAGGGGATGAGAAACATAGGAAAAAAAGCTCTTTTATGCTTTGGGAGGTGGAGGAGTCCATCTGGCTCTGCAGAGACCCTGGGGCCCCGTGGGTGTCTTCCTGCAGCCGTGCTGCTAGCTGTTGCTGGTGTGTGTCCACGTAACTCTGTGGGATGAAAATGTGTCTGGCTACGTGAGGCAGGGCACCAGGCACACTCCGATGAAGCATCTGTATTTTATTCACCTCTTGTTGAGCTTCCCAGATGCTGAGACCAGACTCGGTGGGCAGGATGCGAGAAGGGAATGAGATGAGATGTCTCTAATCGGGGGGTTTCTTAATGGTCAGATTGCTGGTAGAGGAGGAGAGCACAGATGTTTCATTTGACTCACTGTAGCTTTTCCAAGGGACTCCCCAGCCGTTCTAGTAGGGACTCCCCAGCCACTCTAGTGCCTGTACAAATCTTGGAGGCCCACCAGTGGCTCTAAATGCATGGTATTTTCATAGATTGCAATCTTCTAACAATTTATGAAGCGGGAGGTTTACTTGCAGCAGCACAGATACTATTGCTAAAGAGCATAATTCAGCGGCCCATGCTGAGAGCTCTCGAGTTTAATGCCTGTGCCATTCAGCACCCTCTACTGTCACATCGCAAAACCCTTTCAGTAGCTGCTGGCACAGCTTAGAGTGACCTTGAACCAACTGAGTAAGAAATGCTGTGTCTGAATGATCAAATCACAGAACATTAGGGATTGGAAGGGACCTCAAAAGATCATCTAGTCTAATCTCCCCGCCACAGCAGGATCACCTAGACCTAGTCACACAGGAACATATCCGGGCTGATTTTAAACATCTCCAGAGACTTCACAACCCCCCTAGGAAGCCCCTTCCAGTGCTCCATCACCCTCACTGGGAAGAAGTTCCTTCTCACATTCACGTGGAACCTCCTATGTTCCAGCTCACATGTACTGCCCCTTGTCTTATTGCTAGATGACACTGAGCAGAGCCTGGCTCCATCCTCCTGACACCCACCCTTCACATATTTATAAACATTAATGAGGTCACCCCTCAGTCTCTGCTTTTCCAAGCTATAGAGACCCAGCTCCTTCAGCCTTTTCTCACTGAGGGGGTTGTTCTTACCTCTAGATGCTTTGCACTAAGCCCTATGTATGGGCTTTAGTGTGAGGATGATCTGCAAGATATATTGAATTACTCTCATGCCTGATGTGATGTGAGAGTTTCTATCAAGCAGAATATTATCATTAGAGGGCTAAAATGGATCCCTCCTGTGCCATGCACAGGTCGTGGAAGCACTGCTGGCACTTCATGTGGTTAAAGTTTCAGAGTGTAAATTCCTTAGTTGTTCCTTTCATTTGTGTTAAATTTGCTGTCTCATTGTCTCATGAAGTGGAATTTGAACTGTATCACAACACAGATGATCAAGACCTGACTAGACACGTACACAGTCTTTAACTGAAAATCAATGCAGCAGCAATTCCATTAGGTTTGCCTGTTCTGTTCTTTTGGAACAGCCAAGCCCAGGAGAAGGTGACCTGTCTGTAGTTGTCCTCCATCACTCTGACACCCCCACACTTCCTTTCTGAACAGCTTGTTCTGCAGTTGCAGAGGAAAGCACACACTGTCTTGGAGCTCATTCAGTGCTGAGGTGAAGGGGTCTAATGGGCAGCTTTTGTGGCAGAGTGTCCACTGAATCTAACTTCTCAGAGAGAGATTTACCATTTAAGTAAGGCTAAGAACTGTAACTCTGCTCACAAGCTGTCAGTAAGCTGATGGACCACTGAATTGTGTTGCTTAGCTTTGTGTTTTCACCCTTCTTTCTCCTATGCTCTGGTATTCAATGGAATGTGGACTGAGCAGGAACCCAAACCAAGAAAAACCCTTATTATACGAATTAGTGTTGATGTGTGTTCAACATGGCCCGCCCATACTGTCCCACTTAACCTTCTTGCAAGATCAAAGTAGATGGTACTTTGAAGAACATAGTACTAGATGTATTGTATGTCATCTATCTACTGTATCAAACTGAGGCAATGGAGAAGAGGCAGAGCAGTTTGAAGGCAGAAAAGGGGCTTTCAAGCAGAATCACACAAAGGTAACTGATGTGGTCTTCAAATGTTTTCTTTGGTTATGATTTCAAACTGATGTGGTTCTATACCTTTGGTATCACTCCTGAGTTTTATGCCTGTACAAGTGAGAGGGGAAGTATTGAGAGGCTTTGACACGGAATGTGGATCCTGGAAAGCATTCTGCATGCTTTACATTGCAGAATCCTGGAGGAAACGCTTCTGCTACTTGGTGTATTCAGGAGAACCCTGATGTTAGTTAAACAGTGTTGGAGCAACACGCAGGCTATGCGGAGCAGGCCAGGAATAATTGGTGTATGGGAAGTGCATATGAGACACAGGAGTAGAACCAAGGAACTGGTGTTACTGGGATCTGTAGCAGAGGAAGGCAGAAATGATCAGCTTTCCATTAGAATGGAACTGTGTTCAATAAAATCTGATGATAACCATAAATAAAAAAAGTTTCTCAGGTTTCAGTTGACTTCTGACATCCTTCAGTAGGTCATCTCCCATGTGGTATGGATTTGGGATGTGGTTCCTGGGATTATTTCTAAGGCATCCAGGTTGCTGAGCGTTCAGGGATTGATAAGTCAGTACAAACTATAGCAATGCTTCAGACCACTGCGATTTGCTCGTATTTTTGTGAGCTGTTGTCAAAATGCAGTCCTGAAGGATTCTTTCAGGCTCTGATTCTTTTTCTTCTCATTTCCACCCCCTTCCCCTCCATTCCATTCTGTGCAGGGAGCAGGGCCCGAAGATTTCAGCAATCTCCCACCTGAGCAAAGAAGAAAGAAACTTCAGCAAAAGGTCGATGAACTGAACAGAGACATTCAGAAGGAGATGGATCAAAGGTGTGTAAAACTCCTCTCCAACAAGAAATAAAATCAGTAATCTCATACAGAACAAAAATTAACTGCAAGTATAAGTGGGAGTAAGAAAGATCAAGGTTCTAGGTTTGTTTAGCGTGCTGTTCCAAGAAAAGAAGTGTCTATGTGTGACTAAAAACACCTGAGGAGAGCAGCAGTTTATTCAGTTTATTAATGCACTGTGTCTTGATATGAGCTGTTCTGAGGGTGGTTTTTAGGAAAGAACAGGATGTAAATGCAGCCTCAGTTAATGGTGTGGTCACTGTTAGTGGTACAAATCACCAAGCAGAGTGAGTGTCTGTTAGCGTGTGATGGGCATAGGTAGATCCCTGCAGGAGAGGCTGTTGTGGGAATGATAACACTGTCAAAAGATGCTGATTGACTGGTGTGTGTATCTGAAGACTCTCTGATCTGTAGCTTAAATCTCCTGGAAGCAGAGAGATAACGATTCCTGAGCTTTGGTGAATGCTTTTTCTACAAGTCTGCATTTCTCTTTAGTTACACACTACTTACTGAGTCTGACAGCCTGTGTTTGTTGATTTGCTTGTTCACATTCTGCAGTTGCATTAAAGATTCAGCAAGTTGCATAGGAGGTTCCACATAAATATGAGAAGGAACTTCTTCGCAATGAGGATGACAGAACACTGGAACGGGCTGCCCGGGGGGGGTTATGGAGTCTCCTTCTCTGGAGACATTTAAACCCACCCGGACATGTTCCTGTGCGACTTGGTCTAGGTGATGCTGCTGTGGTGGGGGGATTGGACTAGATGATCTTTCGAGATCGCTTCCAGTCCCTAATGTTCTGTGATGCTGTAATTTCAAGAGAGAGAACTTTTCTCTGCTGAATGATTTAAAGACCTAGTGCTAGTGCTAATAAATCCCTAAATACTGCTTTGTTTGTTCAGCCATGCCCATGTTTTCTGCTGCCTTGCTTTGAAGAACCTAATTATTTCATCTAGCAACCCAAACTTTCTTCTTAGTGTTTTACACCATGAAGTAATTAAAGAAAGCAGCATGTGGCTGTGTGATTCCTCATTGCTTTGGATTTTGTCTCTGTGGTATCTTCTCTCAACAGATTTTTCCTTTCTGCTCTGTATTCTGAGGTAACCTAACATTAAAATGGGATGTGAAATCAGAGCAGAATGAGGTAATTTTAAATGATTGAGGAAGTAGCACCAACAGTTAAACAAGAGTAATAAAACACTAATAATTGTGACTCATATGTTTGCAATATTGTCCCTTAGGGCTTCAGCCACAGAGCGGTCCCACTTCCTTACCACCCACACTTTTCCCCATTTTGTAGACACACAAAGCAAAAACAGGCACAGGATTGCGATTGTCAGGAGTTTGATGGGAAAGTCCAAAATATAAAGAGTGTTAACTTGAGTTGTGGGACCCATGTTAACCTTTTCCCCCCCAAGCTAGTGCCTAGAGAAAGCTGAATAGCTGTGTCACAGTAATACAGGAAATCAGCTCGTACATCCACCCCTCTCTCAGCTCTGCATGCATCATGCAGATAACTTTGTAAGTTCAGCCTCAGCTTGTCTCAGGTCAAAGGCAGCAGCACATTACTGTCTGTGAGAGCTCCACAGGCTTTCCTAGAGCAGCTCATGAAGGCATGTCTTGGTCTGAAGGTACCACCTTCATCATTGCAGACCTTCAAATTAACGTCTCTGAAACCCTAAGCACTTGGCATCTGGGTTGGTAGGAAACACAGCCCCCAGAGAAAGAGTCTAGGAAAAACACTACGTAAATCCACAGGATGGAGGGTCACGTTCTGTGGCCTGAGGTCTGTCTGTTGCTGCACTGTGACAAACACAAACCATCTGGATTTAGCTTCATTTTAAGAAGTGTGAAATAAATATCTTACAAATTACTTGTGTTGCAAAAGACAAACTGCAAGAGGCAGGGTGAGAATTTCTGGTTTGCACTCCATTTTTATTAGTAGTATGTCCACGTCCAACTCTTTGTCCCAGTTTCTCAACTGGATTTCAGCCCATGGTGGAAAATAATGATGCAACTATTTGTCTGTGCCCCAAAAACTGGGATAATACTCAAGGATGAGGGAGCTAGGTCTCTTTAGCTTGGAGAAAAGGAGACTGAGGGGTGACCTTGTTAACGTTTATAAATATATGAAGTGTGGGTGTCAGGAGGATAGAGCCAGGCTCTGCTCAGTGGCACTCAATGATAGGACAAGGGACTACAGATGTGAGCTGGAACAGAGGAGGTTCCACATAAATATAAGAAGGAACTTCTTCACAGTGAGGGTGATAGAGTACTGGAAGGGGCTGCCCGGGGGGTTGTGGAGTCTCCTTCTCTGGAGACATTTAAAACCCTGTTCCTGTGCAACTTGGTGTAGGTTCCTGCACGGCTTGGTCTAGGTGATCCTGCTCTAGCAGGGGGATTGGACTAGATGATCTTACGAGGTCCCTTCCAATTTCTGATGTTCTGTGATCCTGCTGTGGCAGGGGTATTGGACTAGATGATCTTTTGAGGTCCTTTCCAATCCTTAATGTTCTGTGATCTAGAAAGTTGGAGCTGTTATTCATTGCAATGGTGGCAAGTGATTTTTACTGCTATTTTTTTAACTGCAAAAGTCTCTCTGGAAGTACTGGGTTGCCACTGTAACATACGAGGTTTGAAGTAAAGAAGACATAATGTATTCTTCTTTCACTTGCCCTCATTTAGAGTTTTTATCCCCAGCTTTACTAACACAGGTTTTGGGTTTTTTTCTGTCTCAGAGATGCCTTAACGAAAATGAAAGATGTGTATATCAAGAACCCGCAGATGGGCGATGCAGCGAGTGTGGACCAGAGATTAGCAGAACTGGCACAGAACATTGAAAAGCTACGATTAGAAGTTCAGAAGTTCGAGGTATGGGAACAGACACTGCAGTGAAAATACATTCAGTAAAACATACGCTCAGATCTATGCAGGTGCTTCATTGCTTTTCCAGATGTGCTGATGGATCTCCGTAAGTGCTACTTAAGCACTTGTGTTAATGGATGTATTTTGAGCCTGCTGTACAGAAACACACACCGTCTTTTGTGACTGTCAGCCAACAGCCCTGCTGTTGAATTTGCCACAGAAAATTGTGCTAAGTGAAGGATAAGAGAAAACATAGTGCTCTCTAGACTGCCCAGAGGGATTCAGATGCTTATTTAATTAATTAAGGAATTTGAAGCACCATGTTACTGACATCTGTGGAAAATCAGAGGAATATAAATGCAGTTGATAGTCGAACAGCAAGACAAAAGCTGTTCACGTGTTCTAAGGAGTAGTCTGTCATTAACAAGAACTTTACTTAGAGATGCAACATCTCTAAGGAATACAACAGCATAAGGAGTATTTGGTATATAAGTTATGCTGTGAGCACATAGACAGATGTTTCTTGCAGTTGTTGATGTTACTGTCCACTCCTTTCTTAACTATCTGTAAATCATCTTTTATTCTCCCCAGCTTTAGTCCTGCTGTGTTTGGCAGTCACTGAGGTTGTTTGGTTTCTGGTGGTGTTACTGAGATTACAAGATGCTGTGCATCTCCTTACTTTAGTGTGGCTAGAGCAGCCACTAAGTGGCTTTAGTTCTGTAGTCTGAATGTCAAACATGACACAGGAAAGTAAAAGTAACATATCCTCTAGGAAGCCAAAATGTGACACTGTTTTGCCCTTGCAGGGCTGGCTGGCTGAGGTGGAAGGCCGGTTACCTATGCGAACTGAGCAGGCCCGGCGGCAGAGTGGGCTCTATGAAGCCCAGAACACGTCAGCAGTGAACAGCTGTGCACAGGACCGGGAGAGGTACAGTATCTGTACAGAGCTGCTCTGCCCAGACTGTTAACCAGGCAAACTGTAGCCCTGCAGCACTCAAAAACATTCTGTACCCAGACTAAAGGGCGGACCACTAGTAAACTGTTTTGCTCACTGACTGAGCAAATGCAGATCCCCAGCTTTAAGAGCTACTTTTCTGAATGTGCTGAAATGTGCAGTGAGTCTGACACTCACTGCAGGGAAGGTAAGTGAGGTGGATGCTGAGTTTATAGCTTTTGCTGGGAAAAATGGCTGGTCTGGGCTTTCACAAACATCTGCAGGGCCAGTTCTGAGCACATGTTGGAATTGCTAAGCTGCTCCTGTTGCTGTCCTGGCCTTTAGTGTCTGGTCACAGAGTCATTTTCATTGCTCCAGAGGCTGGTTGCTATAGTTGCTCTGTATTTTCCTCTCTTGAGCAGCCCAGATGGCAGTTACACAGAAGAGCAAAGTCAGGAGACTGAGATGAAAGTACCTGCAACAGATTTTGACGACGAATTTGATGATGAAGAACCACTACCCACCATAGGAACATGTAAAGCACTCTATACATTTGAAGGTATCACACAAACTTTATTCTCTTTCCATTTACTGTTTCATATGCCAAAGACAAGTGGGAAACCTTCATTTAACCCCTATAGTGATTAAACATATAAAGGGCAAGTGAGGCTCTAGCATGACTCTGTTCTGTAGAGGCATTAAGGCAGTGCTTTGTCTGCTGTTACGCAGGGACTCTGCACGAAAAAATCCAAGACTCTGATGGCAGGATCATATTCATCTGGTTCTTTGTGTACACACTTGTCTCCAGAATAACGTGCTCTTGTTCTTCCTGTGAGTGATGCAATGAGGTTTGCATCAGCGTGTCATCAGCGTGCCCCAAGCACCCTGCACTGTCTCTGTAGTCCCCATTGTGCAAAGCAGCCTAAACTCCATGTTAACTATGTCTTTCAGGTCAGAATGAAGGAACAATCTCTGTAGCAGAAGGAGAAATGCTCTATGTAATAGAAGAAGACAAAGGTGACGGCTGGACACGAATCCGAAGGAACGAAGATGAGGAGGGCTATGTCCCTACTTCATATGTTGAAGTCTATTTGGACAAAAATGCCAAAGGTGCTATGACTTATATTTAATACTATTCTTTTTACTTTATTTGCTTTCACAGAGATACCCAACCCTGAAACAGCTCTGTGTTGCAGATAGAGCCTTTTAAAAGTCTGTACAATGCCACAAGGTGCATTATTCCGTATGTGGACTAACATGGCTTGCTGTACTGCAAAACGTGCTTTTCGGTGGTCAGAGAAGGACAGTGTAAAACCAAGGGGCAAGCACGGCCTTTCCAAGACAGAGCTTGTTCAGTAGTTGCTGCTGTGGCCTGTTGTCTAGCTTAGTGCAGGCAGCACAAAGCCATATGGGAGAACGTGGGCTCTCCTCAGATACCCTGGTGGCATCTCAGATGCTTTCTGCAGTCAGCTCCCAGACTGGTACAGTGGAGTGCTCCACAGGAGATACTCAGATTGCTGTTTTGTGTCTGTGCGGCAGCATTTCAGAGCCTAAAGTGTTCTGTGCCCTTTCTGGAATGAAACTTGGTTAGTCTGTTTGGAAGGGGAAGGAGAGATCTCACTAAAACCTGTTTACACAGCACTGTTGTCCTTGATAAATCCATAAAACACTGACATTCAGGAAGATCCTCTATTCTTTCCCACCGTGATACATTTCAGAAAATGGCCTTTTTCAGGGTGTATTTGTGGGTTCAGACGAAATACAGTTATTTCAGGTAATGGTAACAAGTGGCTTAATCTTTCGCTCGCACACAATCAGCGGAGACAGAGTTTAAACTTCACTAACTTCTGGTTCGTTGTTGCTTTTAACTCCTCACACATAGGTGTGTTGTATAAGCCAGTGGTGCTTCAGGGGAGTCCTGACCAGAGTCTACCTTAGCACTGACACCACATGGGCATGTAAAGCACTGAGAAATCAAGATATTTTAGTCCTGTTTCAAATCAGGATTTGTTTGAAGCCCGCTGTTAAGTAACTAATGGTCTTTTCAGACACTTAATCCTTCAGATTATTGTTGTGTTTCCTAGACCTTAGAGTTGGCATGGAATAAGCTGCCTCATCCAATTCAAAAGCAAACTGAACCATTCTCATTTGGGATTTGTGGACAGCAGGAAGAGAGGAGTAGGGCTGTCCCTACCCAAACAGTATAACTTGGTCAGTTCCCTGTTTCAGATTTCAGCAGTAAACAGTGCAGTGCCTTGTCTGCTGCAGATCAAAGTCTGGGGTTCTCATTTTGCCATAATACAGTAGGGTCATGTTCGCAAATACAGAGTGGGCTGAGATGCAAATGAATGCAAAAAGCTCAGCCCCACTGTCAGCTTTAACCCTTAAAAGAGTCTGCCTTCTTCATATTGGGAAGAAGGCAGAAAGCACAGGATGGGAGATCCCACCTCTTAACCCCTGCATTCTCCTCAATGTGAGCTGCTTTGTGTGTGGCAGTAGTTGAAAGCAACATGATTATTCTGCTGGAAAACTTGTTGTTCAGCAGTGCGGGCTGTTGGAAACAGCTAAGCTAGTGTGGCATCTGAAGCTGTCTGAAGTAACGAGCATGGCTCGCCTGCCCCTGGTTCACATCAGTGCAATGTCACAGCAGATCACTTGTTCACGGGTAGAGCTGCAGCTTGGATGGGAAGTGAAGCAAAGCCTGTCTTGGGGTAGAATGGGAAGCTCTGACACAATCCTGCTAACTGGACTAGTGAAAGGTTCTCTTTAATCTAGTCTCCTGCAGGAGTGTTGCAATAGCACTCAGGACATTGTGTCAGTATATTAATGGTGTTATGTCAGTTAGAGAATGATGCTGAACTATCATAAAAATACAGTCTGTGATGCTAATGAAGGCTGAAGCAGTTGCAGCCACTTCTGTAGCAACAGCAGAGGGTTTCAGCTCATTTAACCTTTTCATTAATTTTTCTGGACTTCAGAAACAAAACCAATGGCATATGTTAGTATCTAATGTAAAGGACCTGTAAGATTTCTCTTTTATTTCTCAGTTCTCTGATTAAAAAGAAAAGCTAAGAGAACTTCACATGAAATGTCCCAGCAGCAGGATAAGGATTTGGGAGAAGTGCTGCTGTGTTCAAAAGACAGACTGTGCAAGTGGTAGTTTCTCATTTGATTTTAGTATTTTAGTAGAAATTACTTGATTCAGTCCTTGAGACAGAAGCTCTGACATTCCTGACAATGATACTGTAAATACTGCACTTACAAACTTGAGTAGTTCTTTCTTCTTTTTGGAAGGAAGCTTGAGCAGCTGCTACCTCTAAAGGTTGGTTGCACAAAGTGTGGAAGCACTCACAGGAGCTCTGAGGGCCTCTGTGACTCCTAGCTGCACTGCACCTGTTGTGCCAGAGATGTCACTGCCTGATAAGTGCAACTGCTAAATGCTTTGACAGGTTCAGCCAGCTGAGCCCGTGTTGTCAGGGCTTTGCTGAATGAGCAGATGAATAGGACAGGTAAGTCGTGCACCCCAGTCACCCTCCTGATCATGGGAGCCAGGTCTGGGTGCTCCTACCGATACCTGCCAGCTGGTTGCTTGTTAAGCTACAGCAGAACCTCCGGTCAGAAGCTGTTAGCAAACCCTGTCACAAAAAGAATAGTAATGTCTATCTTGTTCTGCCTTTTGTTTTTTTCCAGATGTGTACAAATCACTTCAGAAAATCTCTGAGTAGGTTTGCATAGGCCTGTTCACCTTCTATTCTCCGGGCTTGCCGCTACGGTTGTTTTCAGAGCCCTATTTCAGAAGGTTTTCTTAACGAGAGATGAATGCACATGTCCTATCTCCAGCAAGGAAAGACTCTTAGGTACCAGTCACCCAGCTGATGCAGGTGTAAGGTCACCTGCTGACATTGAAACATGCATCACTGCCCATGAGAGTACTGGCCTGACTGTGTGACTAGAAGTTACTGTCCTTCCTAAAAAAAAAAGAGGTGACACAGTTCATTCTTTGTGCTGCATGCAGGAAACCACTTTAATTGCGAAAAACCTTGCAGGCTAAGAATTGGATCTAAACTCACTGTTTGGGTGTGAGTCATGCCAACCTCTGACTGCTGGGGGATGAGGAAGAAACTCCTGTGTGCACACACAGGTGTAAATGCTTGCAAGGGTTTTCTGCACCCATCAGGTACCTGGTGCTGACAAGTGTCCACAGGCGTTAGCTGGGCTGTTTTGCTCACAAGGGGCCATACTGTTTTATTGTGTATGGTACCTCAGAATCTGCTTGGCAACAGAGCTGACTGTCGCTGGGGGTTATTGCGAAACTGTGATCCACAACAGAACTGGCACGAACTAAACTCCCCAGTGCACCCAGCAGAAACACCATGTTCACTTCCTCCAGAAAAGACTGACTCTATGCGTGATGTGCAAGTAATAGAGGCTGTTCTGTGAAGTTAAACTTCCCATTAGAAACATTCCGGAGCTCTGAGTTGATAAACACTTGGGCTCCTTTGCTGCAGTGGGTCTGTTCCTCCTCAGCTCCAGTTAAATAAACAATCTCTCAGAGACGCTCTGTGATTCTGGGTGTTGCAGCCCTGCTTCTTTGTTTGCTGTAACCATTATGCAGAGCCCTGACATCTATACATAAATAGGTAAAAGTTAACCATGATGATGCACTTTTTATCTAGGAGATACCTGATTATTTAATGCTTGCCAAATTATTTAGGAAATGGTAATTATAAACTGGACTGTGGCTTCTTAAATCCTTCTGTTCAATACGTGCCCTTAGTTCAGAAGACTTGTACATAACATAACTTAAACTAAAGTGACTTGAATTCAAGTTGGTTTTATCCTTTTATAAATGTATAAATATAAATGGTGTTACAGGTTGTTCTTCTGCTTAACATAGCTGTTGTTTTGGTTACTGCTTGGTCTCTCTTACGTTGATAAGTCTTTGGTTACTCAGCTGCCAGCATCTGGTTGGATTTGTGTAGAAACTTGTGTGTTAAGGTTTGTTAACTCTGGCCAGTGTGGTGGTTCTGTTTCTGTTCTGATTTTCAAAAGAATCCTCATCTATCAGGAACCTCTTTATAGCTTGATGTACCGTGGTGTCCTCTTCTAATAAATGTTTTATTTTCTCATTCCTGTGAGGGTTTTTTTTAAAATTCATTTACTAAGAGAAAGCAAAAGTCTCTGGGTACAGGAGAGGTCTGAGGATGGGTTCAGAGGCCGATGCTGCTTTTGCTGCTGGTCTTTAGGAATTCAAGGTCTTTGCAGGCTGTTGTGGAAAGGAGATCTAGTCTGGATTCATCTGCAGAGTTTTCTGGTTTAGCATCCTGTTGGTGTTTTTCAGTGTCATGCCTGCTCTCTGGAGCTGTCACTTGAACAGACACAGAAATCCTCTGCAGGCTGGAAATTAAATAGCTGGTTGTTTCCTGTGTCAGGGCCCTGCTCCTGTGTTTTACATCCTCCTCCCTGTGATGCTTATCCCCAGGCTGGAGGGACAGGCTGGGGGTGGATGATTACTGTTGGAATCTTGGCACTGTATACCCAAGTTCCAGAACCTTCCTTAACACCTTGTGCCTGGTACATGGTTGGACGCTGTGTTCCCTTTAACCTCTGCAGGCAGTGCTGCTCTTCAGGGATCCCGTTTTCCTTATTTCCCCTGGCCTCTTTCTAATCCAGTCTCTTCTTTTTGTCTTTCTTATGTTTTAGATTCCTAAAGGTGTTTGTGCTGGTGCAAGAACCTCGGGGCGAGCTTGTCACAGAAGGAGAAACAAAATGGTCTGTTACCCTGCAGGCAGTTAAAACACTCCCATGGAATGCCAGACTCTCTGTCTTGTCTGGAGTTCCCACTTGAAAAATTCAGACCTAAATTCCATCCCAGTATCATGCAGACGCTTTCTCTTTTCCATGGCATGTTACTTGTGGCTCAGATTAACTTCCCAGCCTTTCCCACTCTTCTGCTGGCTTGGCACAGCCCCTCCGTAGCAGTCCCAAGCATGGTCTGTCTTCTCTCCTGCCTTGTCCTTCCGTCCATCTGAACGTACGCACTGGTCCATCAGCTTCTCACACAGTGCCTTTAGCGGTAATCCTGCAGGCGGTCTCATCAAAGAGCTTGACAGGGAGGACCTCGCTCATGGAAATCCTCCCTGGGACAGTGCAACAGCAGCTGGACTGGGCTCTGGATCTGCGGATTTTCAATTTGATCCACGTGCATTAGTCAATACTCTGCATTCCCCAGAAGGTCACTAATACTTCTCAGCCTCTATTTCTTCTTAAAATCTAGGCTGATGCTCGTTCCAAGTATTAGATTCCCTATGACCTTCCTGTCTCCTCAAAGCCTTTGAGCTCACGTATGTACGTACGCTTGTTTTCCTGCTTGTCCTCGCTGCCTCTCCTCTCTCCCTCCTCCTCCTCACACACACACACAGACACACGCACACAGAGACACGTTTTGGTTTGAAGCCCATTTTGCTCATCACAAAGACTCCGTTTTGCTCTCATTTCAGTCTGCATGCTCGCCCTGTTGCCTTGCCTGCGCCCACCTTCCCAAGAGTCACGTTATCTGTGGCTTGTTGTTAAACTCTTTGTGGTTTTCTTCTGTTGGTTGGGTTTTTATTCAGCATTTCAGTCCTGCCTTCTTTCTTTTGCATGCCCTCTTGTGCATTCACATCGGTTTTTGGTTGAGTAACGGAGCTTTTTCTAGAAAAATAAAAAAGGAAAACAAAAACGGCGCTCGGTTTCGTTCTCCCACCATGTCACGGACTGGACCTTGACCCAGAAACCAGACAGGAGCTGTGACCACTCTCTTATCTGAAGCAGATGTAGCGTGACAAGCGATGCTGCACTTTTCCAAGTCATGCAGTGGAGAAAGAGCTGCAATATCTCCAAACCTCACATGATCTGGACCTCAGCTACTGAGGAAAGGGTCAATTACCTTCTAAACTTCTTCATGATAACTTGGTTCCCCTGAACCTTCACCATTGCTGGGATTTTACTGTCATCTTGTACATGTTTGAGCTCCATAAGAGTCTGTTGCTACTTAATAGCTCCCGAGGGCTACTTTATTCATAGGTCAACACATCACTTGGGGAAATCTACCTGCTTTTAGGCAACTCCAGCATATTTTATAAAATCTCTAGAATTTGAGAAAATCATTATGGAAGCCACTACGGGCAGTGACCCCAAAATGAAACCTCTCAGGTTTAGTTTGCAGGCAAATGTGTGTGTGATGTTTTGCTGTGCTGTTCAGCAGGGCCAGTGTAGAGCAGCATGTCCAGCAACCCTGTAATGTCCACGCTGGGTCTGGCTGAAGCCATCTCTGCTCAGGACAAAGTGATTGCTGGGCTGGGTTACATGCTGTGTTCTTAGCTCTGTCCCTTGCTCTCCAGTCAAGATACCAACTTCTGTTTTTAACAGCACGAAGCCCCTCAGTCCTACAGTTAGTGCTGTAGCTGCTGTATTACGGTGCTTAATACCTGCAAACATCAACCAGCACAAGGTGATGGTTTCTAATCCAACTCCAGTGGCTCAGGAGCCTGTGCTGCCTCCAATAACCATCACTGAGGCCATTCAGCTACAGTGCTAGCGGTGTCAGAAGGGCCGTAATCAATTAAATCACCATCCTTGTCGTTGCTGCTACTGTGGTCACTTCACTGTTTAGATCCACGAGCCTCCGATAGCAGAATGTGATCCATCTCACGTGGCTTTGTGCAAGGATTTGTGCAAAGGCTTCGTTGCACCCACCTATCAGGGGATCTAAACGGTTAAGCAGTTAACAGGGGTGCAAAAACCTCTCTAAACTCTTTTTTAGCTGCAGTATTTTTATTCTCATGTCTGATGCACTGTTGAATCAGCAGCTGGAAGACTTCATTTTCACCTATTGTTGTGCCATCTATGTAAAAAATTAGGTAAAGGTTTGCTTTTATATATTTAATCTAGGTGGACAGTATATTATTGTCAGCCTCTGTGGAACATTGGAACAATTGCAATGTCTGTGTTGCTCAATGGCGCTTTAGAAGGAGCATTAGCTTTAGCTGATTCATTTTCCTCGGACGTTTTCTTTGGAGACCACGTATGGAGTTTTTATAAACTTGGCATCTAGTTCCCAAAAGCCCAAATCTTTCAAAATTGCAAAGAAATAAAAACCAGCGACAGTAATTTATCACAACCGACACAAGAGTTCATTCCGCTGCCTTTATGCAGGGTAACTAATGAGTAACTTCTGTAGAATTCACTGTTGTGCAAAACCTGAAGGACTAAACGTGTGGCTGGTTTATAAAAACTCTGCTTGAATTTACTAACCTGTCCTACATGTGTGGACTGAACACCTTGCAGACTCTCATTCTCCCCAGCAAAAGTCTCTAATGCCCTTTCTTAACACCTGTAAATAGAGAGGAAACATATTTACTGATACTGAAAGGTGTGTTTAATGCTGAGTATTTTTCAGAAGTTCATTTAGTTTGATGCATATTGTTCTCGGGGTTTTATTTTTGGGGTTTGTTTTATTTTTTCCTGCCTGAAGTGTCAAAAGACCTAAAAGAAGCCAAATTCTATTTTAACATGATGACGTCGAGCACCTTTTTTTATTTGTATATGTGTGTGTATGTGTGTTTGAGCACTGATCTCTAGATCTCGGTGGCATCTCAGTGTTGTGATTTCATTGCCAATGTAAAAGGTTCTGGTGTTACCCATTCATTTCTGGAGACAGAATTCAACCAAATAAAGTGCTTCCATTTGAAAGCGAATATTGACCTTGTAACAGTGGCAGTCATCCACGTATTTGAGTAAACATCTGATTCCAGAAAAATTCCAGAAATACAGTTTCACTGAACCCTTTCAATCACCCAGAGAAGAAGAGAAAGGGTTTTGTTACTTCCCTCTCCCATGGAAACAGCTGTGTGCGGCTCTGCTGGCTGTCTGGGGTGTGCTGGGGGTTCCAGCCCTGGCCTTTCTGCCTTCCACCAGTGTGAATTTAGCTGGGACTTGCTGTTTCAGACAGATAAAATGTCACAGTCCTCACTACCCTGAGCTGCTCTCTTACTCCTCATTATTTCCCCTGACCTTAGGATGGATTTGGGTAACAAATAAGCAGAAACAGCCTGTTCCAGGTGGTGCTTGTGGCTAGATACTGTAGGCTTGTGATGACTTGATCTAGGTGGTCCTGCTGTGGCAGGGGGATTGGACTAGATGATCTTTCGAGGTCCCTTCCAATCCCTAATGTTC
>JAOXOE010000784.1:6443805-6466696 GCA_028565055.1 Phoeniculus purpureus | reverse complement strand
CAGGGGGATTGGACTAGATGATCTTTCGAGGTTCCTGCCAATCCCTAATGTTCTGTGATTATGTGACATTCTTGCTCATTTAACTTTTTATTTCATACTGGGATTTTCAGGTGGTTGATTTGGCTTGGCCGGAGCCTTTGAGAGACTGCCCCACGCTGCTTGAATCCCATCAGGTTACTGTGAGGCCCTGTTTTACCAGAATTTCACCTTTCCAAATGAGACTGGAGAGAAACTGAATTGGTTGGGGGTTTTTTTCTTAGTCATCTGAGGAGGAGAGGAGACACTGTTCTGGTTGGAGTTGCTGGTGAACTTGGGAAAGATGTGGATTTTGATCTTCCCTCTTTCAGTAGGGGGCTACCAGAACTGGGATCTTGGGGAATGTATTTTGTCAGGCAGAGCTGTGCCTTGCAGTGCCCACTGTTCATCTGGACATCATGGCAGGTGGTTTTGATACAGATTGTTTATGCAAACCAAACCTGCCACAAGCCCAGCAAACAGCACGTTTGTGTGTGGTTGTATGAAATAGGGTAACACTGCCCTTCACAGGCTCATCTGAAAGCCTTGATGCTGAGGATATTTACAATTCATTTCTAACGTGCAGGGTTGGTGAATACTCTCGAGCGGAGACAAAGCCCCCGGACAGCTTCTCCATCACCTGTTAGCCAAGTTTATGGGCAACAGCCTCGGCGCAGAGTCATGAGGATATGCAGTTGCAGCTGATAGGAGGTGACACCTGGCTGATCATTTCATTTGAAGCAGCTAGAGACAGACTTTTCCCCCTAAGGTCAGATTACTGTTTTGGGGTTTCTTTCTTTAACAGCATTTCAGTTCTTCTCTGCCAGTACTCATTAAACATCCCTATCAGCTGAGGACAAACCAGCACTGTGTATGAACAGGCCGCTGCTCTTTGCGTTTTTGGGAGATACTGAATAGGAGGGGGGTGTCAGTCTGGCTCTTAACTGGGATTTATCTCACACAGTATTATCCTGGCAAACTTTAAGTAGAAACAGCACAACCAAATGAGGGATTGAGGGCTGGAAACTGAAGCAAAGCTGAGCAATAACTGGGAAGAACGTAAAATGTGCTTTACATATGCAGCTGTTGCTGAACACATTGAGTGTGGGAGGTGGAGCTATGCCACTGGCCCCAGGGGACTGCAGCACAAGGCTCAGTGAGCGCAGGTGAGGCTGTGGGGTGGATGGGTGTGTTACCAGAGGAAGAGCAAATTCCCCTTTCCACAGGCTGAGCTGTGACGCACACATCATACAGGGAGTGTGGGGCACACATGTCACTTGTCACCTGAGTGTCACCTGTGCCCAGGTGATCTGTTCATGAGGCCACAATCTGAGTGTGAGAGGAGCTGTCTGTATAAACTGAACTGTCTGTGCTCTTAGAAGGCTGTGAGGAGGGAGAGATAATCTTAAGTACTGAGGTTGGCTCAGCTGGTCCAAAGCACCAACAGTCCATTCATCTCCCTTTTCTCATAATTGGCAAAAGCCCCGGTAACTAACGGGAAAACAAGTGATTTTCAAGCAGACCTACTGAGAGTTGAGCCATGGAACGAGGTTATGTTGGCAGTGGGTCCCAAAGCTGCCCTGAGCCTGTGCTCAGAAATGCTACAGCTGCCTGCTGTGGGGTCAGTGAAAAGTGATGCTGCCGTCGGATTTCAGATGGAAGAGAGACGCAGAACTGAGCTTTGAGTGTTTTAACTGACAGAGGGTAACAAAAAGCACAACTATGGCTTTGCCAGAGCAGCACTGGAGCTAAAGTTTGTCTAGACACTGCATAATCCCCTCCCTAGGGGAGGGTGTTCATTAGCGTCTCCTGGAACATTTTGAGCTGTTCTGCAGTTGCTGAGGTGACGGGGATTGTTTGTGAGATGCAAGTTGCTAAAGAGCAAGCTGCATCTTATTAACCCAACCTCAGCTCGATTTCTTCAGATATTTCAGGCTTCGGTGGTGCCAGTTGCTGCTCCAGCAGGGATCTGTTCAGGTTCCAGCCCCTGGGGCAGTGCTTCTGTCACCTGCCTGGTTCAGCAGCTTCATTCTTTCACAGTGGCAGAACAAGGGAAGATGCTGGCAGTGAGGGCAGTGTCTCCTGAGGCACCAGGGTGGTGGAGTCTGTCAGTAATGGGTGTTTTAGTCACAACAGAGACTGACAGAAAACTCCTCTGGAAACTTCAAACACCTCACTGACACTTCAGCAACTCCCATCACAAGTTACCATCATGGCAGCAGTGGTCCTGACCAGCTCCTGCTTCCCGAACACGGCCTTTCTGAGCCACACTGCTGCAACCGGGTGAAGTCTTAGTAGAGACCTGAAGGGAGCAGGCGCCCTCGTCTGAACGACCACAGTATGGCTCAGCAGCCAGGGGCTACCACTGCTCCTCAGGATCGTTACTGCAAGGCCTGGTTGCAGCAGGACATTTGGAATTTCTTGTATCTTAAAACTTTTTCTTTAAAAAAAAAAAAAAGTACTTTTTATTTTACTATTCCCCCTTCATTAACATCAAAAGCTCCCTGGAATCTGTCAGCCCCTCTCCCCACGACAGGCAGGCAGCTGCGTGTTAAATGCACACGTATGTATTTATTGTCACACGTTTTCAGCACAAAGGATAACGTTAAGCACAGGAGTGCAATTACAGTCTGTACAGCATCCTGGGAACAGCACAGACAACACCAACAGGCAGCCCTACGGGTGCTGCAGCAGCTAACACAGACAGCTCGGAACAATGAGAAATCCCACCAGTGGCTCATTTGCTGACCTCCCCTCGGGCCTGGCTGGGTATGTACAAGCATCCAATAAACAGGACAATAAACTTCACAAGCTGAGCCATTTACAGACACTCTTTGTCAAGAATTTGCTGTTTGCAGCAAACATTTGGTCTAAAAAGAGAAATCTGAGGGCTTCATTTTGCTTTTCAATTTCTCCTACCCTGCCCCCTCTCCCTGTTTTACATGAGGAGCTTGGGAGGTCCCAGCCTCAGGCTCAGCCTTGATGCTGGGGAATCATTCAGGCTCCAGCACCATGAACAGTCAGTTTGGTTCCTCAGCCTATGAGGTCAACTCTGCTTCCACTGAACTGCACTCAAGTGCCTGCAAGGGTTCTACTGGTGCCTTTGTGGCTTTATGAGATGAAGAACTCTGAAGAACAGCCCTGCTGAGAACAGTAGTGCTTCACCGTTTCTGGTCTCCAGGCCTCTCTCCACTGCCTGCTGTCAGATGCTCCTGGGCTGCAGTGGCGGCAGCAGCTTGAGGACCACATTATTTCTGTGCACAGAAATTACATCAGTGTGGAGAAGCTGGAGTGACCTTGGCACATGGGTCGGGGCTTGTTTGCAGAAAACAGCTCATTCCTAAAAAGCTGCTTCAGCAGCCCAGGGCCTGCACAGCCAGACCCTTCCCCAGCATGGAACTGCTGCCCTTTCTAACGGCTCTGCATGAACAAACAGTTCCTCCTCATCCCTGGTCTCAGCTTTACTTTGTGTGGCAGAGGTGGGACAGCTCTAGGCTTACACCAGGGTCTGTCCCAGAGTGGGATTAAGAACCAAAATGCCTACACTCTGGATCAGAGCTGTCCAGTGTCTGCTCCAACAGATCCTGTCCATTAGCAGCTCCAAGATCAGACTGCTGCTGTACCACCCCTGAGTTACCCACCTGGGAGCCTACAAAGATGCCAGGAGCTTCAGCGGCAAAAGTGCAGCGGGAAGCCACTTGGAAGGACTCAGCTTCCAGCTCTGTCCTCTGAAAATGTGCTGACCAGGAAATCAAATAGGAAAAAAGGAATCTGCTGGACCATGAAGGTGTGGGGCCAGGGGAGAAACAGCCTCGTTCAAAGTTTCTTAGTTCATTGCAACTGAATTTGCAAGAATTACATAAGGAGCAAATCTAGAAAGTTGTGATGGCCGTGCACCACCAGCACTAAACTACTGCGAGACTCTGAGTCAGATAATCATGGTCAGCTCCAAATTACAGGTTTCTCTAGTCGCAGCCCTGCCTGCTGGAAACATCACTAATGTTTCTTACCTGGAGAGGGTTAAGTTAAAAAGTGCCAAAGCAAAACCTGCAAAGGAGCAGAGAGACTCAGTTCACTGGGGCAAGCTGGGGGTGCTGGTTCCTTGTAAGCAAACAAAACGGGGAGGGCTCAGGACAAAAAATCTCCTAGAGACGTTCGGCTGTAGCCTTGTACCACAGCGTTGTCCAGAGGTGAATGACAGAGAAGCTGCTTTCCTCTCAGTCTTTCCCAGCACTACCCCAGTCAAAGCCAAGCAGAGGAAACCTGCTTTCTCCAGGAGTGGTGGGGAGCAGCACACACCTCCCAGTGCCGCACAGCGGAAGAGGTTTGAGTCCTTGGGGTTCCCCAGCCTTCTATCTCCACACGGACATGTCTGTTCCGTACCTTCCCTGCCCCATCCACACGGATCACACTGCCCGTGTCTCCGCTTCAATCTTCTGCTCCCCATGTAGGTTCTCCAGTTCTTGGACCTGGGCCACGTTCTGCCTGATGGCGATCTCCGGGCCCCCTCCATACAGAGTGCTTAAATAAACCCAGGTCTCCTCGGAAATCTGCCCGTAGTCTGCACCTGCAGAGGGCAACAGCAGAGTCTGATGTGCAGCCCTCACAGGGCAAGGCTGGTGCATCACAGCACAACGGTGGCCTCTCTAACCACCTCACCCCAGGAAAAGCACAGCATGAGTGGCTGCTGCAGCCACACAGCCCAGACCCACCAAAGACCCCACCAGCCCTCTGCAGGGTCACCAGCTGCTAGGGCCACCAGGACTCCACAAGCAGTGTCCCTCACTGCTGTGGAGTCACTTCTTCCTTTGCCTGAGAGAAATAGAGCAGCAATAGCCCTTGATACCAGGGACTGCCTGACCCTCTCATACTCAGCAGTG
The DNA here is from genome assembly GCA_028565055.1 of Phoeniculus purpureus. Taxonomy (NCBI): domain Eukaryota; kingdom Metazoa; phylum Chordata; class Aves; order Bucerotiformes; family Phoeniculidae; genus Phoeniculus; species Phoeniculus purpureus. The sequence continues at coordinate 6,461,801 of JAOXOE010000784.1, read as the reverse complement.
AATGAGCTCTGAGAGCCCAAGTGGCTTAAAAACATACAGCCAGATACCAGTCCCAGAGAGACCAAAATCCCCCTCCAGGCTGTCCTAGGAGGGGCAAATTGAGGTGGTCAAAGCAAGGAAAGCACTGAAATGGCTCAAGCAGGGCACTTGCACAGGAATGTGCAGAGAATCATCATCCTCTGCAGTGCCATTGTGCTGTGTGGCCGCTCAGTTGTGGACAACCAGGTCCAGCAGAACATTCTCCTTTACCTTCCAGGTTCACTACCAGGCAGCAAACACAAGCCTTACCCTGCTTGACTTGCACGTGGCCACCTGCTTTTGTGAGGGCAATCTTGCTGTTGTCAATCGGTCCAGGCGGCTCTGTAAGAGGAGAAGAAACACATCAAAACCCATTCTGCTCTCCACACTGCCACCAGATTCAGGTTATTTCCCAGGTTCTTCTGTTAGATCTGCCCTGCCTTGGGGTCCTGCTGGCAATCTGAGCAGCTGCTGTCTGAGCATCCTGTCATACCTGTCTGTGCAGTGCTCACTCAGGACCTAGAAAAGTCCTGTTCCCATTCTACCTCTTGCCCTCCAGTCTCCAGCTTCTTACCATTGTCCTTCCCTTTGACAAAGGCCTCCCACTCACGGAACCACTGCATGCTGATACAGTAGATGACACTTGGAGACTCCTCTGCCTGGAAAGCCTTGTTCAGCTGGGAGAGCAGAGAACAGAGACACACAGGAAGGATTTAGTCACCCCTGAAGTCTGGAGGAGTCTCTTCTGTTAACTGTAGGGCAGCCTTGCCCTCCTTCGGAACCCCATATAATTCCACCACCTCAACAGCCTGTTCCTGCTCACTAGAGCAGGCAACAGACCAGGATGGTTTCAGAAGTGGTGGCAGTATCATGTCCAGCTGCCCCACCCTGTGCTGCTGGCACAGGGAACCCCAAATCAATCTTCTGGTCATGTTCAGAAAACAAGGGTAGGAGTTTTCCTGTGACAGGTCTCCACTTCCCACATCTGCCCTTCAGTGCTGCTTCCCATACAAACCTTGATGAAGGTATCGATTTCAATTCTCCTGCGTTTGGCCAGTGCTTCAATCTCCACTTGGCAAATGGAGCACACGTACAGATGGTTCACAGCAGGGCCGCCCCCAAACCTGGGCACAGGCAGAGACGGTCAGGAATGGAGAACAGTGGGAGCACGGAAACACTTCCCAGCCCTGCACCCTCCAGAGGTGGATTTTCACACTGCTCCAGGCACTGGGGAAAGAGGTGGATCTGCATCTGAGTGCAGAGACTGCCTGAATGCAGCGAGGGTCACAGCACTGCTCTGGGACAATGCTCTGACACAGCTCATGTTGGTTTAGATCAAGAGGCTCTACCAAAGAGCAGCCTGTGCCAGGCTGCACCACCTACCATCTACCTTTAAGGTGCCTGGGGAAGGGGTTGTGTCTTGGGCCCTGCCTGACGTGTGAAACCAAAAACCATAACTCACTGCAAGGAAGGATGAAGTGACCATATTCACCTGTTGTAGAGATATTCCCACACGTTCTGAGGCAGAATCACGACCAGGTCATCGATGTAGTGGTATTTGTTGGGAGGAATTCCTGTGAGGGAAGGCAAGAGGGAGAGTTAACCAGGGAACTCACTATGGCTGCGTAAAGACACTAATTACAAAAGTCAGATCTCCCTCGCTGAAAACTCCATGATTGTGGAAGCTGCTTCCTGTGCCAACAGAAGACAGTCAAGAGTTCATGAACTGTGGAGATTTCTCCATTTCTAAACAAGCACTTCATTTCCAATCAGGTTTATAAACCTGAGGGTCCCTCGGGTCAACAGATGAAGCAGCAGAACAGTACAGTGTGGTATCAGCTCTCCTCAGCAGCATGTGCTGCATTCTCCAAATAAACACTGAAGGCCAACCTCGCCAACACAGCTAAGTGCTGCCTTATCTGCTGTACACAGGTTTGATTTTAAAACCAGAGAACTGGAAGCTGTTGTTTCCCAGCACTACACAGCCCACTGGGCCTCAGATCCCCAGGACAACGGAGTAATTGTCTCATCTATCCCTGAGCAGGCTGGAGCTCCTGCTAAAGAAGGGATCCTGCTGCAGCACAGCTCTATCAGGGCAACAGCTGGAGCTTTTTTGCTGCAGCAAAAATGAGCTGATAGTTGCAGTTGCAGGCCGCCAGCACTGTCTTACCTCCATGAGAGCACAGAAAGGTGTGATTGGTGATGGGACCGGGCTCAGCAAAGGTGTTGAATTTATTGAGCCACTCTCGAGAGATGTAGAACTGGAGTAAACTGTGCTCCTTCATGCTGGCGAGGGACACGACTTTCTGACGCTCTCGCACAGCTTCTTCACTGCTTTTCCTTAGGTAGGGAAAAGACAGTTAAGCAACTCCTGAAAACTGTGTTGGCAAAATGCATTTCTAAGCAGTCTGTAGCCAGCACAGTGCTCACCTGTAGAACAAGACGTAGGCTTCTGCGTTCTGTACCACGGTCTCATGGACTTCAGTGACGTACTGGTCATCAAACTCATACCACTGGCCATTGATCACGTTCTGGCAGTAGGCTATGTAGTGCCCACCTGGAACAGAGAAAACGTGGCACTGCAGGCATTCAGAGCACAGACAGAAGGCAGGGCTGGGACAGTGTCAGCGGCACACACACGATTAGCTGCTGGCAGAGAATGGAGAGAGCCAAAGAAACCCCAAACTCAGGGTTAAATCCTGTTCAGAAAAGCCTGGCAGGAGCAGGGCAGCCTGGCACCATCACCCAGATTTTCCTTCCCTGGAAAGAGCCTCTCAGTGAGGCTGAACATCAGGAAAGGGTTGGAGCCAACCCACTGGTCAGGCTGAAACAGCTGCAAGGATCCATCCAAAGGTGCTCAGTTCACTTTTCAAGGGGAAGAGCTGGGAGTGCAGGGGACAGGCCTCACAATGCACTTCAATCCAGAAGAGGTATTGGCTAGTCCTGGAACAGTGTAACCTCTGCTTTGATCATGCTCATGCCGTCCCTGTTCACTTCTGCCTGTACTCAGGGAAGAGGGACTTACTGCCTGCTGTGCCCTGGTGACAGATGACTGACAGGAGATCGTAGGTGGTGATCTGGGAGACGCACTCCTTGGCTAGGAAAGGTCGCAGATCCAGCCCTTCCAAGGGGAAGGAGACATGACTGTTGATCTTGAAGGAATACATCACCTCATGCCGGAACCGTTTCAAGTGGATGCAAAGAATCTACAAGATGAAGGACAGAGAGCACCACAGTGCAGTTTTGCCATGAGTCTGATAAAATATAACTTCTCTATGTGTCTGATCTTTGCAAGAGTCCTTTGCCTTTTAGTCCTGAATGCCGCTGGCTCATCAGCTTAGAGTGGGGAAATCTCTTCTGCTCTAGATACAAAACAAACGTCCATTTCTGTTCTACCTGTGGCCTCCTTACTGCCTCAGCAGCTGCTCAAAGAAAACCAGGAAGCAAGAGGCCTTTACTCACCTCTGGCAGCCGGAGGACTTTGCAGTACTTTACTCCGTTCCGCAGTCTGCGGGAGAAAAAGAACCCAGCTGTGAGAAATCTCTAGGGCAAAGGGATGCCAAACAGCAAGGCTGGATCCTGCTCACTTTGAAATCCAAGCCAAATCCTGAATTCCAGTAGGAACACATTCAGGCCCTTTGTAGCATCCTTCCCAAAGGAAGCTTGGCACGAGCAGTTTGTCATGCCTCTGCTTTCTAGCACAATAGCTCCACTACTGCCAAGCCACATCCCTCTTCATGTCCTCCTTCTTTTCCTTCCCCCTCCATAGCCAGCACTTTTCCAATCTCCGCTCAGTGACCTCTCGAGATCACAACTCCAGTAATAAGGAGAGGCAGGTTTTACACACCACTTAGCAGAAGAAATGCCCAGGCAGATGGTGGAGCAAAACTTCTGCCAGCAGTAGAGAGAAATAAATTCCAGGGACAGAACATAATATGGATAATACAGACTTACTTTTTACATCGCTCACAGCTGTACATGTTGTCCCCTGTGGGTGAAGAGAAGAAAGCTGTTAGGCAGCACACAATTCTGACAGGACCACGTCTCCAGGCAGTGCAGAGGAACCAAGTTAAACTTAAAATCATCATGGCTGGAAAGGACCTCCACAGTCATCAAGTCCAGCCCTCATCCCAATATCTCCCTAACCCCTAGACCATGGCCTCAAGTGCTCTAGCTACTTGTTTTTTAAACATCTCCAGCGACAGTGACTCCACCACCTCCCTGGGCAGCCTGTTCCAGTGCCCAAGCACTCTCTCAGACAAGAACTTCTTCCTAAGATCCAATCTAAAGCTCCTCTAAGCAACTTGAGGTCATTCCCCCTCGTCCTATCGTTAGTAATTTGGGAGGAGTGACCAGCACCAGCCTCGCTACAACCTCCTTGTAGGTAGCTGTACAGAGCAATAAGGTCTCCTCTCAGCCTCCTCTTCTCTAGACTAAATAACCCCAGTTCCCTCTGCTGCTCTCCAGCCCTCTCCCTGGCCTCACTGCCCTTCTCTGGCCCTGCTCCAGCCCCTCAATGCCCTTCTGATACTGTGGTGCCCAAAACTGGATGCAGTACTCAAAGTACGGTCTCACGAGTGCAGAGTACAGGGGCACCATCACCTCCCTACTCCTGCTGGTTATCCTGTTCCTGATCCAGGCCAGGATGTTCACTTTCTTGGCCACTTGGCACACTGCTGGCTCCTGTTCAGCCAGCTGTCAACCAACTTCTTGGGGAAGCTGAGATCAAAACCAGCCTTTCCCTCAGTGTTTAAATCCTCTAGTGCTTATGGAGTGGATGCAGAAAGTGAAGAAACCAAGAAGATGAAGGAGCCACAGCACTCACAACCAACCAACAGCCACATCTGCCCCTTGCTGAAGACACTCTCACCCAGATTCAGAATCAAAAAGCAGAACCACTGGGTAGGTGGGGAAACTCCTTTCCGCTCAGAGCTGCCCAACTGTCAGGGTTTGATACCACCACTGTCCCAGCAAAATACAGAGGCAACAGCCCAGGAGACATAACCCGCCTCCAAAACATGAGTGAAATACTCCTGTGTGTCTTCCCTTGTCCTGCACTGACAGACCCCACTGAAGCAAACTCACCCTTCAACTCATCTGCTGCAAAAAAGGCAGCAAGACAGTCCTCCAGCGTCACAACAGGACCCCAAAACCAGCTAGGGATACAGGACACCACAAACCTGCAGAAGAGAGGGGATTAAGAGTTACACATCAAATGGTGATGCGTAACCCATCAAGTGATGATGAGTTTCCTCCTAGGTGTGTGTGCTAAGCTCATCACACATGCCAAAGGAGCTGGGAAAGGATTCTTTCTCTCAGCTGATGTTCCCACAGTGATTGCTCAAACTGGAAATGATTTGGAAAACTACACCAGCCATTAATTTGCTCTGGAGGGCAAGACCACGCTCAAGGCAAAGTGCAGGATTATCAGTGTGGCACAGGAGATCTCAAGGTGTGTAACAGAACTGCAGGAGCAGTAACAACTGGTTTTACTGGTCTCACAGACCTGTGAGGTACCACACACTGTCCTCCAAGGAACACTGATACTCTTCAGTACACAGCACTAGTTTGGGACAGCTGCCTTCCCACATTGCAGGGCAAAGCCCAGAACAAAGAGGTTCGGCAGAGACACGCACCTCCGGATGTACTCCATGATGAAAGCAATCCAGCCCTGCGAGGTGTAGTTGTCCCCACACGCCCCCGTCTTAGCTGGCACGTTTTGGTAGATGGCAGAATGCAGCTTGGCCAAGTCTTCCTTCCCTGGGATGGGGAGTGACAGGTCCTGGAATGTCTCCACTGTTGTAGAAACCTGGAAATACCCAAGAGGAAAAGTTCCGGTTTTCCTGGGTGTGTAATGGAGCTGGGACCTGACCTTCATCACCTTTTATCACTGCTTGGGTTCTGTCTAGGTTAGAAACCTGAGCTGGCAGTAGGAGCAACACGCTCTGGCTAATTATACTTCACTGCTGACAGCAGGATGACTTTGTCATGGTTTTTGTAGCACTGGAATCAGTTTTGTAGTGGGACTGTGACATTGCCAGAAGAACTCAAGTAACACAGACAAGCAAACAGACGCCTACAGAGGGGCCACGGCAGGTTTCTCACAGGTCTCCCACCATTCACCTACCACCAGATCAGCAGACCAGACCCACAGGGTTTGGAAGCAAGAGCACCATTTTCCTAAGGAGCTAGAAAACAGAGCTCTTTGAGAGCCACCGGGAGACTCACTCTGTCACAGGTGAGACACTGCACCAGGCTGAGAATGGAGCCATCAAAGATGTCAGAAATGACACTGCGATAGCGAAGCTCTTTCTTCTTTTTCCCAGAAGCCTGCATCTGGGCTGAAAGACAGACAAGGGAGACCCAGCATGTAGTGACTCCTGCCCTGTCTCTTGTCTCAGTAGAGTAGAACATGTGTCAGGCTCTTCACACAGGACACACCACTTGCGTGCCAGTGAGACAGTGGAACCCACAGTGACCTGACAGGGAGCACTTTCCTGCTTCAGGTGGTGGACAAGGGAGAGGTCATGAACAGAACCAACACCAACATGCTAGCACTCAGCAAGCAGAAACTGCCTTATTGGAAACCCTGTTTCCATCTTCTTACTACATCTTTAGAAGCCTGGCCCTGCCACAAACAGAGGGGTTTTCCTGCTTTGATGAGATCTTACAACATTTAGCTGGAACCTTTATGCTTGAATTCTCCCCCTTCACCTCCCTGTGGAACTTTGTCCTGTTTTTTCCCCTCTGACACTCACCACATGCTCCCCAGGTGTCTGGTGCTGGAGAGGGCTCTCCACAGAAGGGGCTGGCCAAACACAAAGTTCTGTTGAATAACAAACCCTCTCCCTGACACACGTGCGTGGAGACAGAGTGCTGTTCATCCGGCCAGAACATCTGGGCCTGTGCTGACCTCAGCCAAGGGACTGGGACACAGTCATGCCATTACTGAGCAGCTGTAGGATGGTGGTAGGAGCCCACACCATTGTGTTGGCTGATTGTGCTGAGGGATTTCAATTTGCAGCATGCTTGGGATGGAGACCAGTGTGATAACAACAGAAGCCAGGCTCCATTCTGAGGCCTGACAATGCTCCCAGCACTGGATGGACATCTGCAGCCTCAATTCTATTATTGTGAGCCCGAGGCATCTAAGAGAAATGAAGCTCCAGTAACACCATGTTACAGTCCCTTGGCCCATGTGCCACGAAATTCAAGTCTGGCAGACAAACACTCACACATCTCCAGGCTCCCCTGAAGGGACAGAGCTTGTGCCTGGGGCTTCATAGCCATATTCTTAATAACAAGCCCAGTATGCGGATGCAGACATGGAAATAATTTCAGGCTCCAAGATAAGAGCACAGTAGAACTTCTGTTGTGCCCAGAGCTTGACTTTACCTGCAGGTTTACTGTAGGCTTTGCCTACTAATATCTTAGAAAGGTCTGATGTCAGGGGAATCAGCACTTCTTACAACTGTTAATGAAGCATCATGACAGATTCCTGCTCATTTCTGTAATTGAGCCTCTCCTCCTCCCCACGCTTCCCCCTTCCCTCCCAGCACACACTCTTAGCACTACCTTTCTTGAGTACGTAGGAAGGTCCAAGCCTGGCAGGACTGGAGCGAGGAGGGCTGCTAGAGAGCTTGGAGTGCATTTCATGATGGACCGGACTGCAGGGGCGTGAGGAGCAGCGCACGTAGGCATCGTTGTCAGGTTCTGTTTGGGAAAACAGGGAGGGAGAAGAGCTGGTGAAAATCCCAGCAACTCTGCTGCAGTCAGTGTGAGCCCAGCTCTGCACTCCAGCACAGAATCTTTCCCAACACACACAGTCTGGCGTCTGTTCACTGTCCTGCTCGCACAGGCTGGCAGACACAGCCCCCTCCATACATGGCACAGAGTGCACACAGAGCTATACTCGACAGCTAATAATTACACATCAAAAACCCCACAAGCCGCCATCTTTTCACACTTACGACTAATTAGGTTTTACAGCTTGCTGCTGTATCCCTAATCCACATAAACAGCATTGCTGTCTCCAGAGCCAGCTGGCAGAGCCAGGGTCTTATATAAAGAAGTGCTGAAAGATCGGCTGTGTTCAGTTTGGGGTGATTCCACACCTACATCTTCACTGCTGCTCTTTTCCCTCAGACACAGAAATGCACCAACTGTGCTTCTGCACAGAGCCGCCAGTCCTGCATTAACAGATGCCTTTTCCACAGCTAATACTTCCCCTGGCCAGCCCAGCAGATCAAGCAATGTGCACATACAAACCCTTTTTTGTTGTTTTTTAATTAGGAAAAGGCACAAATAGAGTGTCTGCAGAGTTGGCAGAGGCAGTTATCAGTGCCCTCAGGACAGAATCTTTAATCCATAGCACCGCAGCCCAGTTAAGCACCTCTCCAGCTCACATTCCATTTTCTTCCAGAGGCAACTGTGCCCAAAGCCACAGCTACTGCCAGGGACACTATGGAGAACCTTGGATGCAAAATCTCTTCAAACCAACAGAAGGAGCAGCCATATGATGTGTTGTTCACCACTGCACTACAGCGCTGTCCCTGGGTAGGATGCTAACACCTCCTCACAAATAACATGACTAGGAGAGGAGTGTACCTGGTGTCCTACATGGGCTGGCAGGACGGGGAGCTGGCAGCATCTCAGGTGAGGCCCTGCCATCAACTGGCATCATAGTTGTATCAACATCTGCATCTTCATCCACCTGCTCTGAGTTGCTGCGCTGATGGCTACAGGAGAACTTTCTGTCCTTCATCCTCTCCTTTTCAGAGATCCCTCTCCCTGCTTCATCCTGGATCAATAACTCTGTCTCTGCCAGGGAGCTGCTGCCCATGCTCCCTGTGGTCCGGCTCTGACCATCGCCTTCACCCCTGTCACTGCTTGAGTCACAGGAGAGGAACTCATCCTCCGAAGGACTTCGGTCACCCTCTCGCTTGTCATCCTGGTCATTGGTATCCAAATCCCTGGTCTCTGACAAAATTGGCTCCTTCAGTTCTTCATGAAGTTGATCCATCAGGCACCGCAGGAACTCCTGAGTATCCTGAAAGCCAGGAGTAATTCCATGTTAGCATCTGCCCATAAATGGGGCAAATGAGAGGGGCTAAAGATGAGGTGGCTCCACTCACAGCCTCTTTGGATGCTGCCCACAAAAGTTAGTCACCCCTGCCCCACAGGGACCCTACTCAGCAGAGAGAGCACCATGGCCATGTAGAAATCATAGAAAGGTTAGAGTTGGAAGGGACCTTAAAGATCACTGAGTTCCAACTCCACTGCATGGGTAGAGACGCCTCCCACTAGACCTTTATGTACCCAGAAGCCTGTCTGCTAATGAATGTTTTAACACCTAAATGATAAAAGACCCACTTTTTATCTTCAGCTGGAAGACAGCGAGAAGGCAGAGAGCAGTGGCAGCATGCAAACCGTGAGCTTTTTTATCAGGGGTTTGCGCTGATAAGAGATGAGAGACAAGGAGAAGCCTAATAAAGGCAGCAGAAAACAGACTGTTACCCACAAAACAAATTTCAGGAACACTGACTTGTGCTCACAGCAATCCCTCTCTTAAAGAGGGCAGATTAAAATCTTTAATAAATGGGACTGGAAGCCAAAGCTTCTACAGACTAGGTGCAAGCTCCCACATCCATAATGCATGTTGCAAGAGCTATGTTGGCTTCAAAGGATCTTGGTAAGTGACTTGGTATTGTGACAGCTCCAGAAAGTTAATGATGATGTTTCTGTAATTTTATGAAGTTTGGCTTTCAGCCCATCCTGACTTCCTTTCAACTTTATCTCTTTATAGCTGAGTTTTCCAATCCAACATACTTCACATCAAAGATAAATATACAAGTTCTTTCATTACTCATTACTTCTACCCTCTGTTTGGGTTTGCTGTCAGTATTGGTTTAGATGCACTGTCGCTTCTCTTGTGCATTTTCTAATCTCTGTTTGATGTTTACATTTTATTCTAATGAACAAGCACAAGAGATAAGCTGATAAGGGCTTCAAAGGGAACAAAAAGATAGGATCTTCAAATAAGATTTGCTCGAATTCCCCAGAAAAAGAATATAGAACATTCCTGTATTTTACTTTTTCACTACAGATTTGTCCAGGTTTCTCAGCTCTGAAATGAATAACCCAACTCGGATCTAGGTGATCCTGCTGTGGCAGGGGGATTGGACTGGAGGGTCTTTCAAGGTCCCTTCCGATCCCTAATGTTCTGTGATTCTATGATAGCTGAATCAATAGATCTCAAAAGACTTTATGAAGGAGGTGACCATTATCATTTCAGAGATGAGAAAGCCGACACAGGAAAACATAGTGACTCGGCACCAGTAGGCCAGAGGCAGAGCCTGGAAGAGAACCCGGGTCTCCTAAATCCCACCCAAGCGCTCCATCAGGTCACCAGCACTGAAGAACATGGACACAACCCCTGAGCTCCAACTCTAAACTCCCACCACCTCTGGAACAACGGTGTGTTTTGGTTGAGGCCTCACCTGCTGTGCGTAGCCTCGGAACATGGGGTTGACGAGTTTAATTCCATGTGATAGACTGCTTGGAACAACATAACTCGGGCTGTTTAGATATGGAAAAAAAAGATAAGTTAGTTTGCTCACCAGGCCTGGAGCCCGTTTGTCTAATAAACCACGGAACTGGGTGTGGTGAGTCCTTGCAGGGGACAACAGCTAATTATCCACCTGCAAAGCCCGGGCATGTATTTTGTTATTAGCTGGATGACACAGAAATGAAGCAACAAAACCATCTCACAATCACTTCAGTCTGTCCTTCCCCTAGAGCACATGTAACTGAAGGCTCTGTCCACTCTTTGAATTACCTCAGTGATTCTTTCCAGAGCAAGGTCTGGAACATGATTTGGTTTGGTTTTGCAGCACCACAGCTGTCTGACAGTCTGGCTGACCACCCAGTTATGAGGTAAATCAAACCCCACGTTACAATGACATTATACTGCTCCAAGGTCCCCCACCTTCTCTTCCAGGACACGGATCCCCTTCGCTCTGTATCATACTTATCCCTTGTTAACAACTGCCACCAGACACGTGTGCAATGCCATTCCAGTTCCTAGTTTGATTCTGTCAGTTGATTGCACAGAGCAGACAGCTGCAGATGCAGACAGCTGCACTGTTTTACACTGTCCTCTGGTCTGCTCTAGAATTTGATCCAATAGCCAACACTTCCCAAAACATCACCTGCATTTTTCCCCTCTTTTTAGTAAAAACCTGTGTTACTTTTTCCATCCAAATCATCAATCCCTCTGCTACTAAATGCAATTAAGTGCAGGTCAGTCCATGCCAAATACTCTGTAATGGCCAGAGCTTTCCCTTACTCTGTTGCCAGCAGAGAAGCTTCATTAAAAAATCCCTCTTCCTTCTTGAGCTGACAACACTCAGCATGTCTGTGTCTTGTTCACACTGCCATCAACATGCCACATCACCAGCACCAAGATATGGGATCCCCTAGACGCCAGGCTTGATCTGACTGCTTGAAGATCAAATCCCCTCTTTGCTGCTGCCGGACTTAAGAACTACCATAACTACAAAACCCGTCTAGATGAAGTTATGGAGGGGCCACTCACCGTTTCTTGTGCCAAACCTCAGACACCAACTTCTGGTAACTTTTGCACAGTGCTGGTTTCTTATCCGTACGGACAAGTCCACCACATTCCAGAAAGAACTGTGTGAGAGGTGGGCTACAAGAAAAACAGAGAAGAATTCAGTGCATAGAAATATCTCCTGTGCTTCTACCGAAGTGTTTAACAAACTCAAGTACATGGCTTTTTGAAACCTTGATTAGGAAACTGCTTTCTAAATTAAGGGAAGTGATTCCAAGTGCAGACTTGTCTCCTAATTGGAAACAACTGAAAAATCACAGAATCACAGAACATTACGGATTGGAAGAGACCTCGAAAGATCATCCAGTCCAATCCCCCTGCTACAGCAGGATCCCCTAGATCAAGCTGCAGAGGAACATATCAAGGCAGGTTTTAAACATTTCCAGAGAAGGAGACTCCACAACCCACCTGGGCAGCCCGTTCCAGCGCTCTGTCACCCTTACTGGGAAGAAGTTCCTTCTCAGATTTATGTGGAACCTCTTCTGTTCCAGCTCACACTCAGTGCCCCTTGTCCTATCATTGGATGCCACTGAGAAGAACTTGGCTCCATCCTCCTGACACCTGCCCTTTCTGTATTTATCAACATTCATGAGGTCACCCCTCAGTCTCCTTTTTTCCAAGCTCAAGACACCCAGCTCCCTCAGCCTTTCTTCATCAAGGAGAGGTTCCACTCCATCATCTTCGTGGCTCTGCACTGGACTCTCCAGCAATTCTATGTCCTTTGGAACTGAGGGGCCCAGAATTGGACACAATATTCCAGATGTGGTCTCACCAGGGCAAAGCAGAGGGGGAGGAGAAAAAGGCTGATCTCAATCTGTTCCCAGTACAGAGAAGAGGTTCTGGAATTAGTTCTCAGCAGGATGGCCAGAGAGTGTTTTAGGATGTGGGCTGTTAGAATGATATGAATAAAGGATGCCTGCTCATGCTTTAAGTACAATAGAAATCAAGTAGTCTTCCCTCACACACTCATCTCAACATGAGTCTTGTCTGTAGCCACAAGCTGCTGTTCACTCAGTCTCCTACTGTAAAACTTCTGTTGCCCTAAACGCTCATTTTTATTGCATCTGACTTTTTGTCAGACTCATTAAGGTCTTGATTAGAGGGGACACTTCTGGTGTTTAGTGAGGTCTAAGCAAGACTACGGAAGGGCTCTGATGCCTACCAGTTAGAGAGAGCCTGAAGTGCTGCATTCATGTAGCAGGAGTTCCCAAGATTTTTCATTCCAGTAAGGCCTAAAGCACAAACAAGAGAGGCATGAAACACTTCCAGACCTGCTGCTTTCTGATCCTTCCCAAAGCAAAGGGAGTTCAGCCCTTTCTAGACAGTCTCCACACTCTGCTCCTAGGAACCTCTCAGTGCAGATCCCACAGATCATAGAGCTGTCCTCATAGCTCTTTCATCAGCTCATGGCAGAGTTACCTCTTGGTTTCAAATCGTCGTCCTCTGATTCAGATTCACCTTCATCAGCCACTGCAATTGGAACAGCTTTCAGAGGGTGAGCAGGCAATGGAGACTCCTAGATTAAAGACAGAGAAATAAGCATCAGTGAGAGACCTGCTTTGAAAGATGGGTTGTGAGACACATTACCTTACATGTAAATCAGGCTCTGGAGAGAGAAGGGCCAGTGGCATCATTTACTTTTCTCACTAATGCAAAGAGGGAGTGGAAGTGGTACCACTACAGCTTCTAGGACACATGACAAGAGACGACTCAAGAATATGCAGCAGCATCACCAGAACATGTGTTTCTGGTCTGACAGCTAGAACTTCCAGGGGCTGTGCACTGACAGTGAAGATCTGACAGCTGTTGTGATTTCTCTGAGGAACAGATGCCCCACAAAAGCAGAAACATCAACAAGTCAAAAATGGAAACTCAGGTCACCTGAAGCCTCCCTGCTGTGATAGCCTCTAAGGTAAGGCTACAGGTAGCCACTTTCTGCGAAAGAGTTCCTATCACAACAAAACTTGGCCAATGGTGGAAACCGCTTGGCTAATTTTGCAGCAGGTAAACAAAAGCCTTGCCAAGTGCTGAGCCCTCCCATCAGACCCAGACCCACCGTTTCAGGGAACTTTGCTGGTGGTGACTGTGTGTGCGCTGCCAGCCGCTGCTCCAGGAACACCTCCTTCTCACAAGCGTAACACCAGATGCGGAAGGTGGTCAGATTCACCGTCAGGTTGTGCTTCTTGGCCTAAAAATGAAACCATGAAATAATGAATCTCACTGCACAGCCGGCTCAGCGTGGAGCACTGGACTTCCAGGGCAGGGTAGAGAATCAGGTAATCAGAAACTGTGTCCTGAGATTGACAACAGAGGAAAGGTCACCTGTGCATGAAGTGTGCTGTGGTCAGCAAAGGACTCCCCACAACCAACATAAGGACAACCGATCTAGTGAGAGAAAAGAGCACAAGTACAAGTCAGACCCTTCACAAAACAGTCTGCAACTCAGAGCCTGATCTTGTCAGTCACCTGCTTTTTATTCGGGGCCCAGAATAAGATGGATCACTGGAATTGCCTGATTTGAGGAAGAAAACCAGGAACCAGGTTTGCATTCCAAGGCAGCTGCTCCATGGGTAAGCTCCTTTGAGTAGTGTCAAAATGTCTGGGCATTCCAGTAGAAAAATAATCTGCCCTGCCTGCCATTCCTTTCTGCACCACTGCCCTGAGCAATCTCTTCTGAGGTCCCACCCCTACAGCCACCCTTCACAGCTGCCAGCAGAGGCAGGACCCATCCAAGTGAGTGCTGAGCATGTTACTCATTCCTGCTGGGACTACCAGGGGCAATTGCCTATGAGGAGTGAACATCTTGGCTAGCAGCTTTGGCCTTTAATCTAGGGAGGTTTGTCCTTTGAATCCATCAAAACCCAGTGGATAGTTCTACTGTGAGTCTCCTCTTTGCTTCCCACTCTTTTTTACTTCCAGTACTTTCTTCTTTTAAAGAATCAGTACTGCAAGAAGCCCCACAAGCAGCATACAAACAAGAAGCCACTGTTACCTGAAGACAAGCCCAGAGATTTGGTCCCACAGCTCCACAAGACTGGCAAGTTCCCTGCATATTGGAGATACAAGAAGGTTCGTTGACTTGGTTCATTTTTATATAACCTTGTCCTTCAAAAGTGGGAAACTTCTCTAGTGAACAGGCTAAATGGGAAAGGACTGACAGGCAGAACAGCATGTACCTTGGACTTGAGCAGCAGATCATCCCTGGTCACCTCTCCTATGGAATCCAGGTGAGGGCAGATGTCACTTGTATCCCCCATTTTCACCTGTGCTCACTGGCGGGGACTGTTTTCCTCAGGCAAGGAAGGAGAGTTCATTCAGCTCCTTGTCAGATTGGCTCTCAGACTGTAAGAAGATAAACGAGCAAGTTCTGTGTGTTAGAGGCCGCGATATCCATCTTTCAGGCTCATCTAAATCTGGAGTTAGCGATATCAGCTATCACAGCTCTGACCGTCGCTGAGTGGCTGCACTGTGCTATCGCGGGCAAGCGAGCCAGGCAGTGGGGAGGAGAAGGAAACCTGAATAAAGCCGATAATCTGTACTTGTGTTCAGAACTGCAGGGAGGTGCTCAGTGCACAAGCACAGCTTCAGCAGCACAACTGCTAACTTGGTGCTGGGTACAGACAGGGATGACTTCGCTGGAGCCTCCCATTAACTGCTATGTGCGTTACACACACAGCTGGTCCTGTCCACCACCAAAGCTCCCCAAACCTGAGCACACTGCTAAGCTGCTCTTTCCCCTTAGAACCCGGGTGTTGTGTGCTGGCTCAGCGATAGGGTGGGAAAACAAAGGCAGCAATCTGCACTGCTTCCCTCTTGCCAAACACACACCCACAGCACCAACAGATACAAATCTAATTAGCTCGTTAGCATGGAACTTAGATTAAAAGTGAAAGGGCATTGCAGCCCAGGACATGAGTATTTTGTTTCTGGTGTCTCGGGGCTTTGCACTACCTGTGCTGATCTGAATCCAACATGTAGTGATTGCACTACTCTACCAAACCTTCAAAATATGATTTAAGTTGTAAATGAAGCTGGGTAAGAGGGAGTTAGACTTTAGTGATCAGAAAAACAACCAGTCCTCAGCCTCTGAGGAATTCACCATTTGACAGGAAGATTTTTAACACCATTGAGCCACAGAACTCTCAGAGATGGTACAACAGCTACCAACGCTGTTCCCCCAGCTCCTATACCCAAGCACTGCCAAGTACAGCTACACAATAACCTGGTCATGGTGGTCCACAGCTAAGGAAAAGCCTTTCAATGTGTCTCGGTAACACGCAGCTATAAAGAGAGAGACAGGCCGAGGTTGTGTTTCTAGAGCATAGCTGAAATAACCTCTCTTCAGTAAAAAAATACAAGTGATAGGAACAACACAGGATCCCAAATATTGCTGTTGGCTGGACATGAAGCAGATCTGAGAAGCCCGCATCATTATTAAAAAGCAGTGGAAAATTCTGATGATCTTAACTACTCCAGCAGCACAGTTGCTCCTCTCTGTTGTTTTCACATTTTGAGGGCGTTTGAAAGAATTCCCAGTGTTATCCAGCCTCGAATCACTGATGGGGGGGTGTGGAAGGGTAAATGAAGAAGCTTTATCAGCAACACCTAAACCCCCACCTGGGTAGCTGAACGGCTTGCCCAGCACCTTGCCGTGGCAGAACACAAACCTCAAGGATAACCTTACAACAATGTTTTTCCAGCACCCTTTGGAACAGAACGACCTGAACTGGAGGAGGAAGGGATCCTATTTGCATACTAGGAAACACCACAGTGATTGGAACCAGGAACTCAGTAACCTGTGAGGTGCTTAACAACCAACCCAGCAGTTTTGTGCAGCTTCACAGAGAAGCAAAACAGTATCATGTAAAACATGTTGATTTAGAAGCAAATGACAGGAGTGCAGTATCCTCGGCTGACACTTAAAACTGGGACACTTTCAGCCCCTTCAACAAAACCAACCCCTTTTCCCAAACAGTCAGTTTAAAAAAAAAAGAAGGTTTGCTAATTCACCTTCCCGGATCCCTTACCCCTTCACAGACATTTCCAAATCCTAGTGGACTAAATCTTCTAAAATTCACTCCATACCCTTCCCTAGCTACCTGGGAACTGCTTTTGTTAAGTATAGCCTCGTGGATGCGGATGGATTTAGCTCACTGCACGGAACCACCCCTCTACACAAAATCAAAGCCAGACCTTTAGCCTTTCTGGCACAGGGATGCTGATCTTAAAACCCAGGGCTTCTCTTTTTTGCCTCTCAGCCCTGACTGAAAGCATCAGAGAAGGTTCGGAAGGAACCATCCAATCCCCACCTGCTCATGTCTCTGCTCTTAAAAGCTTTAGCTGGCGCACACAGCTCTCAAACGTTGCTCAGGAAATGGAATTTCATCAAAACCCTGACAGGGAACTCAGCTCTGCTTGTCCAAACGTACTGGATATGATGGGAAAAGAAGGTACTTTCAGACAAGTCCTTCAGCCTGTCTTTCTCAAGCACCACTGTGCAAGAGCAGGACACGAACGTGTCAGAACAATTCCACTGCAACCTACTTTCAGCTGCTTCAATTGCTGCCAAAGCCAGCGTCTCTGCCTTCTACAGTAACACACTTCTTGGGAGTTTTGGGAGTGTTTTTGATTAGAACAACTGTGTGGATTTGTACCAAAGCCTAGAGGCTGCTGTCAAGAATTTCTGACAAATGGAGACCAACCGAGTGACTGCACAAAGAAAAGAAATCCCAGCACTGCTCATCAGCCAAACAACTACCAGGTCTGCTCTCTGATCTTGCATAACCCACCAAGATAAAGAAGGATCTGCAGTTCTTAGCGGCGTTTTATACTTGAGATCCTGAGGAAATGTTTGCTGAACTGCCCTGCTGACGAGGAAAAACCAAAGCCTGGTGCAACTGACTCTCAGCTCGACATGAGCGCCGCACCACGCACTGGAAACGCAGGAGCTTTATGTAGAACAGGCAAAAGAGAGCAGCTCTGAACACACATTTATTACCCGAGGTCACAATCTGGAGGCGCACACAGATTTAGCTTTTAAGGTAACAGCACGTTTTGGACCCTTCAGCCCACTGCATCGCTCCCCAAGCGCAGCAGACTCCTAGAACACAAATTCCTTCCGAAAAGCCGCTGCAGCTGCTAAATGTGAGTGAAGTTACCACCGACAGTCCTGGGTTCGAACCGCTACGTTCGGACAGGACGAGCGGATCGCAGGTGGCAGAGGCCGCTGCAGCCCCGCGGACCCTGGCGGGAGCCCGCCCGGAGCCCCCCGGCCGCTGCTGCTGCATCATCCCCAGTGCGGCCCGGCCGCTCCACACCCCCAACCCTGCCACCGCAGCCGTGACAG
>JAOXOE010000784.1:6431415-6443705 GCA_028565055.1 Phoeniculus purpureus | reverse complement strand
GGAGGAGGCGGTGGCGCGGTCAGCGCTGGCCCTGGGCTCAGTCCCGGGCGGAGCGACCCGCGGCTCTGACCGGACTGACAGCTCAGGGCGCGAAGGCGGGGACCTCGGCCCAATGGAGGAGCGGAGGACAGCAGGAGGCGCCGTTTGTCCGGGGAGGCGGGAGCGGCCCCCGGGGCTGTGCCCGGCCGCGGTGCTGGCGGAAGGGCGGTCCTGCGCGGCTTCGCTGCGGCGCTGTGACGTCAGCGCGATGCGACGGGCCCGCGCGCAGCTGGCGGCGGTGGCGTAGCTGAGGGGCGGCAGCAGCCGCCGCCATGCCGGGTCAGAAGTGCTTCCGCCGCCGGCAGGAGGACTCCGAGGAGGAGGAGGACGACGAGCAGGTTGCTGAGGAGGTCAGGTGGGTGGGGGCCGACAGGGAGATCTCGGGGCTGCGACAGACCAGCCTGCCCCCAGGCCCAGTAGTGGCGGGACGGGACGGGACGGGACATTGTCCCCGGGAGCTCCGGGAGAGGGGAAACTCGTTCTGCAGAGGCCCTCTGCCCGGCTCCCCCCTTACCCCGGGACGTGCCGTGCCGGGTTTATATCCGGAACAGGGCAGGGGACAGCCCGAGGAGTCCCCTCCAGCAGCCCCGCCGCGGCCGCCTCTCCCGGGTGCTTGGATTTCCCATAAAGTTTGTTCTGAGTCACTGGAGCACGGAGGTGGCTCCACAGCCGCTCGGTTCCATTACCTTCACCTGAGAGCTGCGGCCAGTTCTGCTGGAAATCGAGAGTTTTGTTAGTTCCCCTTCTCCTCGTTGTGTCGTTTTGTTATTTTTGAAGGGGCGATGGTTTCTTGCAGTGTTTGATGGTACTTGGCGACCTTCTATGGACGATGTTGGCTGAAGATCTCAAAGGGCTCAAACCAGTGACCCTTGGCTTGTTCCCATCCTGGCTCTTCTCAAAGCTTTTCAGTGCTTGGGTGCTGCTTTCCTCAGCTGAGGGCACCTTAAAGGGCCGTATACATCAAGTGTCATGGGGGTTTTGTTCCAGTCGCTTAAAAAAAATAGAATAGAAAATATTTAATCTGTGATCAGGAAAGTAGACACTAATGTGCTGAGGTTCAGGGCAAACTGCCTAGAAGATTCCATGTTACCTGCAGAAAATCAACTTAATTCATTCAAACCAAAACAGCAAGTACTAAGTCAAATAACTGTCTTGTCTTCAGGTTAAAACTTGAGGAAGCTAAAGAAGTTCAGAGCCTCAGAAAACGACCAAATGGGGTGAGGTAAGGACCCAGAATCTGTGTTTTGTCTGATGCTGTAATGTCCCCATGAACTTCACTCTTGTCTTGTACCACCTTTCAGCAAAGCCTGGCCCATGTCAGACAGTGCCCAAATCCTGGTCTTGACAGAGGAGGTTCTGCACTGAGGCCTGAGGAAAAGGAGGAGTCTGCTGTCAGTTTACAGAGAGCAAACTCTACTCTGTATCCCAGCCACAATGAAAAATGTTAAGATGGGGATTTACCATGAAACATATTCTCACCATATCCCTGCTGTACCGCAGGCATGGTTTAAATTGGGCACGTTCACACCTCCTCCATCCTAATCCGCCTCATCTAGTGCTGCTGATTAGCTGTTGAGACAGGCACCAGCAGTGAACTGTCGTTCATCTTGTTTTGGTGACTTGCTGTAAGGCATTGAAATCTGCCTCCTTATCTCGGGTTTTTCTGTTCGTGTGGAGGGATAAGGTAGATGAACAATGTAGTGTTAATGCAGTGTGTGAGACCATCTGCTGGAGTTAGAGGACAACAAAGAAATGCAGTTTCACTGGCGGTACATGAATTTTATTAATTTTCTTTATTCCCTTGACTAGCGCTGTAGCTCTGCTTGTGGGTGAGAAGCTCCAAGAAGAAGCAACACTCGTGGTAAGTGACACTTTGACCTCAGCACTAAGATTTCATGATGTGAAAACTTCAGTGGGTTCCAGCTGTGTGAGTCTGGCCTAAGGCAGGATTGTTGTCACAGCTCAATATGCAGATGTTCTCTGGGTTTGTAGCTGGATTGCGAAGATGAGCATTAAGCTAGAGGGAAGCCACAGGGTTTCTCATTATTTTTTATTTTACAGGATGACCCATTTAAGATAAAATCTGGGGGAATGGTGGACATGAAGAAGCTGAAAGAAAGAGGCAAGGACAGGTGAGTGTGTGAGCTCTGAAAATCACAACTGTGATAAAGTAACCAGGTGCTATGTGGCTTCAAAGAGTTTAACATAACACATTCCTGTTACCCTAACACAGACACACACCCCTAACCCAAAAAATCTCAGTGAACCTCCACAGAAACTTGTAAAGATTGTGATTTCCATTTAGGATTAATGAAGAGGAAGATCTAAACTTGGGAACTTCCTTCTCAGCTGAAACCAACAGGCGCGATGAAGATGCAGACATGTAAGTTGTGCTGCCTCATGTCTGGGAGGTTGGGTGTCTCCTCACAATTCACTTCTTTCTGTCTTGGGTTCTGAGTTGTCCCAGAACATTTTCCCAGTCCTCCTTGAAGCTTTCACTTGCTCTTTCACCTCCTGGCTGCCACGCTTGAGAAGGCTTTTGGTGGCCAGAGATTGGAGATGCCAACCACTCAGTCCATGTGCTGGTGTTAAGTACCTGCGGAAGTCTTTGCTGCTGGTTGTGGTCTGCTGGAGGATCTGATCAGTTGTTGGATAATTGCTTCTTGCAGCTGGTGTTAGCTGAGTTGGTTTGGAGAGATCATTCATTCCTGTCTCCTACCTTGGGACAGTGATGCAGCGGTGCCCAGCAGTGCTGTGGCAGGCTACAGAAAACAGAATTAAACATTCTGTGTCCCTTGTTTGCTGCTGTTTAGGATGAAGTACATTGAGACTGAGCTGAAGAAGAGAAAGGGGATTGTGGAGAATGAGGAGCAGAAGGTGAAGCTTAAGAATGCCGAGGACTCTTTGTATGAGCTGCCAGAGAACATCCGTGTCTCCTCTGCCAAGAAGACTGAGGAGATGCTGTCCAACCAGATGCTGAGCGGCATTCCAGAAGTGGACTTAGGAATCGAGTATGTGATCACACCTCTGTTGGGCATGGGCTGAATTGTTGGGGTGAGCAGCTCTTGATGGCAGAGCCAGGGGTCTGACTGCATTAGACAGCCTCAGTTTGGCTCTGCGATGGGACTGAGCAGTATTCTGGGTTGGCATGGTATCTAGCACAGGGATAGGGCTCCAGTGCCGCTCCATCGCATGACTTGTGCGAAAAGGCTCTTAATTGTTGAATCTAGTAGCTTTCTGGAGGAATAGGTTATACTCTGCACTGAAAGAGGGTCTACTGAGGGTTTGAGCTTCCTTTTTGCCTCTTTCTATAGCACTGCCTCCTCTCAAAAATCACATCAGTACTATGGTAGTGCTATTACTGTCTCTCAGACCCATCCGCTGAGCACTTCTGTGAATACTTATTCTTTGTTTTCCTTACAGTGCAAAAATAAAAAACATCATCTCAACCGAAGAGGCCAAGGCCAAGCTGTTGGCAGAGCAGCAGAACAAAAAGAAAGACAGTGAAACTTCCTTTGTTCCCACCAACATGGCTGTTAACTATGTGCAGCACAACAGATGTAAGTCTCTGCTGACATCGGTGTGACCGTCTCCTCCGCTGAAGAAAAGCAGTCAGCTGGGGCAGAGTCTGGTGCAGGAGACATTAGTTCATGTACCGGCACAAGCAGCTGTCTAGGTGCTCACGCAGACCCCATCTGGCTTGGTCTTTCTCTTCCATCATTCAGCAACAAGAAGGACATGTTAGTCGTGGCTGAACAGGAAATGCCTGTCCTGCCTGTGAGTTGGAGTGGTGGTTTAGGATTGAGAGAATCCATTTTGTAGGCTGCTAGTGCAGGCCAGGTGGTCAAGCAACCATGGACCTTCCTACACAGGAGATGGGAATTAATTTCTGGGAAAGCCTCTCACACTGGAGCCATTTGGAGGAAAGGCAGCCTTCTGCTGCATCTAACCACGCTTACAGCAGGGATTTGGAGTCAGAGTTGTGTGTTCTGAAGTAAATGAGGAGTCCTTGGGCTGCTTCTGATGAAGTAGTCATACTGAGATTTACCCTCTCCCATCATGCAATTATTGATTATCTGTATAAACAAGTTACAAAGATTTTTGTTTTGCGAGTCTGTGGCTTCTGCTGAAGATCAGTTGCCACAGGAGTGTGCCTGTATGAATAACACTGCTCCAGATAATCTTCTTAATCTGATGTTTTCCTGCTTTTCAGTTTATCACGAGGAACTAAATGCACCAGTGCGAAGGAACAAAGAAGAGCCAAAGCCCCGTCCACTGAGAGTGGGGGATACAGAGAGGCCAGAACCTGAGCGTAAGTTCTTGATCAGGAGCATCCTGAGGAGAGACACTGAAAACTCTTTAGGTGTCTTGCACAGAGAAATGATCAAGCTCTTCCCTCCTCTTCGCTGGGTGTGCTGAGATTGTGGGGAAATGGAGCAGTCTAAGTCCAGAGAGGCTGCTGCACTCTGTGCTGTGGCAGGTCATGCATGAAGCCCTCTAGGTGGAGGATGCCTTCAGAGGTGCCCAAAGGTGGAACAGCAGAGGTCACACTTGAAATGTGTTGCAGGAGCTGGCTGGCAAGAGTCAGATGAAAGGTAGAATGACAGGGGGCACAAGGTTAGGGGGCCTTGACAGCTAAAGCAATAATAACTTTTCACATAGCAAGGGGCTGAGTAAGGGAGGTAGCAGAGTTAAGGAAATGGCTTTTAATAAGTTTTCTTTCTTTTGAAGGATCTCCTCCAAATCGCAAGCGTCCACTTAACGAAAAAGCAACAGATGATTATCACTATGAGAAATTCAAGAAAATGAATAGACGATACTGATGGACATGGAGTGAAATCTGCAGTTGTTCTTATAAAAGACTAAAGGATTTTGGGTCAATGACCTGAAACAGAGTTGGGAGGGTCACTGCCTTCACATGCTGGTGTTACCTACAAAGCTTTTCTTGTGATCCTGTAGTGAATCAGTTTGCAGGTGCTTGTGAACTCTTTGGCCTGTAAAATCTTGTATATAGTTTATTTTTAGTTATGAATCTTTTACAAGAACAGGAGCTTCCATGTTTGGCATTTTTTAGTGAGAAAATAAACCTGTTTTTACAGATTCCTTCCTCCTTTTAAAAAAATACTGGGGAAAAAAGAGATCTTTTTAAGAGCTGCAGTGCTGTTTGCCTTGTAAATATAAAAGGAAGATTTGAATCTGGTTTGCTTGGATGCCACTTCTTTGTCCCTGAGGACCATTGCTGTGCAGTGTGTAAGGCCAAGATGCTGTGGAAAATAACAGAAGATTGCTGAGGAGGATTGTAAAAACACTCGAATGACTTGCAGCTGAGGTGTTGAAACCTGCTCCTTTCGTTCTGATTGTTGTCTTGTGGTTTTGACAAGTAGAGCATCTTTGTTCAGACTACAGGTCTGTCATAGACTCAGAGGTACCTTATGTGAACCCAGTTGAGATTCCTGTCCTGCTGTGGGAAAGATCAAAGCACAGTAGAAAGCTATACAAACCCCCCTAAGACACAAGAGGAAGCAGCAGATTTGAAAGCTTTTTGTACTTTAGCAAAGACTGAGCTTCTCAGTGCCTGTATCCCTGCCCAGGTGCTGCTTTAGAGATTCCCCTGTTTGCAAGGTAATGAGAATAAATTTGCTCTTTGTGTTTCTTTTGTGGTTGTTCCTGTGTCCTGCCTGGGTCAGCTCACGTAGAAGCAACAGTGGTGAGTTCAGTGCCTGCTGATCCTCAGTCTCTCCAGGACAAATCACAGTGGCAGCTGTGCCTGGGGCTGCCTGGCTGAGTCTATTTTGTACCATATGCTTTGTTGGTTTTTATCTTTTTATAGGTTTATTTCTGTAGTAGTTCACAGCATTTTATTGTAGCTGTGAAGAACTGCATCATGTTATAGCTGTTGGATATATGTCAGTAGTTTGCTGATGGTTTCTGGATGCTGGTGCTGGTCAGGATGTCCCATGGCTGGACAGGTGGCCCAGAGCCGTCATGGGGAGTGGAAACTCGATGGTGTGAGGGACAGCCCTGCATTTTACTTTTTGTTCAGGACAGAGGAAAAGCCTCTGCACCTGCTAAAGGCATGAGTTTGCCCCTGAGCTTGTGCGTGCCTGGGGCAGGAGTCCCCAAGAACCTCTGATCAGACCCCATACCTGTCTCTGAACTCAATTAAATGCAGGGCCCTGTGTGAGGTCGCACTGTAGCTAAATCCTTCTTCGTAAGGATTATTGGTTGGGCACTGGAACAGGCTGCCCAGGGAGGTGGTCGAGTCCCCATCCCTGGAGGAGTTTAAAAACCGAGTATCTAGAGCACTCGAGGTCTAGGCGTTAGGGAGCTGCTGGGATGAGGGCTGCACCTGATGATCCTGCGAGTCTTTTCCAGCCACTGTGATTCTGGAGAGCCCGGGGGGCCTCAGGCTCCGCCCCAGATGCCCGCGTCCCGCCTCTGCCCGCTTCCAAGATGGCGGCTGCCCGCACCCAAGATGGCGCCGGCCCTCGGCGCCGGCCCCGCCTCTGCCCGCTCCCAAGATGGCGACAGCGGCGGAAGGGACGTCGCGGGGCGGAAGCGGTGGCGGAACGGCAGGGCCGGTCGGGCCATGAAGCTGCTGCGGGCGGCTCTGGCGCTGCTGGTGCTGCTGGGGCCGGCGATCGCCGTGGAGCCCATTAGCCTGGGGCTGGCGATCGCAGGCGCCGCCGCCTCGGCCCTTACCGGCTTCATCTCGTACCCGCGGCTCTACTGCTACTTCAGGGAGTGCTGCCTGCAGCGGCACGACCAGCGCGCTGCCGCCGGTGCGGGGACGGGACGGGGGATGCGGGGGCCCCGGTCAGGGCCTGTGAGGCCGCCCCGTGGGGCCTGTGGGACCTCCTCGCAGTTGACGTTGTCTCTCTCCTCCAGGGCTCCAGGAGAAGCTGGACAAACAGCTGTTCGGGCAGCACCTGGTGAACAAGGTGGTTGTAAAGGCCGTGAAGGGCTTCTTGAACAACACCAACAGCAAAAAGCCTCTCGCTCTCTCCTTGCATGGGTGGACTGGAACAGGCAAGAACTTTGTCAGCAAGATCATCGCCGAGAGCATTTACAAAAGGGGGCTGCACAGTAAATATGTCCATCAGTTCGTGGCGACTTTACACTTCCCTCACGCTCACCGCATCAACCTCTACAAGGTACGGGGGTGCGTTGGCACCTGGGGCGCTGCCCTGCTGCGGCGACTGCTATATTGAGCTATAAATGCGATGGCGCGGTCAGTGCTGGGGAGTGAAACGTTACTTTATACCATAAAACGTAGCCGGTGCCAGTTTTGGATAAATGTGAACATCATGATCTTGGAGGTGTCTTCCAACCTTAATGATTCTATGATTATCAGGACTCTTCTTCCTGTGGATGTAAAGCTTTTTGCCTGTGTTTTGAGCCATTCTGTAGGGGAGAATGATACATAGAGTAAAAATTAATTTCATTCTGTGCTTTGCTTTGACTTGTGATGGCTCAGGATAAGCACGATGCAGCAGGTTTCCATGGTTAGGTGATAGGCTGCTGATGGGCACCACAAGAAACAAGTAATTCATGGCTCTGGGGAACTGCGTGGTGACCTCAGGTGTGTCAGATACTGTGGGAAGCTGGAGCCTGTGCTCTCAGACATGGGAGTGCTTCTCTTTCACTGCACGCAGCAGGTTATTTAGTTTTGCTATGGCTCTGTCTTTCAGCTGTAAAACCAAATCGCAAAATGCTGTTGTCAGAAAGGCACAGATAAACGTACCTGGAATTGTTTGTCCAGTTTGCTAAGTGCAGACTTAGCAAACCTTATTTGTAGGTAGATACCTTGTGGAGATGTGGAGAGGCAGCTCAGATGTGTGTTTTCTGGTTTGTTTGGGTTTTTGTTTTCTAACTAACTTTGTTAACGGCAGTTTGGATGAGTGCCACTGCCCTCTGTGGTACTGAATGCTTGTGTTCAGTTCACATGTTAAAAATGGGAACTGGATGTCTGTGAGTCTGGTTTATAAATGGAGGAAATATCTATTTCCTCTTTTACAGGCAACGTTTTCTTTGCAACTGAGCAGTTGTAGAATAAAGCGGATCCTTTTCTGGTTTTGTTTTGAGGTAACCACACTTGTGAAACTTGCTGCTCAAGGCAGCAAGAGGAGTAACTATTGGCTTTTACTCACTATCCACCCAGTGCCACTTGCCTGGGCTGCCTATGCTGTTCAGGGACTGAGTAAACTGAATATAAACAAAAAAGGAGACTAATTGAAAATACAACAGTTACTTCTCGTTAACCTGCCAGCAGAGCAGCCTTTTTTTTTTCCCCCCAACTACTTTGTTATTGATCTTAAATGCAATGCTTAGGTCATCTTTAAAGATAATGAAGCATTAGCCCTTCTCAACTATATTGTATTTTAAGAAGATCTTGTTATTGTCTTAATCTTGAATTGTTAAAACTTAAGACTGAGAAGTGATTTCTGTTTCTACTTGTGGCGGTATCTCCACAAGTGTGATTCAGGTAGCAGATTTAATCTCATTGGTAGTTTTGACCCCTAAGGAGATTTAGACCAAAGTGTTGCCAAAAGGAACCACGTGGCTCATCTGGGCTTTGCTTTGTGCTGCTCTTCCCTGGTGGTTCCCAGCCTTTGTCATACTGTGGTCTTTCATTTTTGTTGTTTACAGCAATATTTTTCTCACAAGATTTCTTGCTTGCCCCATTTTGTCTCCTGGTGTCTTAAAACTTCTCAGAACCAACATGAGATTCTGTTAAAGTTCTGTTTACAGCTTTTAACCACAATTTAGTCAAGCCAAAGCCACTGAAATGACACAACTGAACGGGCTGCCCAGGGGGGTTGTGGAGTCTCCTTCTCCACAGCAGGAGCCATCCTGCTGTGGCAGGGGGATTGGACTAGATGATCTTTTGAGGTCCCTTCCAATCCCTGATGTTCTGTGATTCTGTAAAATGACTCTTCCAGGGTAAAGGTCAATGAGCAGAATTGCCATTTTCTTTTGAAAAGTGACTTTTCAACACGAACTCTTTCAACATCTTTTATTTTTATGCCACTCAGGACCAATTGCAGTCGTGGATTCGGGGAAATGTGAGCATCTGTCCCAGATCACTCTTCATATTTGATGAAATGGATAAAATGCACGCAGGACTCATTGACTCCATCAAGCCATTCCTGGACTACTACGAACTTCTGGATGGGGTGTCTTACCGACAAGCCATCTTCATTTTCCTCAGGTAAGAAGCAGCCCCTTGGGTTTGCTGTACTGTACACTCTATGACTTTTAAAACTACCCCTAGCTACAGTCTTTGTTTTTGCTTTATTTAGCAATGCAGGAGCTGAAAAGATAACGGAGGTGGCACTAGACTTCTGGAGAAAAGGGAGGTCGAGGGAAGATATAAAGCTCACAGACATGCAAAATGCACTGTCTGTGTCTGTCTTCAATAATAAAAACAGTGAGTAAAGCTGCAACTGCCTTTGAAGGGGGCAACAATTCCATAATAGGGGATGGGCTGCACTTAACTGTAACATTTTTACAGCCATGGTTTCATCTTGCTGTGACCTTCAGTTTTGGGCTAGCAAGGAGTCACAGTGCAGTTTTGGAGCCAACAGCCAGCACTTGAGATGAGGTGAAGGTTAAAGAGCTCCATGTGCACCTTAGCTACCAGCATGTTTGCTCTATGTTGAGGAAAGTCTGCCCTATGGATTTATTGATGGACTAATGGGCTAAAAGGAAAGCAAACAGAAATCCTGGCAGTAAGGTTGGGTATTGCAGTAGCTGAAAAATCTTTAACCAACAAAATATTTATTAAAGGGAAGCCACTTCCCCAGCCCCTAACCGACGTTAACCCATCTTGCTCAGACTGTTAAAGCCTTCAGTCATCTATTTAGGAGCAGTGAGCTGGTGTGCCAGCCCTGCTCTGAGCAGTCCAGTGCTTCCTAGGCTTCCTCACAGCAAACATCTGCTAAAAAGGATTTTAGTATCATCTCTAAAATTAGCACTGGAAGCAAACACTGTACTTAAAAAACCCCTTAGATACAGGCTCCAATAAAAGGAATGAGAAAGCTGGTCTGGGAGAGCTGATAAGAAAGCCTGTTCTTCTCTAGGCAAGAGCAGGAAACGTAAGAGATCTAAGCTTTGCTTTCCAGTTACTGACTTGTTCAGTGAGAATTTAGTCACTCAGCTCCAATGGGTCACATTTATGTGTCTGACCAAAACTTCATGCACAAAGTACCACAAGAATGAGCTTGTGTTGGGACTTGCTCGCCTCTCAGTGTGTCTCCATAAGTTTGAGGGGCAGTTCCGCCAGAGATGCTGGGAGCTCTGAAGGCTGCTGCTGCTGCTCTTCACTGTCTCTACAAGGCCTTCAAACTGGCAGCAGGAGTCTGGGGCTCTGAGTTTTCCCTGAGGTGCTAGCCTGAAATGTGTTGTCACCGTGCTGGGGAGGGCCCTAAAACCAAGGATGAAGTCTTAATGATGTGTAGCAGAGGGCTGTGTGTGGTAGTGTTTAGCTAGAGGAAGAGTAACAAACCTCTCTCCTCCCCTTCATAGGTGGATTTTGGCACAGCACCTTGATCGACAGAAACCTCATTGACTACTTTGTTCCATTCCTGCCTCTGGAATACAAACATGTGAAAATGTGTGTCAGGGTTGAGATCGAATCACGTGGCTACGAAGTGGATGAAGACATTTTGAGCAGAATAGCTGAAGAGATGACCTACTTCCCCAGAGAGGAGAGAATTTATTCAGATAAAGGATGTAAAACTGTGGATTCAAAGCTGGATTATTACTATGACTTCTAACACTTTGTTGCTGCAACCTGCAAAGGAGCAAGTTTAACTTAATCACTGAGTGAAGAACCTGCAACATTTCATTTTTAAGCACTTTTTAAAGGAAGGGATGTTCTTTTTTTAAAGTAAATGGGCAGCAGCACCTCTGCATTTTTCTTGTGTCCCCAGCCACGATTCCCAGGTACTTCATCCTTGTGCTGTCAAGGTAAGAGCCAACTGTGGTGTGAATGTGGTGTCTGTGCTGAAGATAGCTCTCCGATCATGTGGTGATCACCAAACCATTTGGGCAGACTGTTGGTGCATGTATAGAAGGACTGTGACCTAATTTTAATTGGTTTTTGGTTTGGTTTGGATGATCTCTAGGCAATATTGAGACTTTTAATCAAAGTTCCTATGTCTGTGAAAGCCTTAGTTGGCTTGTGTGGGAATATTCCTATAACTGCATTAAAAATAGGATACATGTCTTTTTATCTTGAACAGCTTGGGTGCAGCAAAGATGCAGGGGAGGGGGGTGGATCTGTAATGAAAAAATCCAGAGTCTTCTATCCAGCATCATGCAGTACCATTGCCTTCTCAAAATTGTGGTAGAATTTGGTCTCCTGTCTGTCAGACCAAGAGTATGAAGCTCTCAGTGTGAATGGTGTCCAGAGGACAGAATGATACTGAAAGAAAGAGAGTTCAAAACCCTCAACTGCCACATTGGTGTCGTTGGTACCTGTTTCTGGTTGGCTGTTCCATGTGAAGTTAACCACAATGTGCTGGCCCCAGGTGGTCTCCAGTGTGTTCTCCACAGTGTGAGTCAGCTTTGTGGGAAGGATCTGCCTTCGCAGCAAACAGGTACAGGTTGAATTTTACACCAAGGAAATGGAAGAGAGGTTTCTCTTCTTCATCTACCTGTAGAATTCAGGGGCTAGCTTGCAGGGTTTTCCCTTTTCCCTATTCTCGCAGTACTGTTTGCTTTTGTGGCAGAGATGCAGACAGATCCAAAGGCACTTGAAAAAAAGAATAAATAAATGTGAAATGTGCCAACTGATGTTCCTGCAACGAGTGTCAGACTTGTTTCTAATGCTGAGCACTGCAAAGGTGTGTTTTTCACTCCAGTTCCTACTCAAAATAAACTTTTCTTGACAGAAACATATTCCTTAGGTACCTCCTGGTGTTCTTTGCATGGGAAATTTGATGTTCATTTTGCACAGTTACTGCTTATTGAGGGAACAGCATCAGCATGGAGCTGCTTGAACTACTACTATCTCCATTCTTGAATGCAAAAGGAATAGATATGGTAAGATGTGACGCTGCTGCCTGGTGAAAGGGAAGCAAAGTGGGAACTGCACATCTAGATCAGCTCTACTAATGACACTCACAGAATCATAGAACATTATGGATTGGAAGGGACCTCAAAAGATCATCCAGTCCAATTCCCCTGCCACAGCAGGATCCCCTAGATCCAGTTGCACAGGAACATATCCCGGCGGGTTTTAAAGG
>JAOXOE010000784.1:6405948-6420024 GCA_028565055.1 Phoeniculus purpureus | reverse complement strand
TTCCTCCCAGATTACTAATGACAGGATGAGAGGAAATGGCCTTAAGTTGCATCAGGGGAGGTTTAGATTGGATCTTATCCTCGGAGCCACTCAGGGACCGGCTCAGCTCTGCTGTCACCCCGTAGAGCCACCCGGGCCCTTCTCTGCTGCCACCCCTCAGAGCCACTTGGGTTGGAAAAGGCCTTTGGGATGACCAAACGCAGCCGCTCCCCCAGCACAGCTCAGGCAGCACTAACAAGGCCCCATCTGCTGTCTCCATTGCTCCCTCCCTCCCTGCCTTCCACCGCTGCACCAGCACAAACCCCATTGCCACCACACCAAGGCATGAGCCCTCACTGCCTCTGTGCCCACAGACTCTGGGTCCATAGCATAGGGTGGGGGAGTAGCATAGGACCAAAGTGCAGCCCAGCAGATGCTTCTGTGGCCCACACCACCTCTCATTCCACAAGCATCTCAAACAAGGTATCAGTGGAAGCCTTCCCAACCCTGAGAAGGACCATTGGCTGGTCTCACTGACAGCTTGGCGCAAGGTGCCCCTGCCCCAACCTTACCTGAGATGTTTGGTTTGTTCTTTGTATTGCAGCACTCCAGGAACCTGCATGAGAACCAAGACTGAGGGGAGAGGAGCTGCCAAGTGACAGCAGCACTCCCCACAAAGACTGAAGCACTGAGAGGGTCTAAAGCTGGCGTCAAAGCGGGGACAAGAACAAAGAACACAGCAGCACTCAGAAGCTTCATGGTGACAACTGAAGGCCAGGCTGGCTCAGCAGGAAAAGAAAGTAAAACATAAGCTGCAGAATAACTTCCCCTCGGTGTGGGACCTGAAGCTGTTCAAGCAGATGGAAGCCAAGTTCCTTCCTGTAAACTGGAGGTGTTAATGAGTTGACACAGTGATCATGTTACTCCTCAAGAAGCAAAAGTGTTCTGAACAGGGTGTTGCTTCATGGGTAGTGTGCGAATTTCATCAGAACAACACCAGTTCTGAGGGGAGCAGGACTGGAACCTTACTGCATCTTAAGCAAGGTGCTAATTGCTCTGGTGATGAACCAAGAGCACAGTGATGCTTGTTTTTGGCTTCGTTCAGAGTGAGTTGCTCATGCAGCATCAGAGAGCCTGAAGATCTCCATAGCAGTGGCTGGAGCTGTGCAACTCACGGGACCAAACATGTTAGATAGATGCTTTATTGAAACAAATTTCTCAGGGCAGATACCTTGTCTGACAACTTCATGATATCCCCCACCGTGGCCAAAGGGAGAAGCCAGAGGAAGGAACTGGCAGTTGCACATGCAGGTTGCCATGTTGCCTGGGCTCTGTCAGAGCTCTCTTGGAGACAGTCCCAATGATGGCTCTACAGAAGTGGTTTAATACTGCGGGAGAACTGCTGCGAATGATCCAGCCAACTGTTTCCCCTGATGCACTGGTCTTCTACATCTGTCCGTTCTGAACACTAGAGGGGGTGTCAGACAAGGGTTTTAGTCCCAGATTTACACAGTACAGCTTTGCAGAAAACAGAGTCAAGCCTGAGAGAAACTGGAGAGAACGACACAGATCTGCAGAGCCGACTGGTACGGAACATGATTTCTTCTGATATCACAGAACCCAGCCCTTTCAGCTGCTGTGGAGAGCAAAGAAGAGCCTCAGAGACAATTCCAGCAGTGACAGAGAATCACAGAACATTAGGGCTTGGAAGGGACCTCAAATGATCATCTGGTGCAATTCCCCTGCCACAGCAGGATAACCTAGACCAAGTCACACAGGAACATATCCAAGTGGGTTTTAAACATTTACAGAGAAGGAGACTCCACAACCCCCCCGGGCAGCCCCTTGTAGTACTGTGTCACCCTTACCGTGAAGAAGTTTCTTCTCATATTTATGTGGAACCTCCTGTGTTCCAGCTCACACTCATTGCCCCTTGTCCTATCATTAGATGATATTGAGAAGAGCCTGGCTCCATCCTAAGTAATCCTACAAAGGAGGATAGAGAGTGAATAGAGAAATGAGACTGTTTAGCTGAGATATGGGGATTACTCTGTGCGTCTGAATTCCAGGTACAGGCTCAGCTTGCAGGTTTCAGCAGCTATTTCACTCTTCCTCCGTAGAAACAGTGTGGTCCCAAGAATGGGACTGTCACTCCAAAATGTCTCTCGGATAAAGTGTAGTGCCAGGATGTGTCTTGCAAAGGGTTAATCAGGTTCCACGATTTATGGTCTGCCCTTTCAAACCTGGATGGGTTGAAGTGATGCCTCTGATTGAGGTGTGAAGGTGTCACGATCCAGGATTTAAGGTGGATTTGTGAGAAGTTCGATCAATCATGATTCTTGAAGTGCAAAAACCAGGCAAATGCACCGAGGGGGCTGTGTGAACACAGCTTTATTGGGCAACAGCATGTGATAGAAAGAAGGAAAGAGACTGGTGAAACAAGGAAAGAAAGGGGAATAGGGTTAGAGATGGGGAGAGTATATACCACCACAGGAGGGCTCTTCTCACTGAGTCCTTGATGGGGCCGACCGTGTCCTGCCCGTCTTCATCGATCACAGAACATTAAGGACTGGAAGGGACCTTGAAAGATCGTCTAGTCCAATCCCCCCTAACACAGCAGGACCACCTAGACCAAGTTGCACAGGAACATATCCAGGCGGGTTTTAAATGTATCCAGAGAAGGAGACTCCACAACCCCCCTGGGCAGCCCCTTCCAGTGTTCTGTCACCCTCCCTGGGAAGAAGTTCCTTCTCAGATTAATGTGGAACCTCCTGTGCTCTAGCTGACACCCACTGCCCCTTGTCCTATCATTAGATGACACTGAGCCGAGCCTGGCTCCCTCCTCCTGACACCCACCCTTCACATATTTATAAACATTAATGTTGATCTTTGGGTTGGGGACCTCCAAATCCTGGTTAAGAAGCAGTTATTTTTAAAGCAAACTTTTTAAAGTAAACCCCCTCACTCTTCTTCATGTGTCAAGGGGACTCTCTCTGTGTCAATCTACAGGCAGTTTTTTATCTTCTGGTGTGTCTTTGCTGTTGAAACCATTTTGAAGGCCCAAGGTCAAAAAAGCGAGTGTTTATCTTGTTCGAGGCCCAGTGAGAAAGCCTCCTAGAATGGTGCAGAGGAGCTGGGAGCGGGTTCCTTGGTAACTGTCACAGCACACAGAGCTACCTGGGCCCTGAAGGCTGCGAGCACTGTGGGCTATGTCTGACAATCTGCCACTCTGGGTTTGGAGCTGGCGGGGAGATGGCCATGTTGAGACAAAAGGCCTTTTTTGAAGTCTCACAGAAGGGAGCAATGAGATGCCTCTAGGAAATTTTTCCTTGCAGTCTTGTGTCCTTTCACAAGGTCTCACCAGCCTGGAAGAAACTGCAGCTCGCAAACCCCAGACAGGCAGTGCAAAGCAGCAGGTGAGAAACAACACGGTAAAGCAGAATGACCTTAAAGGGGAGTGACCTCATCCATGCAAAAAGAAGAGGTAGCAGGGGACGCATCCCTAGATCTCCTTTCCATGTGGGAGGGAGGTGGCATCTATTTCCTATACAACAATAGGATGTATGCTGCATAACAGGTACCAGATGGGTGTTTAAATAACCTTCAGCTGCAACATGTCATGCTGTTATCTCATTATCCCTTACAAGTTAAATGGCTTCAAGCTGGGCCCAGACATGGATGAGATGTCCAATAGCAGTGGTGAGGCTGACACTTATGGCAATTTCCTTGAACAGCTGTCTGGAAGCTCCAAGTGGAGTGCAGACGCTGTAACACGCAGTCTGCAGCGCAGTGGCTTGCTGCCTGTTGTGCTGCTGATCATGTTCTTCCATCTCAACACCCTCCTGTGCCCTGGGGCCAGAGCTGGCAGCCTGTCGTGTAGTCACATTACCCTCCCCACCTTGGTTCATGCAGGTCATCTGGAATCAGCTGCCACAAGCTGAAAATTTGTAGCAGAGGAGAGATGTGGGATGCAGAGCTGGAGTACTTGAGGCCAAGATGAGGGGACAAGAAAGTCCTAGCTGGGAGCTTTTCCTCACTTTGCTCTGCTTTTGGTGTGTTGAAGTTTTCTGACACCCACCCGTAGTTTGATTTGTACGTTGTTGGTTTAAAGCCAGTGTTCTTGGAACTTTGGGCTCACAGCTCTGTGGCAGAGAGCCTAGAGAATTTGGGCTCTGACTGGTTAATGTGGCTTTCTGATCACGGGGTAGCATACCTCGCACTTGGCTGCTGAGCCAAGAAACATACAGCCTCCAGCCAGGGGACGGGGTGCTAGGAATGGAGGCTGCAGCCCTGCCTAGAGTTCATGGAGTTCCCAGGTAAGAATTGTGCCGTCAGGGAATCAATGCTTTTCCCAGAACCTGGCTGTATTTTCAGCAGAGAGTGTATAAGGTCCTCGATATCTCTGAGTGCTTTATGAAAGATGTCTGCTAACATCACTGCTGGTTTACGTGAGGTGCTGGGCTGACAAAGTTTTCACTGGAAGTTTCTAACTGGAGAAGAAGGGGGAGACTCATTTTTTCCTACGGTCAGGGACATTGGACTAGATGATCTTTCCAGGTCCCTTCCAATCCCTAATGTTCCGTGGTTCTGTCAGATAACTCCTACCACAACACCTATCTTCTCTCCCTGCCTTCTGACTCTGGCTCAATGCTCTTTACTGCTCAGTTTTTCTGAGGGACATTCAGTTTATTTTTAGCTTTTTTTGTTGAATGTCCCTGTGTGTGTGGTTTGGGTTTGTTTTCTTTCCCTGCTTCAATTTCACCATCATCTTCCAAGTGCTCCTTATCTTAAACACAGAGATGAGGCAGGGACAGGAAAGGGCTGCAACTCTGACGTACATTGGGATCTTTTAAGGGTGGCATTGTGGTGGGCTTTATCCAAATAGAGTCTGGCTACGCTCTGAGGACTAAGCTAACACTGAAAGGGCTCTGACTCACTGGAATGTGTTCGTTGACCTTTCTATAATGTGACAGTAGCAATAACACAACACACCAAAACCTACATTAATGTTGAGCAAACACTGTCTGATCCTAGCAACACCCAGGGAGTTGAGAGACTGTTGTTCTTCTCTTGCAGGTAGGACAGTGGAGGTTTGCAGACAATGAAAGTTCTTCCTAAGATGGTATTTAACAGAAAGGGGGTTAGCAATTCTGTTCTGTCTTTGAAATCTTGACTTGAGTCTGAGGCAAGGTTTGCCTTGGACAGGCTTAAACATCCTTATCTAGGGTACAAAACTGCAGAGTCCCTTGGGTCAGCGTTGGGCTGCTGCTCTGAGTGGAGAGGGACAGTCTAACAAGGAAAGGTGTAGATGAGCTTGGGTGAAGTGAAATGTCGTATACTTGTCCAAATAAATCTGCCCACGTGAAATAATTCCTCTGGTCTGAACCGTTGTAAAATCCTGAAGTACTGGTAGGGAGTTGTGTTGTGGTTGCTCTTTGTAGAAAGCACAATTGAAAGGTTCTTCCCTGCAAGAAAAGAAAGTGGTTTCCCATCCAAGTGGTGACCCTTAAAGCCCTGTTGTCTGAGCCCTTTTGCTGTGGGAATCTCACTGAGCTGACCTTGCAGTGTTGGGCTGCGACAGCGGTCTAGACCAGGGCTTTGGTCTGCTGCAGCTTGTACCCAGAGCAACGTCTAGGTGGTCCTGCTCTGGCAGGGGGAATTGGACTGGATGATCTTTCAAGGTTTCTTCCGATCCCTAATGTTCTGTGATTCTGTGAACATACAGCAGCTGAGGACCAAGCAAGGTTTTGTGATGCTGCTGCTACTACCCTTTGGCCATGGTGAGCACTGTGACAGTCTCTGCAGAGGGAGACAGATGGGTTTTTTAATTTGCTACCAGATGGTTTTCAGCAGGTGGAGCTGCAGAGGTCGTGATACCTGGCTGGGATCTGAGCAGAAGGTAGGGATTCAAAGTCCTGCCTGACCTGCATTGGTGCTGTGGGTGAAAGAAGCTGCCCTCTCACATTTCTTGCCTCATGTGGGAAGTTCCTGGGACAGGTGATGTTTTACAGATAAAAAGTGACAAGCTGGCAGGGCACTACTCTGCTCTTTGTTGGGTGAGATCTGCTGCTGAAACCTATTTGATCTTTCGTCATACCAGCTCCATCAAGCAATGATGGATGGAGAAGGTCTTGTTCAGAACAAGCACTGGCTGTTATTGAAGCGTCCAACAGCCAAACTGGTTCTGCTCCTCCATAGACCTCTGTGCGCTCCAGGAGGGGAAGGGATGGCAGGAGGCACCCCTTTGGGTTCGATACAAAATCAGAGGTTCCTGTTCATCTGAACAGCAGGTGCCAAGACTGCCGTAGGGACAGGCTCTGAGAACAACCATTCTTTAATCCATAGCTGGGTGATCTTAACATTTCTAAACTGGACTTGCATGTTCATGTAGGGTTTGTGCTGTTACCAGTTTAAACACTGATGCTGCTGGGGCTCGCTGGGGTGTCTGCTGTTGCAGGGTAAGAGGATAGGACAACTGAGGGTCTAAAGGTACCACCCAAAGCCAGGTGTAAACAAACATCAGCTGCCTATGGACCATGCAAATGCAGCTGGGCTGCAGCTGAGAGAGGCACCCTCAGGGCAGGAAGGAGCAAAGCAAAGTTGGGTTCTGGGAGCTGGCTCTGTTCCTGCCTAATTGCCCCTGGGTTCTCATTTCAAGACCTGTGTTGTGCAAGATGGAGATGAATAATGTATGAAGTGGTAGTGATAGACCCAGTGGACAGCTATCGGGTTGCACTTGCATGCTGGCAGTTAGACTCTGTTTTGACTTGTAAACTAAACACTCCTGATGCAGACATCCTCTGTGGTTCAATGATTAGATCTGGAGACTGTGTTTGGACTCCAGGGGTCAAGCCAAGGTGCTGCTGTCACCCAGCTTCCAACAGCACTGGGTAAGTCGCATCATCTGTTCTTAATCCCCCACGTGTCTCACCATGACCAGCAGACATCCCCCATCCAGCACTTCGAGACCCTTAAGCAAAAGAGGATTTAAAAGTGCTCAGTAGGTTTTGGGTTGGACTAGAATCAGAGGCTGCGTTTGCCTTGGGGTTTGCAAAACTAAACCCCTGCTCTTCCACCATCTTCTGTGGAAGAGCTGTAAGTACAGGTCATGAAAATTACACCTGCGAAGCAGCTATTCTGACTGGTGCCCCTGTTCCTCTGCCTCCAACTCATGTTTGAATAGTGACCTTTGACTGGTTTTAATCAGCTTTAGCAGCTGGTGTTGAGGAAAATGTAGGTTCAGCAGGAGAAAGTGATGATTCTGTTGCTATAATATTTCCCCATTTGTTCAGACAGTCCAAACCAGCCCTTGGAAGGTTGTGGAGATTATGGAGCTGTGTTTGGTGCCAGCTGGTTTTCAGGCAAGCAAAGAGCACTGTTAGAGAAAAGCTCTTTAGAGTGAGGGTGCTGGATCCCTGGAACAGGTTGCCTAGAGAGGTGGTAGAAGCTCCATCCCTCGAGGCATTCAGGGTCAGGCTTGATGGGGCTCTGAGCAACCTGATCTAGCTCAAGACACCCTGTAGGGCTCGCTGTAGGGGGCTTAGGCTAGATGACCTTTATTAGTCCCTTCCAGCCTGACACTGGCTATGGTTCTATGATAAGGCTAAAGAGCAATGGTGCCTCTTCAGGCTCCTGGTTTGTCAGAGAGCCTTGGAGGAGATTAGTAACCAAAGAACAATCAGCCACCAGCTGTCATCAAACCTTGGCACCAGCAACGAGGCCTCCTGAGCAAGGAGGAATGTGGAGATGTCTCTGGAGTGAGGAGGTTTCCTAGAGACTGCACCATGTCTGTTCATCTCTGGTTTGGACATCAGTTTTATGACATTTGGACATGTAGCTTAGCAGCGTGAACCTGTGTGGCTGCAAGCAGACACTTAACTGAAGGCCATTCAACTAACTTGAGTGCTGCAGTGTGAGGGGAAAGGAATTGCACCGTACAAGAGCTCCTTCTGGTGGTTCTATAGGTTGGACACCTATAGGTGAGAGCTCTTTGACAGGTAAATCTCACAGCTCTGCTCTCACCCCTTTGTGATGTGGGAGGCTTTCCCAGTCACCTCATTCCAGCTCTGTCTTGTCTGGCCACATAAGGTTGTTCCTCCTGTGCACTGGATGAGCCCTGTCTGTGTTTGTTCCTGCAAAGGGACAAGCAAAGCACAACAAAGTAGATCAATGAGCTGTTGACGCTAGGTCTCAGCATTCAGATCTGTGTCCATCTATTTACACCGGGCCAACTGAGAGGCAATGAGGTTTTTTTATTTCAGCAAGTTCTAGCTGTGGTGCTCTGTGAAGACCTGTGAATTTATGCCTGACATCTTCCTCTTGCATTAGATATGAAGACAGATTCATAAATAAGGATGGAGGGTCAGGAAGAGATCTGAACATGTTGGGTTCTTTTTCCAGGAGGGACGTTATCTAACAGGAAGAAAAATGTTCTCTGCAAAAAGAAAAGGTTTGTGTGCAGGGCTTTAGTTTCCAGCTATTGTGTTTGAGATCTGGGAACCCTGTGGCCAACAGCTGGAATGAGTTGAAAAGTGGACGTGCTCTGTGCGTAACAATGTTAAGTCCATGCTAATAACAGAGCAAGAGAAGAGACTCTGCTGGAGGATACTGCAATGCCCTGAAGGAACAGAGATGAGCAAGTCAGATCTACTGCCAGATAGCTGTGGAGTGAGTGTCCCAGGGCTGTCTTCTTTAAGAGCATAGCTAGAATTCCTCCAGTTTGGGAGTAGCCCCTCCAGAGTACTAAATAACTTGACATGGAGTCATCCTAGACCCCTCAGAGAGGACTCGTGACATTTGAAAGAAAAAGGAGCTATTAGGAGGCCAAAAGATAGTTGGAGTGCAAAAGGTGAAAGGAGTTGGCAGTTATGTGCTGGTCATCTGCTTGCCTCAGCGCTGGAGGGAAATAAGAAAGTATGACTGGGATAATCAAAAGCATGGAGGAATCTCGTTTGAAGAGACATGAAAGTGAATGGGACTGTGGTGAAGCTGAGTAAGAGGTGATTTCACAGACACACAGTGAAGGATGAGTGTGTTACAACTGCTTTTCTTCCTAACCCCTCTGTGTCTTTCTCTGACGTGAACAAGAGGGGAAGGAGAGCCCATAAAAAGATCATTATCATCATCATCATCTTAGTTTAAATAGAGTTTCATTATGGAACTTCTTCTCCCAGGCAGTAATTGAACAGTTGGGCAGTGACACATGTAATTGCCAGCCATTACCATCATGTATGACAACAAATTTGCAGGAAAGAGAGTTAAACCTTGTGATTCAGAGCTTAAATTAATCTCTGCCTTCTGAAGACCGGATGAACCAGAGGCCAGAGAGACTCAGTCCATTGCTGACGCTGCAGGGGCAGATACTACCTTGAAACCACGTTGCCCCCCACAGCTGGTACAACTGAGCTGCTTCATTGCTCCTGCTGCAGGGCAGCAGTTCACTTCCATGAGCAACCAGTTACATGAACTTCCCCAGTGTAGTAGAGTGCAGCGCAGCTCCCTACCTGCTTCTGCTGCCCAACTCTCCCTGTGGGACAGCTCCAGCCCTGCTAATGTGGCCATGACATCCCATAGCCTCCTGTCCCTGCACCTTGTTCCCATCCAGATCCAGCTTCTCTCCAGTTAATGGGGGAGCACTTCATGTTCTATTTGGGCCAAGCTGGTGTCCCTGTTAACAGGGACATGCTGTGCTTTGTAAATCACAGAACATTAGGGATTGGAAGTGACCTCGAAAGATCATTGAGTCCAATCCCCCTGCTGACCAGGATCACCCTAAATAGTTCTCACAGCCCTTTCTACAGCCAACCCAACTTAAAGCCCAATCTGTCCTGAGGTTCCAAAGCCCTTAGTCTCACAGAATGTTTGTAGTGAACGTGTACGTCCTCACAGGGGGCTGCAGGGAGCAGTCAGGGCTGCATAAACATGGGCTGGAGCAGATATCTGGGCACACATCATGGATGAGAGGCTGTAGCCTGCAAATCGGGAGGGTAATCAGAGCATGGGACCTGGGCAAGTTCCTCAAGTCCTGCTGATGGAGCACTCCTGCAAAGAAGTTGTCTTAGCACAGTTAGCCCAAGCATTGCTGCTTGTGGAGTAGCATAGAGAGTTTCTACTGCCTTTCACCGTTCAGGCCAAGTGCTGGTCTTGATAAAGTTGAGGAATCCCTGTGGAGCCTGTATGGTTCTACATCGCCTTCTCTTTCCTCACTGTGGGTTTTGGAAATAGCTCTGACTGGTTTTAGCTTTCAGGCTCAGTAGATGTTGTGTTGCACAGAGAATGTAATCCCTGCTCTGATGTCCAGGCAAGGACATGTGAGCTTCATTCCCTTCTCCTTATCTCTCACTGTGCTACCTCAGGACATGCAGCCTGGGTCACGCTCTATGAGTGCTCCCGTTGCAAGAGAGCAACTGAGACGGCAGTGCAATAAAAAGCTTCCAGGCAATGAGAGCTGTAAATAATGCAGCTAAAATACTCCCTGCTTTCCAGGCTGACTACAGGGAGGGTGTTTTTACCATTGCATATTGGGGGGTGGGGTGGTAATAACATCAGAGTTGGGATTTGGACCACCCTTCTGGCTGCTGAGATGCTGAAGCAAGCCTGAAAGATGCGTTGTGCATCACCCAGCACAGGGAAAAGAAAGGGAAAGTTTTAACATGCATCTGGAGCAGAGCTCTGGGCTGACACAACTCACCAAACCCTCAAACAACTTTGAGAAGCAATAACTTCTGCCTGAGTCAGGTCTTGTGAGAAGGAGGCGCTGGTCTGTTGCTCTAGGAAGCCCAGCCATCGTCCTGCTGAAATGACTGCAGTCAGGAGATCAGCCTGTGTGCTAGAAAGATTTGGAGAACATGACCCATCAACAAGGGTGAGAGGAAATGCAGCTGTTTAGTGTAAGGGTGATGGAGGAGAGGCAGAGAACTCGGGGTTTTATAAATAAGCTCTGTAGTAGGTGAAGCTCTCTGGCAAGGCCATGAAGGAGGGCTCTCCTTAGAGCTTGGCTCACCAGGATGCTGAAGCCACTCTCAGGGACAGGCGATGAAGCACTGATCTTTCCATTCCCTCTCCTCCTACGTTCTCAAGCCTCTGTGACAACTTGTTAATGATTTTCTGTTGAAAACAGGACTTAAAAGGCATTAAAATGGATGAGCAATGAAGCTTCCTGGGTTTCACAGCAGGGTTAGCAGCCCAGGAGCTGAGAGGTACCCACCTGCCTAAGAAGGTCCGTGCTTTTATACTGGGTATCAGTCGTCACGACCTGATCGAAAGAAGAGGGAGTGACTCAGGTTCATGGAATCACTCAGGGTCAAATTGAGGTGATTTACTCTACAGATCTGACACCCAGCTGCACTCCTGGGAGCAAGCAGAGCTCTGTGGATCAGCGCAGCAGGAGACCATAGCACTTGGTCAGGCACTGGAGAAGAGAAAGTCCATCTTGGCTTGTTTCCTCCTTTTCACCTTGAAGCTGCTCATCTGCTGTTGAACGTCCAGTCTCTGTAGGACTGGGAAGTGGGATCACATCTGATTTTTCTCCCAGTTCTGTTAGTGATCCAGTACTCTTAGCGCTGGAAGATGTGCCCTGAGTCCCATTTCTCTGTAGCCAAGCATGTGGAGATAGCACCAGGCAGCATCCTCTGCCTTTGCTCTTGCTCAAGATGATCACACCAGGGAATTGGTATTTCCTTTGCAGTTTTGCAAATGCTTGAAGCCTAGGAAATGTTTCCCAATTCTGAAAGTTCTGGCAGCAGGATTTGTTTCTCTTTTCTCCCCAGTTTGGC
Source organism: Phoeniculus purpureus (assembly GCA_028565055.1). NCBI lineage: Eukaryota > Metazoa > Chordata > Aves > Bucerotiformes > Phoeniculidae > Phoeniculus > Phoeniculus purpureus. The sequence continues at coordinate 6,408,271 of JAOXOE010000784.1, read as the reverse complement.
GAGGAAACTCCCTCCTTCTGGGCAGTAACACAAGCGGGTTTTGCCTGTTGTTTACAGCTGATGAGATCAGCTTTTTTGGAAGAGAAACACACTGCAAGTTGCTGTGTTGTGGTTAAGTGAGAGAGATGCTGTCTCCCCGCACACCCCAGGCCCTAATCCCCATCTCCCACCTTGGCCCCATAGCAGCAGTGGCAGGTGCAGCCCTGCCTAACACTGCCTTTCAAACCAGCGGGGTCAGAGGGGGAAATAACTTCCCTTAGCCCCTCTTCCAGTGAAGTTGCATCCCTGAAGGCACAGAGCAGCAGAACCAAGGAATTCTTTCCTCTAAGAGAAAGCCCAGCTGTGAATCCATGCAAGGCTTGGAATAAGAGAAAATAATCTCTCTCCCACTGCTCACAGTCTAGTGGCCCCTATTCCAGTGGTTCTTCACTGCTCACTGTCACAGCAGCAGGGGATGTCATGACTGCCCTGTAGCCAGGGTGGGTGTCACACTTGAGGACAGTGGTTTGGAACAGGGCAGCAGCCCAGGAGCAGGCAGGAAGGGGTGGAGGACAGAGCTAGAGGGAGGAGGCAGGAGAACACACCACTGCCTTTCACTTGGTCCTGAGCATCATCTCTATCTTGGAGCTGACTGAGGAACTGCAGCTTTCTCCACTCTGTTCCTTTGCCAGAGACCTGGAGCTGCCTCGTCCCTTCCCTAGGCTTCTGCTGGCCTCTGGTCTCCTCAGTGTGAAGGACAGTTTGGAAGAGTCTGATCCCACATTCCTCATGCCTGAGGCCTCTCCAATAGCTCCAGCCAGTGCAGTCACTTTACAACAAAAACAGAAAAGTGTGCTTGGGTGCCAAAGGCTGAAGCATCCCATTTGTTTCAGGAGATGCTAGTGCTGGTGGGTTTGCTGCTGAGTGACTTTGCAGTGTCTCGTGGGGTCCTGTGCACTGCACAGAGCAGTGAGGAGGGCAGGAGCTGTGGACTGGGGACCTGTAGGTGAAGTAGTTGTGTTTTATTCATCTGGGGGTGAAGGTCACATAATGGAGATGTGACTAAGGCTAAGGAGTGAATGCAGCTGGAGCAGGTCTCTCTTTAATAACAGCTAAACTGCTCATGCTGTTACTTGAAACCCTCTAACCGTGTCTGATGAGGCAGCACAGCACAACCTCCGCAGGCAGCTGGATTTCCCAGGGCTGGGTGCAGCCAAGGGCAAGTGATCACTGGGTCAGGGCATGTCTGCAGGCTCAAGGCTTTGTGCTGGGAACAGCAGGAAGAAAGGGCTGGAGGGATGGAGGGCACTAGTGGCAGCATCAGAACAAGCTGGGAATGTGTCTCAGCACTACTTGGAGCTGTGGGCTGAGCTGAGAGCCCAGGGCAAGCAAAATCTCCCCTGGACCTTGCACCTTCTGCACCAGCACATGGGAATGTGCTGGAGAAGTGTTACCCACGTGCTTGTCTTCTACAGGCTGGAGCAGTGCCCCTGGGCTCCTTGGCCAGCCCTGGCTGAGGGATGTAGTTGCTCATTTGGTAAAATCTGTGGGAATCTGAGCTGTTAATTGCCCAAAGCCTCTATTGCCCTTTGAGAACAGGTTGGAGCCCAGACTGTGCCACCCTGGCATACGTGTCTGTGCCCCACTGATGAGGATTTATTACACAGCCAACTCTCTTGTGTAGCTGCCACCAGGAAATTCCCCAGCATCGCAATAGTGGAAAAACATGTAGTTCCGATACTGCAGTGTAATTCAGCTGCTCAAACAAATAACAGCCGTGTGGGAAGGGAGGGTGATTTTTATTCTATAATCTTTCCAAAGCAGGATTGTCTATTTTTAAGTACTGCTCTCAAGCATCTCCAATGAATTTTTCATTCTTTCTGTCGGCTGCACTTCAGTTCCTCCTCCAGCAAACCCATCTGCCTTTTTCCCACAGCTCCTGGGCCCAGATTAACCTGAAGATTAAATCTTTCAAAACCTGACCCTGATTCTTATTAATAATATCTCAAAATTGAGGTGTTTTTGCTAGAGGTGTTGGGTTTGGGTAGGTCTGGTTGAGACCTCTTGTGTGCAAGGCTTTAAGGCAAAGCTTGTGGTTTAAAGACAAACTGCCCTTAGGACCTGGTCTCATCTCAGAGAACAGCTCTGTCTTAGCAAGACGTGATCTGCAGAAGAGGCTCAAACCATTAATATTAACACTCTACTAATGCCCTGGTTGATGGGGAGGTTGAACATCTCCTGAGCCAGGCTCTTCTCAAGTGTCATCTAATGACAGGACAAGGGGCAGTGGGTGTGAGCTGGAACAGAGGAGGTTCCACATCAATATGAGAAGGAACTTCTTCCC
>JAOXOE010000784.1:6375655-6405848 GCA_028565055.1 Phoeniculus purpureus | reverse complement strand
GGAACTTCTTCCCAGTGAGGGTGACAGAGCACTGGAAGGGGCTGCCCAGGGGGGTTGTGGAGTCTCTTTCTCTGGAGGCATTTAAAACCCACCTGGACGTGTTCCTATGTGACTTGGTCTAGGTGGTCCTGCTCTGGCAGGAGGATTGCACTGGATAATCGTTTGCAGTCCCTTCCGGTCCCTAACGTGCTGTGATACTGTGAGCTGTGTTGCTTTGGGTCAGGAAAGCCAGGAAGGAGCCACTAGAAATGTGAAACCCCTAAACCTGAGAAGTCAAGTGGGAGCTGGGATCCCAGCAGCACGATTCCTGCCCCTCATCCCCACCCATGTAGGTGTTGTGCTGACACACACTGGTTCTCCTCGGGCGGTTTCAGCGCTGTGTGATGGTGAAAGGGTCTACAATACGTAAACACATGGCAAGAAGAGCTGCTTTGCCCTCATGGGTTTTATGCACTACAGAGCCTGCCCAGCACATACAACACACACACCAGGTCTGCCCCGGGGGGTTGTGTCTAAACAATCTGCTACTTCATCGCTCCATTCAATTTAAGTTTGTGCCATTTGCTGGTGCAAATTGTCCAGAGCTCCCTGCCAGTGCTTGAAAAACGCTGAGGAGGGGAAAGTCTGGCTGGTTAACAGGAGTCCTGCTGTCTGCAGGTAGTTTCAAGCGTGAGGATATTCTTGCTGCTCACTGAGGTGTGCTGGCTGCCGCTGGTGGGGAAGAAGGTGCGCAAGGGGAAAAGTTCTCACTGCCGTGATTTCCTGGGGTGAATCCTCAGCTGGTAAAAACTGGACCTGCTCCATGGAGGATGTGATGTATTGGTGAAGGTTCTGTCTGTCTGAACCTAGCCCCAGGCTCCTGGGAGAGCTGGGAAAGGGACTACTGGAGAAAGTCTCATCCTTGCTGCCAGGCTGGGGTGGCCTTTGCCTCACCCTAGTCCTTGGGCACCAAGGTCTTCTCCACTATGGGTTTGCTGCCTCTCAGCTATGGTGAGGGGAGATGGGAAGGAGAAGGGTTTGGGATGTGGCTTTGCCATCTACTGTTTGCAGTTGGCACCAGTGTTTCTAATAGTGTGCTGAGTCCAGCGAGATGTGAGCAGGGCTGGATGCAGTTTGGTGGGAGCACAGTGCTCAGCTCCTGGGAGAACACCCCAACCCTTACCATTGTCCTGTTAACCCCAATCCCACCCTAGGGAAACAACCCATGGGAGACATTCATCGGCTGCAGAGCTCAATGCCGGGCTGTGCTGGGACTTGTTTTGCAGCTGCCTTGACACCAGGGTGATGGTGGCCAACTGCAAGTACCTCCCCCTTGAAGCCAAGTACCTGGGACTCTCAAAGGGATGTTGCACTGGGATGTTGTGGCGTTGAACCTCTGTGGTGAGGGAGATGCAGGGGCAAACTGGAAGAACTTGCAGAGCTCCATGCTGGGAAAGGAAATCGTGTTCTTGAAAGGTCTTTCTCACTCTGAGCTCTGTCCTGCCAGGGTGGGAGCAGCACAGAAGCACAGAGGTAGAAGGAAGGCCAACTGCTCTGGATGGGCAGAGGAGGAGATCAGCCTATGTCTGGGAGCTGAGCTGAGTACGACAGAAGCAAAATGTCTTCCTCAGCGCTGATTGTGGCAGGAAAAAGCTGTCGTGGTGTGACTACACTGAGAACCTGCCTGTGGCCTCTGGCACCCCTTGGCCACTGGTTCATGCTGGTGAGATAACACTGCCCAGATGGAGAGGTGACTCTTTTCCTTCTCAGCTTGCTCCTGGAGCAGGAGCTAACCCTCTGGATTTGCCTCATGCAGCTGAATTCATGCTTGTAGTGGTGGTTCTTCAGTGCCAGGGTGCTGTGCCCAGAGCATGAAGCTGACTTCAGGAAAAAAGCTCCTACAGCCCCTTCTCCCCTGGCAATGAGGTGCCACCAGCATCTCACTGCTGAGAACAAACCTGTCCTTGTGCAAAGAGGTCCAAAGAGACAGGCCTGGAGCCTGGTCTTGGGTTGAAGTTGATGCTCTTTTGGGCTACTCTGGACCCTCTTGGAAAGTTCAGGATTAGTTTTGCTCGATGGCAGTTAAGAAGTTAAAAAAAAACCCCACAGTAGAACAAAACCAGTCCTGGAGGCACTGGCTCTGATAGATGGGTTTATAAATGACAACCCTTTGTACTCCGTGCCTCATTCATGTCATTATTTTTATTCAAGGCTTTTTTTGTGGCTTGAAATATTTTTACTGTTATTATTCCAACGAGTTTAAAAGAAACCCTGTTTGTGTCCTCCAAGTGTTTATTTTCCACTCAGTCCCTGACACTTTCCATTTGCCTGGCACCAGCTTTGTTTGGTTGGTTGTTTGGGTTTTTCTCTATGTAAAGGAATCAACTCCACATCCAGCCCTTCGCTACCAATAAACTTGGAGACACCACTGGCTCGCCTGAGGTTTGCTGCTGCCAGTGCTGGGGTCAGAGCTGGGGAAGAAGGAGTTAAAGGCTTTAAATTGGAAGAGCAGCCCAGCTGTCTTCAGAAACTTAGATCCCACTCTTCTCTTCACCAGTGGCTGGGGAAAAGTCAGCTCCAAATTGAAAAGCCACTTTCTAGATGGAGGACAAAGTGATACCCGACTGCCCTGATGCACCCACTCAGAGCAGACTAGGATGAGCTGCCTTTGGGACCAGCAGGTCTGGGGCTCTGCAGTCTATCACTTGCCTTGGTTCTGCTTCCAGGCTGGTTACTCCGAGTGCTGGGTGCTGGTGGGGAAGGGACACCACTGTCCTCAGTGCTCCATTCCTCAGCAGGTGGCTGTGTAGGGGAAGGTTGAGTGCTACTGGGCGGAACTGGGAAGTACTAGGAACACTGCCACAGTTGTGGGCTGTGGGAGAGGACTGAGGGAGCAAAGCAGCACAGAGCTGGATGCAGCTGAGGTAGGTGCCTACCTTCTTCCTAAACTCCTCCTTCTACCCAGGGGTGACAGCTCATGTTGGTGGGTGAGCAGTGCTTGGCTGAGCGAGAGATGCTCTCTGCAGCTCCATCCCTCTGGGCACCGTAGGGCAGGGAAATTGTGGTGGGCTTTTAGGGAGGCAAGAGACTGGCCCTTACTGTGGCCCACACAGTCAAGGGGGCTGGATCTCAATTTGGGCCCTCTCATCCCCCCAGAGCTGGTGGCAGCAGGGTGTGAGGAGCAGAAGGACCCCGCTCTGCGTCCCGCCCTGCTCCGCCGCATTGACCTAGAGGGCTGTGCAGGGGCTGCGGGCTTTGGCTGGAGAAACAGCCGGGACTTGTGCTGGGTTTAAACGTGGCTGTTCCTGCTCCCTCTCCCGCAGAGCCTTCTCGCAGCCCAAACAGGATCTCAGCTCGCTGTGAGCACTGCCGGCAACCAAGCGGCACCTTCCCCAAAGATGCTGGAAAACAAAGTGTTTCTGTCGTTTACGTTCTACAGCACCATTCTGATTGTAAAAATGTACGTTGTCGCCATCATTACGGGACAAGTGAGACTCCGAAAGAAGGTAAGCTCCAGCTTCCTTGTCCTCCTCCTCCCTTTCTGGCTTTTTCCTCGGGTTTCTGTGGTTTTTCTCTCTTCTTTTACTGCTGTAAAGGCCAACAAAGCTCTCCTGAAGCAAGCCGACTTGAAAGCAAAACATGTCTCAGAGCTGCGGCAGATAAATATCTCGCTGCCTTTTCTGTTTGTTTCTACCATCTGTAGCTCCGTGTTTATAATTTCTGAACCCTCAGCTAAACAGCAAACTTCAGATCTAAACTTCCATGCAGGTGAGCTGCTTCTGGAAGAGACTGTTAGGGGTTAACTTGCTGTGTCTGGAAGAAAAAGGGGATCGGGAAGAGGTCAGTGCGGGGAAGGTTTAATAAGGAATCATTGCAGTGGTCTGTTTTCATACCGTGTGGCACAAAGCTTTCGAGGTTTCAGAGCCTGAACGGCTGGGTGAACGCTCCAAGAGAGCAGAAACTTGTGGGGAATAAAAACAATAGCTGGAGGAAATGGTTTGTGGACAGGGGGGATAATACAGGGAGGGCCTAGAGCTCCAGCTGCCGTCAGGAGATGGGGTTAACTGGACCTTTTCTTGCCTGCAACCCAAACAGAACTTGAGACAAAACTCAGCTGTCTGCAATTCTGTTTTAAAGTATTTGAGGAGTTTCCGACTGCATCAGTGGAGTGTGAGGGGGAGATTTCTGCTCTCAGATAAAATACAGAGAGCCCTGTGCTGTCACATCCTTGTAACCGGTGACTTGGGTTTTCTCCTTGTGTTTCTAAATGATGCTGCAGCCCTGGGACAGTCTGGGTTCATAACATGATTAAAGAGAGCACCAGGGTCCTTTGCAGGCTGCAGAGTGGAGCAGTTGCGTGTAACCAGGTCGCTGAGGAGCAGCTTCTGAGCAGAGGTGTGGGGCTTGTGTAAATCATTTTTATTTCAAGGTTCATTAGCGTAGGATCCAATTTCCCCGGGGCTGGTTTCAGTCACACACTCTCACTGCTGAAAGCCAGCCAGGGAATGTTCTTTCTTGGTAGGCTGAACCAGTCTGTCAGTCTCAGTTATGTTTTGGATGTTGCCTTCAGTGTCTGCAAGCTCTGGGCCAGCAGTCATCTCATTTCACTATTGGCAAAGTCTCCTTTAAATGGGTTTCCTGTGGAGAAGTGGACTGGGCTCAGGCTGGGGCTCCCTTGAAGCCCCCAGTTTGGGACCTGCTCGATGAGAAGAGTTGGGTGTTTCAGAGAATAAGGGAAGTGCCTGGGGAGGTGCAGGGTTTAACCCTCAAGACCAGGCACGTGGAGGTGCAGTAGCTCTTGTATTTGTGAAGGGTGGTGAGAAACTGGGGCAGGAAGAAAGCACCACAGATCTAAAAAGGTTAGAAGCCAAGATTCTGGCTGTGAAGTCGCTGCAAACACTCAGCTATATTATGAGGACTCTCTCTTGCAGGCATTTGCAAACCCAGAGGATGCTCTGCGCAACGGGGGGCTTCAGTACTACCGGGAGGACCCTGACGTGGAGCGATGCCGCAGGTGAGTAGGTGACTGTGCTGGAATTCACCCTGTGTGACAGGGCCAGCCCTGGCAGCTGCTGGCAAGGAAGCAATAGGAAGCTAAAGGGCTTATTAATTAAGTAATTACCTTCATGAGTTTAACGCCTGGAGCTCAGCTGTGGGACCCTGCACACTAAAGCAGTTTAATCTTTAATGGGAGAATGGTGCGTGCTGGAGCAGGGCAAACAGCCAGCTCTGATACAGACTCATTTTGAGATGCTCAAGGTCCCTCAAGTCCCAGACAACCTGCTCTGGACCCACAAAAATGCTCCTTGTGCGTTGCTCCAATAGGATCCCAAATCCCCTCTGTGTGACTGGTCCCAGTGCTGTACACAGAGGCTACTTTTGGGGATGTGGGAAGAGACTGGACTTGATTGTAGTAACTTCTGCCTCCCTAACTGGGCAAACTGTATCCTCCTTCTCTTCTGCTGGGCACGCAGCTCCTCAGAGGTCAAGTATGGGGTAATTCGCTCCTGGCTGGGTTTGCCATCCTCCTTACCCAGAAGGAGATGCCCAGAATGTTGGGCTGGATCTGCAGGAACGGGGCTGGAGGTGCGTCCTGCTGCCACTGAGCCCTTAGCCACCAGCTCTGCTGTGGATGGGGATCTACGACGCTCACCTCCCACTGCCTGCAACAGTCACTTTAAAAAACATCCTGTGCCACCTAATCCCCAGGGTTTCAGAGGGAGGAGGATGACAAAGAGGCCATTTCCTTGCTGGTTAAGAGAAAATAATAGCAATAATAATAATAATTCTCTTCTGATTAGTCAGAAGATACAAACTTCCATAAAAATAAATAACTGGAGCTGCAGCAAAGACCTGGGGAAGTCTGGGATCTGACTTGGGCAGTTAAAGCACTCACAGTCAATCCTTCTGATCTCTTCCCGGCCCAGGGAAAGAGAAATTAAACCCAAGGTGTTTCCCCTGACTGAGCGTGATGCTGGGTTTTCTGCTCAGGTGTTACTGGGAGAGGAGCAGAGCCATGGCTGGGCTGCTGGGATCTGGGCAGGGCAGGGGAAAACAAGCAGCAGCTGGAAGAGAGATTTCCCCTCGCCTCCTAGAGAGGCCCCCTGGCTGCATCTCAGCTCTTTCTCCTCCCTGTTCTTCTGTTTGTCCTTCCAGCCCTGCTGGAACCTCTGAGTCCTCAGGACCTTATTCAGACAGGGCTGCTGTAGGTTCAGGTGGTGGGTGTCCAGCAGCTGCTGTTCCTCAGCTTGGCTGATGCCAAAACAAACTGTGCCCATCACCATGGACGGGCTGCGGGAGGGTTTTGTGGTGGTACCTACAGAGGTGACACTGGCCTTGGAAGGGAAGTGAAGCTGGAAGCAGGCAAGCCTGCCCTCATGTCTGGGAAGGAGCTGGCTCTGCCCAGGAGCTGTCTGGCCAGGAGAAGCAGAGCTTCCCTCCACACTCATGGATTTGGCAGGGAACACTTCAGGCTCAATCAGCTCAGCCTGACAAGTCCTTTTGGCATTGCTGCTACAACAGCAGGAACTCATTTTAGTGTTGTGTTTGCACCCCCCTGCTTGGGGACGTGGCCCTTCATGTCCCATGCTGCCCATGGTGGTGGAAAGAGTAGATAGGAGAAAGCCCCTTGCTCTCCTCTCTGTTATGGGGATAAGAGGGTGCTGAAAGCTGGTGCCTGGTCTGGGCACTGGTGTGTGAAGGGGGCAGTGAGGGATACTGGTTGGGGCTGGTGTTCAGCATGAATGACATGGTGGTGGGAGCAAGCTGCTGGCCCCAGAGGCTCTGCTCATGTCCTCATCCTTGAGCTTTGTGATAAAGGGGAGGAGGCTGGAACAATCGGAGTGACCAGAGCTCTTTCCTGCAGCTCCTGCTCCGTTACACAGAGACTGATTCTGCCTGGGAGCAGTCACCCTCCACCAAACAGGGCATTTAGTTAAAAATGTGTGATGGAGATGCTTTTGGCAAACCTTGCTCTGAAGAAATCAGTGCGGGGAGCAGTTGCCAGGATGGACACAGGGACATCTGCCCCATAAAACTTAAGGCCAAGGGGACTTAAATCACAACCCCTTTCTCTTTTCCAGAATCAGTTTTCAGCCAAGTCTATGCCCCCTGTGTCTGCACTAATGGGCTGTGACTGAGTGTCCTAAAATATCCTGGCCACTTCTGAAGCCCTAGAAGAACAGCTCAAGCATCTTGGCCTTGGTTTCAGGGAAGAAATAGTTTAAAGTTTTCTGCTGGCTTTGTGAACGTTCAAACACCCCTGGACACAGGAATGGGGAAGCAAGGGCAGCTCCTATCGAGGCTTCATCTCTGCCTCCCAGACCTTCAGAGGTAACAGGAAAAAGGCAATTGAGCCTCGTGCCTGGATCACTCTCCAGCCCAGATCTGTCCCCATCAAACAGGACATGACCAGCATGTCCCTCACTGAAGCTCAAGGCTGGGGCTCTGTGCTGAGAAAGCAGCTCCTGCGTTGCAAGGGAACAAACAAAGGAGAGACAGAGGTGGTGGGAGGATGAGAACAGCCCCACTGCTTTGGGGACTGGTTTCCCTTCTTCAAAAGATGGCACCTAGGGGAGGTGAGCAATGGGATTCTGTTTCAGTTGTGCTGTGGCTTGTGGCAGGTGATGTGACATCCAGGCTGGTGTCGCTTGAGCTGGAGCCTAAGCATTCTAAAAGCTACCTTCTGATTCTGTGAGCACAGGATTTGGCCCCATCACTGCCATGGCCACAGTGGTCTCTCTCCAGCCTGACTATGGTGCAATTAAGCAGGTGCTCCTGGTACTGCGTTGGCGGGGCTCAGGGAACCTCCCCTGCCCCGGTCCCCTCTGGATGCACTTAGAGAGAAGGGTGAAGCCAACAACCCTCCCATCCTGGGATTTTCTCCTTTGGAGAAACCATGGCGTGGAAACTGCCTTGCTGTTGTGTGACGTGGCCACATCTGGGGCCAGGCCGTGCTGGCGCCGCACCAGCTCGGAACTTTTCACAGCTTTGTGAGGTCTCTGTTTTGCTTTGTTTATTGAAAAGCTGTAACCCTCGAGCTGTCATCTGTTGTGGCAAAGGTGTCCCAGTCACGGAGGGCAAACTTCAGGAGTGCAGCCCCACAAGGGAGCGACACTGGGTGTGATATCCTGCTGCCTGCGTGTAGAGGGTTCTGACCTTCCTGGGGGCTGCATCTGCTTCATCCACCAGAGCAGGGAGCCAGCAGCATTCGGGGACGGATGGGAGTCAGTAGGGAAGTTCAGAAGGGATGAGAGTCAGTAGGGAAGCCTGACAGAAAGGTGCAATCTTCTCTCTCTTTTCAGAGCCCACTGCAATGACATGGAGAACATCTTTCCCTTCCTCTTCCTCGGAGCCATCTACTCCATGCTGAATCCCAGCCCTACAATAGCCAGGATCCATTTCTTCATCTTCTGCATGGGGCGCATTGTCCACACCGTCGCCTACCTCCTGCGGCTGAAGGCTCCCACACGCTCTGTGGCCTACAGCGTCGCACAGCTGCCCTGCTTCTCCATGGCTCTGCAGATCCTCCTCGCTGCCACCCCGTACTGGTAACGCCCAGTGAGACCAACTGTCCAGACCCCCTCATCCTGCCTTCTGCTGGTTTCCTTGGCTGGACTGGGTGGTGCGAGTATGCAAGTGTGTGTGGGCATGTGGTGTGTTGCTAGGCAGGCCACCTGCACCCCAGGGATGCTCAGTGCAGCCTCAGTAAAGTCCCTATGCTATCGAAATTGGGCAGGGAAGGCACCAGAGAGAGAGGGCACATCTTCCAGTGGAGCTGGGGAGGGATATAGCAGCAGCGAACTGCAAAGTGTGGGAGGGGGAAGGCACCCAGACTACCTCTTGAAGAAGGAGATCACTGAAGGAGAGAAGGTTTTCTAGCCCAACTGCATTTGGAACTGGGAAGATGTGCCCTTTCACCTTGGTCACCAATACCCTGTGAATTGGGAAGGGAAAATCATGAGAGTCCCACCAAGTCTTGTGGTCTGGAGACATGGGTGGCAGAAAGGGTTAAAAAGGAGTTGCTATCCTCCTGTCCAGCCTCGTGGGCCCACAGGGAAGGGGGAGTTCCTTAGGCTTCCTCTCTCATGAGGAGGACAGGATGGGATGCCTGGCAGGCAGTGTAACACAGAAGACAAACCCTCAGGGGTGATGTGAAGCCACTAAAGTGTCCAGTGCTCCCAGCACTGCTTCATCTCTCACCGTGGGACACAGATCCTGCTGCAGGCAGGATCCTGCCTGTCCCAGCATGGACACCCTGCAGCCAGAGTTCAGCACCTCCCAGCCAGCAGCAGCTGGGGCTTTTCCATCAGAACATGCCTGGAGCAGCTGGCAGGAATCACTCACCCCATGGAGAGCCAGACACAAGGTTCTGAGACTTCAGGAAGGACAGAGGTGCTCGCACAGAACAGGGGGTTGGCAGTTTGCAGACTGACCTTTCTCCCAAGGGCAGTTCTGCACTCACATGCCACCAATGCCTGAAAATGCTCCCAGGACAGCAGAGTGAATTTCTGTGCCTCTGTTTGTAGCCTTTCTCTGGCCGCAGAATGGGCCTTGCTATTTGGGGAACGTGCCTTGACAGCTTTGGGATGGTTTTTTTCAGCTGCTTCCTACTGTCCACTGCTGCCCAGTCGTGTGCAGCCTGGATTAGCTGGTGTTTGCAGAAAGCTCTGGAAATGAGCAGTGGCTTTGAACAGCCCCGCAGGAGAAAACCGCTGCTCTGCAGTGGTGCCTCAGAGCTGTTGTGTTGGAGAGGAGAGGCTGGGACAGAGGATCACAGGATCACTGTGAGCTCTTCTGCTGTGCAGCTGTCCCACAGTACCAAAGGCTGGTCCAAGCAAGAGCAGGACAGATTGGAGGAGCTGTATAAAGGGCAAGGCAGGAGGAAACCTCTGCTGTTCCGTGCCTCCTCCCTCCTCTGAGGGCAACACAAAGCTCTACTAATATCACATGAGGAAAACAGAATGAGCACTAAATAAATTCCCCTTCCACCTGTCCTACACACTGAAGCTGTTCCCTTAACCCCACTGTCCTTGGAGATGCTCTTATGGACCCTCAATGAGCGCTTGCATGCATGAAGCACGAGGTGAAACACCAGCCCGTGTCCAGCTCAGGCAGCAGCTTCTGCACCAGTATCTCCTGACCCCAAGGCAGACGTGGCCTTAGGCTGAGTTGTTAGGTGAGGTTTGGCTCTCTACTCTGCTGTGGAGAGCAGGGCTCAGCACTTGTGGAAAGATGGACAGGACTGCAGGTTCAGCAGTTTGCTCTTGGCCTCTTCTCATTTAGGCAGCCTCAGCAGATGTCTAGGTCACTCGGAGCCCCTTGGTAACAAGGGTTTTCTGCCTCACGTGGTGCACAAGGTCCTGGACCCCTGTACGTTTATTTCTCTGCTGCTGCACATGCATCCTGGTGGCAGGAAGCAAATATTCCCAATAAAAACAAATCATTGTGCTTTGATACATCCTTCCTTCAGGAGCAGCAGATGCAGCTGGGGAGCAGCTGGGGCCAGCCCAGGATGGCTCCCCAGCTGCAAAATGCTTCGCTAAACCCCGCTGCGGAGCCTGGAGTGCCCCGGGACTCCTATAGAGAGGTCTCTTTCCTCTGGACTCACCTGCCCTGCAGAGGAACTGTTTCTCCAGGTGTGTGTTGTTTATGCTGATGCTTTAAATTCAGCAGAGCTGGAGCTTATAAACTAGCTCTGCTCAGTTTGCCTTCCCAGGGTAGTGGATTGCCACAAGCCTTGGTATTTCATCCAAGCAGACCTTCTCCATCCTAGTTTCCCCTCAAATCAGGTTAGTGGTGTGAGATGCTTTGTCCTAGGAAGCTTTCCTCACGCCCTGTCTGTGCTTCTTGCCCACGGAGCCAAGCTGGTGCTTAAATCCTGGAGGGCTAAAGAAGTTCAGGTAAGATGTGGTTCTTCTCATGCCTGTGTTTATGCTTTGCAAAGGAGCTGCCTGTGTTTTTCAAGTTCAGCAGTCCCCTCTTTTTGCTGGTAGACCACTGGGAAGCCGATGCTTCATTTTCCTGGTTATCCCTGATTTTCCTAACCTGTTGTTGTTTGAGAGTTTCTGCCTTGTTGGTGTCTGGTTTGCCCATCCCTGGCTGGGATGGGCAAAATAGCTTTGCTCAGTGAAGCAGGCAAGAGGTGCCAGAGCAGGAAGAGAGCTTCCACGTTTCTTTCCCTTATGCTTTTTGCTTTCAAATAAGAAAGGCAGCAGCTATATAAAATGGACTCTTTCCAATACATGTTGCTGTGGTTAGAGGTGTAGAGTCATAGGATTGTATAGAGCTGGAACTGAGATTTTGGCATGGAAAGGAATAAATGGGGGCTGCAGAACCCCCCAGCTCCCAGAGCTGCCAGCTCCTTCAGTCTCCTTTAAACTGCCTGGTTGGTGCCTGGGGCTGATGCCCTGCTCAGGGAAGCTGAGGTTACATGCAGGGCTCTGCTTTCTTCTCTTTTATTAAAAAAAAATAAACTCTGCTGTACTGGCTGCAGGGAAAGGCTTGGGAACGTGAACTCTCCTGGCTCCAAAAAAACAAACAGAAAAAGCCCACAAGGCAAACTTCAGAGAGGCCCAAGCATTGTGCTTATTTTGAAATGCTGTGGAGGCTTGTGGGAGGCTGCTCAGCCCAACCCCACCAGGGCTCTCCCAGGACCGAGGTGGTCAGAGCCACTGGGTGCAGCCTCTGGTGTTTGCTGGGAGTGGGGCAAGTGATGAGCTAAAGCATGCCCTCCCTCTTCCCAAATAGTATCCTAAAGCCCAGAGCTCCCAGATTCCTGCTCTTGACATCTGTGTGGGAGAAGGATGTGCTCAGGGTCTCCTGCAGCTCCAAGAGAGCTGGGATAGCGGTTGCATCTACCAGCCTCGGGGGTTTTGGTGTCGGGGTGTAAGTGCTGACAACTTGGTTTTCATGCCAGGCTCAAACCTGAAATGGTGACCCCGTGAAACCCACCTGGGACTGCTGAAACACTTGAATGTGATTCATGCTGAGCCAGTATTTGTCTTCTCTCTGCTCGGCTGAGCCCAAGGTCTCTAGAAGTGGGGGAAAGGCAAGAGGAGAGACTTGGTACAAGCTGCTTCTCCTTCCACATGCTTACAGCCAGAGATCCTTCCTAATCCTGAACTTTAAGCTTCCTTACTGCCTCCTAGGTCTTTCCTGTTCATCCAGGCCTTCTCCTGGTGGGATCTGGGCACCAAGCATCCCCTCTTGGGCATCTCTCCTGTGACACAGGTCATTCTGCCTTGTCTGCACTCCCAGCAGGCTGGGGCTCTTCCACCTGAGTTGTAGGGGATTTGCTTCTTAACCCTCTTGAGAAACTGAGATGTCTGTGACTTGTGGGTAGATCAGGAAGAGCAGCTCTGCAGGGCTGGACACTCCAGAGGTTAGTCCTCTGGAACAGATGATGGTGAAGTTGGCAGAAGGAGTCACAGAACATTAGGGATTGGAAGGGACCTTGAAAAATCATCCAGTCCAATCTCCCTGCCACAGCAGGATCCCCTAGATCCAGTCGCACAGGAACATATCCGGGGGGTTTTAAATGTCTCCAGAGAAAAACTCCACATCTTCCCTGGGCAGCCCCTTCCAGTGCTCTGTCACCCTCACACCCGGTTTTTTGGCTCCTCTGGGCCCTCTGTGCGGGGAGGGTTCCAGCTCCAGCCGGGCAGGGGGTCCCTGGCCTCGTGTGAGGCAGAGCAGGGTGATGCGGGGTGGATTCTGCCCCACATCCCGCACCCTGCCAGGCTGCGCGGGGCTACAGCACCCTCGTGTGGCTGCGGGCACCCAGTGCCGGGGGGATCCTGCTGGGGCAGGGATCTGTGAGCAGGTCAGGAGGTGTTTGGGATGGAGGGAGCAGTTTCATGGAGAGTGGGTTGAGGCTCATGGCTGCTCCTGGGGCCACCAGCCTCTCCCCGGAGCAGGCGATGCTCTGCCCCGCTCCCAGCCGCGCTGGGTGTCTGCCGGCAGTGGCTCTTCCTTGCGTTCGAGAGCTCTTCACTGGCTTTGCAACACCCGCTCCAGAGGGAACCTCGGCTTCCCTCCCTCCTGCCCTAACTATATAGGGCGTTAGACCTCCAGCTGTCCCACCCCACTACCCAGCCCCTCTACTGCCGCAGGTTGCTTCCTTCTGGGGGTTTGGAAAGAAGCAGCAGCGAGCAAAACATCAGCTGCAGGGAGGAGGAGGAGATGCTCCTTCCAACTGGGGATTGAAACGATCATCACGTCCTCCGGGACAGCTCAGCTGCGAGATGACACGTTGCTGTCTGTCCATGTGTCTCTGGTTTGTAGGTGCTGCCAGCAGCTCTTGGAGGGGTCTCTGGACCTTCCCGTTACCACTAGAGGGAGAAGGGCTCAGAACAGGGGCAGCGGGACTGAGGGATGCAGGAACCACTCCGTGTAATTACACTGGGATGGGGATAACCAGGCTGGCACCCCTGCGGGATGGAAAATGTGAGCTCGGTTCTGCCTCGATGCTGATGACAACACAATTGTTCTCATTAAAACATCGCAGGGACAAGCTCCAGCTTTTATCTGTCGGCAAGCCACATGCATGTGTTGGGCTGTAGGTTCAGGAACAAGGAAATGGGATAAAGGGAAAGCATCCCATCAGCTGAGACTTGTCCTTTGGGAACCAGCTGGCTGAAAACCAAGTGCTTTGAGGAAGGAAATGCAATTTGCAAATAGTGTTCCTGCAACCTGCTCCCACCTCATGTGAAGCTGTGTATGGAGGGACACCAGCTCCCCTGCAGGAATGAGGCCTGTGATGGATGTGTCCATGACAAACTGCTTCCTAGGAGGAACAGTCTTCCAGTGCTGGAGAGGCAGCACAGAGCCTTTGAGCTCCCTCCCTGCCATCCCTTCCCTGTGGAGTGCAGACCATGCCAGGTGACCTACAGCTCTCCATGTTTGTCTCCTGGTTTGCAAACACCTCCAAAGTTGCCCATCAGATCCTGGGAGCCAGCAGACCATGGGCTGAGACTTTCTGCTCTAGTGGGAGCTGAACCGAAGCTGGGACAGTTCAGGCAGGAAATAAGTAACATGTTTGCAGCAGCTAACAGTAATGAGTCAGTGGAAGAATTTGCCCTGGGATCTTCACTTCCAAGGGTCTTTTGAGTCAGGGCTGCTCACAGCATCCCATACGGATCCGGCCCCACTGTGGGGTACTCTGCCAAGCCCTCAGTGAGACTGGGCTGCCCTTTGCTTCCTGTATCTTCTCACCCCTCAGCCTGGCTCTCTGTCCATGTGCCCCAGCCTGCAGCTCAACAGGTTAATGCCCTCCTTGCACAGGATGGAGCCTGAAGAGCTGGGCTTCATCTTGATTTGGGCTCCCAGTTCTTGCCCTGTCCAGCCTTTCTCGAGTCTGTGAGCCTGACACAGGCACTCAGACAGACACTGCTCTATGGGATGCCAGTGACAGTGTGGAGGAGACAACCTTCTTATTTCTCCACTGCCTCTGGTTCTCTGGGCAGGTCCAGACCTCCTTGTTGCATGTTTCTGGCTCCTGGGGCTATGAGGTATCTTTGTGCTGGACCCTACTGGGACCACTGATGAGAGCTTGTTCTAGTAGGACAGGATGCTCATCCCTGACATCTGTGAAGGGTCAGTTAGTGTTTGGAGATTTCCAGCCCTATTACAATGATGGGTTTAACCTGATAACCCAGCAAAGGGCTCTGCTGCCAGCTCCTGGCCACATCCCATCTCAGCCCATTCTCTGCCTGCTGGGGGCAAACATGGGTGCTGCTCCCAAGGCTGTGGGTGTGAACTGGGGCCAGCGCTAATGTGAGCTGCCCAGGTTAGACCCTATAAGCTCTGCCACTCCCAGGAGGATTTTGAAGGGCTGGGGGAAGAAGCTGATCCCTCTTCCCTGACCCATTAGCCCACACTCATTATGATTGGAATGGCTGATCTGGCAAGGCCAGGCAATTGGTTGTTCTGCAGGGACCCTTCAGGCTGTTTTCTGCACCCCTTGAGGTTTCCACCATCTCCAGGAAACAGCTTGAAGAGCTCCAAATCCAATAGCTCTACTGTAGGACTGTGATTCCTCTACCCTGTCTCGGCTCTGTGGAGACACAAAACACTCCCTCTTTGCCCCAGGAGATGGGCAGGAGCACATTGGGAGCCTGGGTTGAAATCCATGTCTTGGGGAGAAGCTATGAGATGCCACCATCCCACAAGGTGAAGGTGGCTATGTTGTGGTTCTTGTCCCCTTCCCAGGGCAGTCAGTCCTCTGCCTGCAGTGCTTGTCCAGGGCAAGTGGGGAAACCACAGTGGCCAGCAAGGAGCAAGCCACATCCCCATCACTCACACAAGTGCTGCCCTCCTCAGTAAAATATTTATTCCTCCATTATTTCACAAGAGTTGTTTTTTACAAAAAACCTTACAAAAATCTCCGGAATATGGACATGCAGAAGAAAAGGAAAGAAGAAAGAACAATAAAATAAACCCCAAATCCTCTGTGGATCTCGTTACAACTAATGGAAATGTACAGATCGAGAGGGAGCTGAGATTACAACGATCCCTCTGCCCCGCTCCCCCCTCCCCGGCTGTGATTTCTGTCTCATCTCGGTGAGGCTTCGGCGCTGACGGATGAAGCGGCGCTCAGCTGCCAAGAGCACAGCGAGGGGAGGGCTCCTGCGCTGAGGAGCGGGTGCTTTCCAATCTATACACACATTATAGATATTTGGTGAAGAAATATTTATTCCCTGCTTTTTTTAGGTTTACAGAACCGGCATCTGCAAACTATTAGATGGGTTTATTTTCATTAATGTTCTCAAAGAGGCAGTGACATTTATATCCCTGTGGTTTCTTCTTGTGTAACTGAAAAAAGAGCCCTGGGCTTTCCATGGGAATAGGACCCCCTCCGCCCCAGCCCCTCCTTCTGCCCCAAGTGGCTGTTCTCATGGTGGATGATCTGATCTGATCTGCTGTGGGTCCATCTTCTCCCCCCCAACACCAAGCCTGGCTTATCCTGCATCTTGTTGGGTCTCTGGTGTCTCTCTGCATGGCAAGCAGGGGGAGTCCAGCCCTGGAAGTAGGGGTAGGTATAGAGGGTGGCTGCTCCCAGGGTGAGGTGGGCTGTGCCCCCTCCCTGCCCACTGAGCTGGAGGAGGAGGTGGCTGTTCCCAACTGAGGGGCTGCATTGGGTGGAGCAAAGAAAGCCAGAGCTGGGGGCAGGATGGAGGGACTTGTTCACCCCCCAACTGCAGATGTCCTCATCTCCTGGTTCTCTCCTCAGGTCTCCAGCTCTGGGTGGCAGAGCAGTGCTTGGGATGAAGCTGTTGCAGCCACTGGGCACCATGTGCAACTGCAGCAAGAGCCCAGTGGGAATAGGAGAAGATGCTCCTGGGAGCAGTGGGGACGCTTTCAGCCTTGGTATCACACACCAGAGGATGTTGATCTGGAGGAAGCACCTTAGCTATCGCTGTATTCAGATCTATATTCAGATTCCTTGGATCTGCTCCTACAGAGATCTAGGTCAAGTAGGGATGGTGCCTTCTCTGCCCAGGCCACCCATCTGAGCTGGTGGTGTCCTCACGCTTGGCTGATGGACAAGGAAAGGGTGGTCTGATTTCCAGAGCAGAAAACCTCCGTCGCTCTGGCTCAGCCCCCACAGCAGCCGTGCCGGCAGGGGAAGGTGTAGGGAACGTCTCTCTGCAGCTCAGTCCCACAGACAAAGAAGTGGGATGGTGTAAACGTGAGGCAGGCTTGTTCACCCCGTGCCCATCCCCCTGCGCATCCCACCTCACAGCCTCATTAGGCTGCACGGCAGGGTGGGACGAGGGGGAAACCATTTCCTTTCTGCAAAACCAAAAAGGCCCCCCCCGTGGAGTCGCCAGCCCCAGAGCCCCGTGCACATCTGTGGAGCTGCCAGCGGGGAGGCTGTGCCTCCGGAAGGCGAAGCCTGCTCTGCCGTTGGCACGAAGCGCTGGGAGCCGCCTACTCAGCTGAAACCCGACAGCTTTTTCCAATTTTCTCTTTCCCTGGGATGGTTCAATGAATCCCTGGCAAAGCCACCGAGGCAGGGCAGCGGTGCCTGCCTGGGGACCGGCAACGCTCCCCGCAGCTTGCGGGAGAGCTCGCAGGCTCCCAGTGGGTCTGCTCAAGATGTTCCTGCCCTCCTCGCCCCTCTGGGAAGGGGGAAAGCCCGACGCCATTGCCACAGGCAGCTCCTAAACGCGCTCAGGGGTGGCTGGGACCAGCCATGGAAGGGTCGAGCCATTGGCTTCCCAAAGTCTTCCCCAAGCTCCATGGCCAGGGATGCATTCGGAGGTGAACGCGCGGCTGGGCTTCGGCTCGCCCGGCTGAGCGCTGCAAGTGACGGAAAGCGGGGCTCGTGATCCTCCCACTGCCGCGTGCGGTCCCTGCGGGAGGAGAAGACCCAAGAACTCGCTGGCTCTCGGGGTGAGATACCCAAATTGGTCAAATCCAATGGTCCAAGAGCCTTCCATGTTTGGAAGCAAATTCTTGTTCCCTTGGCAAGTCTGTTTGTCCTCGAGGAGCGCACGGGGGGTATGTGTGTGTATATATAGCCTGCAGTATAGGGGTGTGCGGTGAAGCGAGTTCCTAACCAAGTTTGCTCCATACGTGGCTATCGTGCGCCACTCCAGCCTGAGGCTGACTCTACCTTCAGAAGGGAAGAGGAGAGGAGAGGTGCTGAGATGTTGGAAGAGTGGCACGTGGGTTGCGCGGGTGGCCGATTTGTCCCGGTCCAGCACAGGAGCTCTGCGTTGTGTCCTGGGTGAGGCCGTGGCGCGGGCTTTGCCCTGGTCAGTTCACGGTGGGCACCTGGTTCTGATGGAGGCTGAACTCTTTGGCTTTGAGGCGTAGGCTGGCAATGCTGTTGGCCATGTTCACCCCTTGGGTGGGTGTCGCGGTCCCGCTGGAGCTGTAGGAGGGCACAGTGCTGCAGGGAGGGAGCAGGGGAGGAGTGAGGCATGGCCCACGGAGCGGTCCCCGTGTCCCACGCAGTCCTGCTGGCTTCCCGAGGCCACGCCAGCCGTTCCCTCTTGGGCGTCTCCCACAAGAGCAGTCAAGGCTTCGGCATTTTTATGTGGCTGGATGCGTGTGGGAACCCCTCAAACTATGCACCAGGAGGCCCTGCCTCGAGCTTTGGATGAGATGGCTGGATGCAGAGAGCTGGGAACCAGAAGGGACTCACGCCACCTCCTGTGCAGAGAGGTGGGGAGGGTCAGCACGAGGCCAAGCAGATCCCTTGCGAGGTCCAGGGTCCCTGCTCTGGCCCTGAAGTGCGCGGAGGCGGGGAAGCCTCCCAACCACAAGCAAGGGATGCTCAGACAAGGCTCAAACAGGTTCCCAAAACGAAGCTGGACGAGCTCCTCTCAGCCCTGTAAAACTCCCTGTGTCCTCAGCAGTGGCCCAGGGCTCCTTCCTGGACAGTCTGTCCCATGGCCATCTCCTCCCTAGCTTCTCCAGTGCCTGCACCTACCTGTATGGGGAGGTGCTGGTCCAGGAGAGATACTCCGGGGTCAGGGTGGTGGGTCGTGGTGCCATGGGCTGCTCAATGGCCGCTTCTTGGCTGTAGGATTTGAGGAGCGATGCCGACCTGTTGGCCAGCATCGCCCTCTCGTTACGGCGGAACTTGGCTCTTCGGTTCTGAAACCAGACCTGCGGGGAGGGCAGGTGGTCAGCAGGGCTCTGGTGTTGGCAGGGATGCCCCCAAGCATCTGTCCTACCGATCGTGGCCGTGTGCAGGATGGAAGGAGAGAGGGGACAGCCCTGCTCCTGCCCGGGGACAAGGCGGGCGGTGCTGTTCTCTCCCGCACAAACCTTTGCTCACCTGGACTCTGGCCTCGCTGAGGTTGACCCTCCTCGCCAGCTCCTCCCGCACAAAGGCGTCGGGGTAGTGTGTCCTCTCAAAGACCCTCTCCAGAGCCTGCAGCTGGCTGCTGTTGAAGGTGGTGCGGTTCCTCCTCTGCTTCTTCTTCCTCTTGACCGCCCCGCGGCTTGGGCTCAGGCTCTCACCTGTGGGGAAGCACAGGAGAGGCCAGGTGAGAGCCAGACCCCTGTGAGACACCACGTGGAGATGTGGTACAGGGTCCTGATTGGGTTTGAGCCCTCCTGGGGGTCTGCACTGCCCTGCCCCACACCAGCCCTTCTGCTGGCAGGTACCTGAGACTCTGTGGGGAGCAGCGTCTGTGCAACCCTGTGGTCTCCATGAGAATCGAAACCTGCTTCAGGAGCTGCTGGGGCTTGGCATGAAACCCAGCGTTCACAAAGACCTGTGGTGGTTTCACCTCTGGCTGAAGCCAGGAGCACAGATGCTCAAGTGTCACCAGAAAGCACTGCCCAGCAACATCTGCCAAAGGGATACAAACTGCTTCAAGACCCCACCAGGCTGTCAAGCAGCAGGAAGCTACAGGTTCCAAGATCATTAAGGCCAGGAAATCTTTATTGGAATAATTGTGAGTAATTACTTGAGTAGAAAGCCATGAAACCTCCACCAAGAAGTTCTCCATCAAGTCCCCAAAGTCCTTTTGTGCCCAAACCCACAACTTTTCAGGTCTGTCCCGTCAAGAGATAAGACATGAGAACCAGAGAACCTGCTGGCTGGCTGCTCCTGAAACTGGATCACCTTCTGCCCAAAGCAGCGTCCAAGCTCAGAGCAGGCACCCAGAATCACAGAACATCAGGGACTGGAAGGGACCTCGAAAGATCATCCAGTCCAATCCTCCTGCCACAGCAGGATCATCTGGATCAAGTCGCACAGGAACGTGTCCAGGTGGGTTTTAAACATCTCCAGAGAAGGAGACAACCTGCAGGGTTGCTGCGTCATTTTGACCATGATTGTTGAAATCTGGCTGGGATCAGGGGACACCCCTGCATGGGAAGTGTCTGCTCTGTCCACCTCCTGGGGCCTTGCTGCAGCTGCTGATCTTTCTCTGCATCTTTTACTGTGTTCTAAGTGCTTTTGGACCTTGGTTGACCAACTCTTGGGTCTTGGATGGACCATCCCCTGTGCGCTTGTGTTTGGACAACCTGTGTGGTCAGGGGTTGGAACAGGCTGCCCAGGGAGTTGGGGTGGTAGTTGCCATCCCTGGACACGTTCAAAAACCAAGTAGCTGTGCCCCTGGGGGACAGGGTTTAGTGGGCAGGGTGGGGTTGAGTTGATGGTTGGACTGGATGATCTTGTAGGTCGCTTCCAGCCTTAATGATTCTGTGGTCCTTGGTTGGACGAAGGTGTGAAGGTCAGTACTGCACCTGAAGTACGTGTGGGTCCGGGGCTCTGCCCAGCGACCTGCAGCCAGCCCTTCGCCATCGGTTGTGTTTAAAGACTCTCGAATAAAACCCTCCAAACTCCCTCCAGCCCTTGTTCCTGCGGCTTCAAATGCTCTGCCGGCCTCGGCTTTCCAGTTGTCCCTGTTAGTTAAACTCCTTTTTTGGTCCTGTTTTCCTTCAGCGAGCTGCTGGATTGAAAACATCGAGTCCGGCCATGGTTGTCCTTGAGTTTTGTGGGAGCCTGGGACCAAAATGGGAACCATCAGGCTGGGAAGGAGCTGCAGGATGTAACAGGGTGAGGTGTTGCCTTGTGAAAGCGTGATGGTTCTCTCAGCCGCTCTAATCTGGCTGAAAGTGAGGAGGAGGAGGAGGAGGAGGAGAGGTTTCCCGACTTAACTCTCAACCTAGTTCTGTAGGACCTGGCCCCATTTCTGGCTGGTTTCTGTCTCCCCAAACCCATGGAGATAAGAGCTAAATGGCCACGGGAATAGGGCAGTGCCAGGGGGGCTGGCAGGTGTGTTGGGATGGAGATGTAAGGCTGGAGCTGGGTCAGGATGCAGCCTGCACTGAGATGCTGGAGCGGGTCCGGAGAAGGACAGCGGAGCTGGTGAGGGGCCTGGAGGGCAGGGCTGATGGGGACTGACTGAGGGAACTGGGGCTGTCTAGGCTGGAAAAGAGATGACTTATTGCTCTCTACAGCTGCCTGAGAGGAGGGTGTAGAGAGGTGGAGGGTCAGTCTCTTCTCCCAAGACACTGGAGATAGCACAAGAGGAAACGGCTTCCAGTTGTGCCAGGCTGGACATCAGGATAAATCTCTTCCCTGACAGAGTGGTCAGGGGTGGGAACAGGCTGCCCGGGGAGGGGGGAAGTCGCTGTCGCTGGAGGGGTTTGTAAAACAAGTAGATGTGGCCCTGGAGGATGGGGTTTAGTGGGCAGGGTGGGGTTGGGGTGACAGTTGGACTGGATGGTCTTGTAGGTCTCCTCCAGCCTTAATGACTCTGTGATTCTGTGATCTGGTTCCTGGGTGGCTGGAGAGCTGCAGGTCCTGGTTGTGCCTGGGTTGGGGCATTTTGTTCCGCCCTGGTGATGGATCAGCACCTTGTCCCCATGAGCTCAGGTACTGCAGGTGCATGGGACCAGGTCAGCGCCGCCCTGAGCGCTGGCGGCGTGTGGCTGACAGGGTACGGCGTGCGAAGTCGGGCCAGCTCACCTCTATCAGCGATGCCCTCATGACCCCAAATGAACTTCCCAAATGTGAGCATCACTAAGTGCTCTGCAGCACAGGAGAAGGGATGGGGAAGGGGACGGCTGGGTCCCCTGAAGACCTCCTGCCGTCTGTAGGAATCAGATTTAACCAGCTTCACTGGCACCTTGTTGGGAGGGTTTGGAAATGGATTCCCTGCCCCAAAGGGCTTCCGGGAATGAGTCTGTGACTGTTACAAACCAGCTCACTGCTGCCTTCCTTCTGCCCCAGAGCAGTGCTGGGGGGTTACGCAGGAAGCCAAACCTGTGCCTTGGTCAATCACGAGTTGGGGGTTTGTTTGGGGCTCAGCTGGAGGCACCAGTTTGATTGTCCACCCTGAGGTCTGCAGGGACCCCTGAGCTGCCCCCCAGCCACCTTCCCCTTCACTGTATTTATCTTCCACTGATGACAATTTCTGCTAAAAGGGAAAAATGCAGAATAAGAGGGAAAACAAGGAGGATAAAGTTACTGAATGATGAGAGATGACTTGGGGTGGAGGATGGGGGGGGCAGGAGCTCTGTGCAGCGTGGGATGGACCCCGCGAGCTTCACCAAAAGGGCCTCATTTTGCCCCAGTGTGTGAGAGAAGAGTCTTCACCCACAGTGTGGAGGAGTTTGGTGATGCTGCCTGCTGGGTGACTCCAACCTCCTCTCTGTGATGTGGGCACCCCAGGGAACAGCACTTTGCCTTATGGATGCCATGGGGTGCTGGCAGTCACCCCAAAACCCATCTCCATGCAATGCTGGCAAGCCTGGACTGTGCCATGCGGGCAAGGAACTGGGAAGCAACTGGTCCTGCCCCGTTTGCAAAAGCACTGGCCCCAGTGCCACTGAGCTGGAGCTGTGCTGGTCCAGCTGAGTGCAGATCAATCCCAGTTTCCAAGCTCCTGCCTCTTCCCTCTGAGCTTCCATTAGAGCTCCACAGCAAGGACTCGGTGTGTTTCAGCTGCCGAAGGCTGGGCGCCGAGCTTGCCAAGTAGGGGGCCACGCTGGCCAGGCCCCAGCCTCCTTGTGCCGTAAAGAGGTAATTTTCACTAGATTTCCACCGAGGCTTCAGCTTTGACTTACGACCTCCATTAGCGAGCGATAAACGACCTCCGTGTGGCTGCGACCCAGCCCCAACCCTCAGTTAAAGTCCTGGCTGCTCCCACTCCTGAGCCCCGGCCACTGCGACGTCCCCAGGCTGGGCTGCTCCAGCACTGGGGTGACTCTCAGCCCTTGGGATGGCTGCTGGTGATGGGATCCATCTGCAGCCTCTCACTGCAGAGTGACTCCCCTCAGGACAACCAACCTGAGGAGTTCCTTTGCAAAACACTCATCCCAGCGCCCCGGGATGGTCCCCTTGGCCAAGGGACACCACCGAACCCCTCGTGTTGCACTGCTCCCCCCCCCAGAACAGGTTTTGCTTTGAGGGTACAACTCCCCCCCTTTTTTATTCACAGGCTGTGCCAGGAGGGACTGAATCCAGCTCTCCCTTTACACACCCCCCGGCTCCTTCTCTTCCAACGTGTTTCATTTTCCATCGCTCCGCAGACCCCGGAGCCCCGAGCGGTTTTCTCCCGTTAAATTATTTCACGCGTTCCGTTTCGTTGGGAGCAGTTTGCCAGAGACCTTGGAGGCTTTAAATTCTTCAGCCACCCCCCCACTACCACCACCACCACCACCATCACCATGCCCAGGGCTCAGCGATCAACTCTGCCCTAACATTTACTTCCTTCCCTCCTCTGCTTATGGCCCTTTTTAATTCCCCCCCTCCCCTCTTTTCACTTCTCAGGTATAATTTAAGGGTTGAAATAGCCTGGAGGGAATTAGCTGTAAATTCTTCCTAAGACAAATAAATTCAGCCCTTCTAAGTTTCTAGGGGTTTTTTTTTCCAGCCGTTGAGAGACGGTTCGGGTTTGTTTGACTTGAAATAATGATCGTGGCGCATCTGACCCCCGGGCTGCGGCCGCCTCTAACCAAATAAATAACTTTTATTAATTAAGGTTTATCCTTAACAAATAAACCTTCCACCCCCCCAATTTGATCTTGGATGGCTGAATTAGCGAAAATAAACAGCGGGTTCTCCGGGCACTTGATGTGGATTTAACAAATTAACGCTGGCCCTTCATCAGGGAAAAGCCGCAGGGTGGTGGCGGCTCTTTTACAGCCAAGAAATCCTTTGGAAAAACAATGTCTTTCGTTTCTCCCATGGTCTCGCTCAGTAAACATGTGCACTCCCTTCATCCCGCTCTGCACCCGGGGGAAGAAGCAAGGAGGGCTCCGGCAATGACGTCTGGCAGAGCCTCCTGTGCAGTTGTTTGACTGGTTCCCCTAAATCGTGCCAGGAGGAGGAAGCATCTCCCTTCTGACCACAGTGGGCAGCATCAGGGCGAAGCTCTGGGGGTTGGGAATTGACCCCCACCTTTGGCTCCTTATTAGCCCTTAACCTCCAGCTGAGACACCCGCAGCCAGGAGTGATCCAGGGGGTGAGAGCAGCCAAGTGCAGCTGAACCCCCTTTGCAGAGGCTGCTGCCACTGCTGCTGTGCTTTGGAAGATGGGGTTGGGGACAGCCTGGGAGCTCCTGGGGTTGTGGACAGCCTGGGAGCTCCTGGGGTTGGGGACAGCCTGGGAGCTCCTGGGGTTGGGGACAGCCTGAGAGCTGCTGGGGAGGTTCCCTGCACACACTGGGGCTTTGCAGTGAGGAGAGGTGCCAGGAAGGATGTTCTACAGGCTGAAGGGCAGCCTGGGGTTTGTCCCCACTCACCAGGACAGGCAGTACAGGGTTGGTCAAAGGAGTGATGCTAAGCGCTGCCTGCGCCGCTACAGGACTTTTTTCTCCCTGAATAACAGAACCTGTAGAATGGCTCAGGTTGGAAAGGACCTTTGAGATCATCTTCTCTGCCTCTCATAATCTTGGAAAGCCCAAGGGGCTGAGAAACAACCAGGAAGCTGCTGGGTCACCCCACAGCGGTGCCTGTCTGCACCCACCGGTGAGCCCAGCCTGGGTGCGTAGGACCAACAGGGTGTCACAGTGGCAGTGCAAAACTCGATCAGTGTAACCCCGTTCTATGGGGTGGTTTCACCCCACTTGCCTAGATGAGAAGCCCCCCTTGGGATCACCAATCCCTGCCCACAGAATGCTGGTCCCACCTTTGCTCAGCACAACGGGTCCAAACCCATCCCAAGAACAACCCACAGGCACAAGGGACAGGGTAGCCCCGGGGATCAGAACATCCCTAGGGAATGGGGGGCTGCCAACCCCTTTCCCACCTCCCTGCTGCCAGGCTCTGACCTCCTCACCCCAAACCACCTCTGCCCCCTTCACCCTATCGAAGACCCCGGGAAAGCCAGAGGCTCCGGGTGGAGGGACTGAAACCAGGGGGGTCCAAATGTGCTGAGTCCAGAGGAAACTTTCCCAGCTCCAGTGGCTCCCACGAAGAAATTTAAGAGAGGGGCAAGTCCCAGCTACTGGAGAAACGTTGCAGCGAAATGTTTCCGAGGATGTTTCACCTCATTAATTGTGAAGAAACTGAAACGCTGACACGTTTTTACGGGCTGCCAGTTTCGCTGGGGGAAAAAGGAGCAGCAAAAGCCTGGACCACGAAAGAGGCCAAGGCTGTCCCGCGAGGGCTTTCACCGGCGCTCACTGACAGGCAGCAGCCGACCGCTTTATGGTTACGGAGCTGCAGCTGCACCAGCCACAAACCACCCAGCGGCGCCGTTCGCTGCCCCCGGCTGCTCCGATACCTGGTTTGTGGGGAGGATCCTGCCCGCTGCTGCGGGGAGCCCGGGGATGCTCCGTGCGGAATCCTGCACCCCGAGCCCGGGAGCCTTTTCCCCTGGAACTGGCAGTGGTGTTGGGGATGGGGATGCTGTGCCTGAGCACCCATCGCAGCGGGACCGACTCAAAGCCTGAACAAGCAAGGAAGGAGCCACGAGCTGTGATTTAGAGACGGATGTTGAAAGCTGGGAAGCCAACTGCGGAGGCAGCATCCCAGCAGGGATGTGTCCAACCTGTGCTTGCAGCTCAGCGGTGGTGCTGCAGCCTGGTTTTGGCTCATCCTCGCCTTTAGCAGCCAAGATGGTAGGAACGTGGTGCTTTGGTGGGGTTTGGGACCTGGAGAAGGAACCTGGAAAGGAGAAGCCCTGTGTTGCAGGACACTGACTCTTAGGGTTGGTCCCAGCCCAGCAGCAGCCACCAAATTCAGCAGTGAGGGCTGCTGCTGAATCAAAGCTTCTCCAGCAAGGGCAGCAGTGATTCGTCTGCTGCAGGACACAAGAAGGACAAGATCAGGAGGTCGTGGTGAGGAGAAGAGGAAGAGAAGGGGTGGAGGAAGGGGATGAACAGAGGTGCAGCAGAAGCCCAGTGAGGTCCCAAGCAGCTGAGTCGTGAGCTGTGATTTAGAGAGGACACCCTGAATGTTGAAAGCTGGTGGAATCCTGGGGCTACAGTTTTCCTCAGGTGGAACCTCACGGCTCAGCACTCCGCGAACGTTTCACAGCCCTTCCCACCATGCAGGAGGCTCCCACCCCAGCCAGAGGCTCCTGCACAGCCCTGGGCTCGGGGTTCTGGCAGTCGGCTCCTGTGTCAGCGGAAGTGTTTAATGAATTGATTGCAGCCGTGTTCTCCCAAGGAGGAGGCAGGTTGGTGGGATGTTGTTAAGCCTCAGGAAAGGGGCTTTGGCCACAAAGCTCCGGTGGGAGAGGGCTGAGCAGCACAAGAGGTTCTCCCCTTTGAGAATCAGTGCCATCACCTGGGGTGGGAGCTGCCTGCCTGGGGCTGGACCTGGGGAGGAGGGAACATGGATAGACCCTGCTGCTGGGCTCTCCAGCTCTGGAATGGACCCCAGAGCCTGGCACCATCAGCACCCCCTAGAACAACTGCTCCACAAACAGCCCTCAGAGCCATGCAAAGGTGCTGGCAACCACCCAGGGTCAGGGCAAAGCCTCTCGCAGCTCCTTCCCAGCCGCCTGGCTCCCGCACACCCCAGGGGCCATTGTGTGGGGCCACGGGGCTCAGACTGCCTGGCTACACCCGCTGTCAGGTGGCAGCAGCCCAGCGCCCAGGGTGCCAAATACATCCCTCGGGCTCAGGGATCTGCAAGCGAAAAGTCCCCCCAGGGCTGTGCCCGTGCGGCAAGTGAGAGGCCTGGGGACCGGCTTTCGGGAGCTGCCAAGAGCATCCTGCGAGCCTGGAGGAGGCTGAGACCGCAGCCCTACACAATGGGCTGAGCCGGCTCCAGCGGCACCATCGGCTCCATTGTGTCAGCTCTCTGCAGGGATGGAGCTGCAGAGGAGCTGAGCCGGGAACGAGCTGGGGTGCTGCTCCCCAGGGCTACCCCAGCTTTCCTCCTGAGTAGGGAAGCCTTCCGGGGAAGTTCTGTCACCAGGGGTGGTGACACTGCGCAGTCACTGCCCGGTGCCCTGGTGGGGTTTGTGCGATTAGGGTCTGATGCTGCTGATCGCAGCTCTGGGGACCCCCTTTGCCTGGCTGGGGCTGGGCTCAGTCTGAGCCTCCCAGAACTCATCTGCAATGTCGCCGACAAATGCCAAAGAGGGAGAGACAGGGTGGTTGGTTACGGGAATGTGGCATCCCCGGGCAAGGCTGTGTCAGAGCAAAAGGCTCCTGGGGCAGATCCCTCTGGCCCTGCGGCTACGGGTGGCCACAGCCGCTTGGCCTGATGAGCCGAAGCCCTCAGGGAGCAGTCAGGTGCCCCAAGATAAGGCACCATGGTGGGTTTGAAGTGCTGAGCTGGGCCAAGTGCAGAGCAGAACTGGCCCGTGGGGGAGCAGGAATTTCAATATCATTCTCCCACAAATCCACCAGCCCCTGCGGAGGGGGCCCAGGGGCCAACTAAAGGCTCTGGCTGTCCCCCAGCCACCAGAAGCCAGGAGCCTCCCCAGCGAGGAGGCACTGACTGTGGGGGCTTGCTCTCATCTCCTGGCCAGAAGAACTTCTTGGGGTGGGATGAGAGCATCGTCAGAGCCACCCTGTTCCTCCCACTACTGTAGTGCTCCAGGATGCCCCTGGGGATGAAGCCCCCAGGCACCCACCTGGGATGGAACCTCCCCACTTTGCCAGCCCTGGTTATGCCGGAACAGCTGAGGGTGGGCACTGGCAGTGCTTGAAATGGGGAACAGATGTGTGAAAGGGCTTCTGTGATGTGGGGAAATGGGCAGCCTGGGGGGTTGGATCAGCCGCAGGGACCACAATGAGATCTGGGCACAGGAAACGGCCCCAGTGGCTCCTCACAGCCATCGGAAGTGGGATGCTGGGGTGGACGATGCCAGGACAGACCCCCCCATCCCAGTGTGACAGGCTCTGCTTCCTTGTCCATCTCACAAACCCTTTAGGTGAATCCAAGATGCAGCCGCAGTGGTTCCAGCACCGCTCACACATGGTGCCCTGCTGGGACTGTGGCATCAAGGGATGTTAATGAGGCCCTGCAAGTGCCAGCCCTGAGCCCTGAGCGTGGCGCCTGCCTGCACCAGGAGAGCTCCACAGAAAGCTCAGCTTGAACTGTAAAAGCTGCTTTCCCCAGGGGGTGGGACAGCAGCTGCTTCGGGCCGTCCTGGTGTGGAGAACTCGGTGGGACTGTTGGGTGGTTTAAGAAAGAAAACGAATCAGCCAGGGCTGCACAGCAGGGAGGCTGCGTCGAGGGCTGGCTCCCAGCCACAGACCCCTGGCATGGACATCCCAGCTTGCCTCTCCCCCACTCATCCCTCCCTAACCCCCCAAATAGGTGGTTCATTTAAATGGGATAAGCAAAAGCCCTGAACAAGCCAGTCCCATTGGCACCCGGCTCTGCAACCCAAGGCCAGGCTACCGGGTTAGAGCACAGACCCCACTGCTTCGGGGTCATTGCCAAGGGGAAGGGAAAAGGATGGGCAGCGACCAGGGGGAATGGTGGGAACCCCCACTGGCCACCTCCTGCCACTTCCCCACTTCCCCTCTGGTTTTTGAGACCAGTTGGGTGTTGTCTGCACCCAGAGCAAGACACCACCCAGCTCCCGTTTTATCCGTGAGCACCTGCTGGGAGCCCATCCTGTGACCACTGGCCCATCCAGTGTCCCTGGACTGGTGACGCCGGCACATTAGGGCAGGGAACAGGACGGGCACAAGTTTCTGGCTGGGACCCCATCCCACCACCGCTCCAAGGAGAACCCTCGTGGGCGCCTGCATGCACAGACGTCCCGGAAAGCCCTGCCAGCGAGCAGCATCGCTGTCCTCCGGTCTGGTTTTCATTTGAGGTCGGTGGCCTCTCGCCAAATTTATTGTAAAACACTCATTTTAATAAGTGGCTCCTAGCTTTTTCTTCATAAAAACCCGGCCCGCTTAACTCTTTCCAGGTTAAAGCAGAGCAGGGGGGTGGATGGTGGGGGTGGCAGGGATGGTGGGATGGAAGAGACGGTGGGGATGGTGGGGAGGCAGGGATGGAAGGGATGGTGGGATGATAGACATGGAGGGGACAGGACAGCAGGCAGGTTGCTGGTGGCAGGTGCCAGCCACAAGGAGGGCACCAGGGGACACCTTGGAGATACCAGAGTAGGGGCAACTACATCAGGATCCTGCTTTTGCAAAGCCCAGCAGAGCTGAGACCCTCATCCTCATGACCCTCTGGGGCCGTAGGGAGCTCAAGTACCTCCTTACTACACTGGTGACCCTAATCCCAGTACCCAGCTGGCCATCACCCCAAAACCCAGCCAGCAGTGAGGGATACCCTAGCACTGGTTGTTGGGGTACCAGGGTGCAGGTCATGGACCTCTGGGTGCTGTCATGCAAACCCCATTAAAACTGACCCCCAGTGGGTAACGGGCTCCCGCTGACCATACAAAGGGCTTTGCGACACGGCCGGTGCCTGGTAGTTTAGTTCTGATGCTGAGGTTTTATAACCTCCAGTACTAACAGCAATGATTCGGTGTCTTCTAATCGGAATGAAAACAGCTCTTTTTTCAATTTACAAATTCCCTGGAGACATTTACAGCCCTCAAATCACAGCCATGTGGCCAGCTCGGCCGAGAAAGTGAAATGGGTGAGAGAGTTGTGGTGGCCTCAAGCAGCACCAGGGGACATCCCCGCGTCACCAGTGTCCCCTCCACAGCACCCCATGGACAGGCTCTGCTTCACACCTTTTGCTGGGGACACTGGGACCCCAGTTTGCGGGGTAAACACCCCTCACAGAGATCCTGGCCACAGCTGACCCCATTGGGTTGGCATCTTCTATACCTTTCCTCTGTCCTTCTGTCCTTCCCTCTCCCCTTCTGTCCTTCCCTCTCCCTGCTCTCCCTTCCGTCCCTCTCCAGGCAGAAGCAGCCCTGTGGCACTGCTGGGTTTGAAATCAGGAGCTGCCTCAGTCACCCCGTCCTGTGCCCCCTCACCCCTGCCACTGCTGGATCAGGCTGTTTGCCCCCCCATCCCACAGGTGATCCCCACAATGTCACTGCTGCTCCTACCGCAATGCACCCCTGCAGCAATGCAGCTTCCCCCCGTCTCCCCCTGCTAAAGCCTCTGCAATGCCCTGTAAGGCTCTGGATTTGCTGTGACCCCAGTGCTTGGGGTGCAGCACAGCCCCCCCAGACACAGTGTAATGCCCTGTCAGCTTGGAGTGCAGCACAGCCCCCCCAAACACACTGTAATGCCCTGTCAGCTCAGGGTGCAGCACAACCCCCCCAAACACACTGAAATGCCCTGTCAGCTCAGGGTGCAGCACAGCCCCCCCAAACACACTGTAATGCCCTGTCAGCTCAGGGTGCAGC
>JAOXOE010000784.1:6306703-6353013 GCA_028565055.1 Phoeniculus purpureus | reverse complement strand
GAACTGAGGGGCCCACAACTGGACACAAGATTCCAGATGTGGTCTCACCAGGGCAGAACGGAGTGGGAGGAGAACCTCTCTCCATCTCCTAAGCACCCAGCTTCTGATCTACTCCAGGATTCCCTTGGCCTTGTTGGCCACCAGGGCCCATTGCTGGCTCCTGGTCATCCTGCTGGCCACCAGGATCCCCAGGTCCCTTTCTCCAACAGGTCAGTTCCCACCCTATACTGGTAGCTGGGGCTGATGATCTTCACACTTCAAAACCATCAATTGTTGATGACTACCTTAGGCGGGGAGGACCTTAAGATATTAGGTTTTGCAAAGTTCTTGCTGGTTTAAAAGGAAAGGGACCACTAATATCCCCGCAGGAGGAGACACCAAGGCATTAACTCAACCCTTATTAGGGAACTCAGAAGAAAACCACCAGGATCTTGCACCTTCTTAGACACAAAAGTCAGGAAGATGAAGGCCAAGGTCCCCTTTGAGACACAAACCCAATGGAAATGGGGTTTCCTTGGCTTTATTTTCCAGGGAATCACCACCATGGTGTGGGATGACCAACCCCAGGGTAACAGCACAGCTCCTCGGCACCGTCCCAGGATGGTTTTGCGGGTTGAGGCCACCTCTATGTGCACGGAGGTGAGAGACTTTTACCTCTGAACCTCCCCATTTACCTCCCCTTTCGACAGCCAGCATCATGTTGCTCCACTCACCCTGTCGCCCGGATCTCCCTTCAGCCCTGGCTGACCAGGAATGCCAAAACCTGGACTTCCCTGCAAAAACCAAGGGTGACGAGAGCCTTAGGGTCATTCTCGAGGACCTTCTCCTCTCCACATCTCTAAGTACGAGAGAGACAGACAGAGCTAAACTCGGCTGGTGCTACCTCGCAGTTTGCCCTTATAGCCACCACATGGTCTCTCTCCCCCCACCTAAATGTGCTCCTGGCCACCTCCGAGAGGTGCTATTGTGGAGATCCAACCTTCACCATGGTGCTGTTTGGGGGAACCCACCACACGCCTCAGTTTCCCCACCCTGATCTTGCAGATCTTGGCTGTAACTCTTCCTTCAGTGGCGGCACGACCCTGCTCCAGTCATTACTTCACCCTGAGCAACGTGTCCTCTGCTGTGCTCACTGTTGGCGGCCTCCACTCCACCACCCCTTTGCAGCCCCACTCAGATGGAGAAGGCCCTGAGCATTTCCATCAGTCACGGGTGAGCTGAGCTTGGCATCTGCATCTCACTGACTTCATCTCAAAGACCTTTTGACTTTTATGGGGGACAAGTCTCCCTCCTTGGCTCTCAGCACACGGGTTCTCCTTGACTTGGGATGGAATCCTGCCTCAGAGCTTCCTTTGTGGGCACCAACAAATCCTTCCACCCACAGAGGACACGCCAAGGCAAACTAGTTACCTTCTCTCCTTTGTCTCCTTGCATTCCCTTGTCTCCTTGTGGTCCCGTGGTCCCCGCTGGCCCAGTATCTCCCTGCAAAGACATTCCCATCATTCACAAAGCCAAGACCTTCTGATGTGGGCTCCTTAGAGCTGCAGTTTGCATTTCTTCACAGATTCATCGAATCCCAGGTTGGAAGGGACCTCAAAGATCATCTAGTCCAACCCATCAAGCTAAAAATAAGAGTTGAAATGAGATGTTCCACCAGCTTGTGAAGGAGGGTCTTCAATTATCCAGTGTAGAGCAATCAACCACTTCCCTGGGGAGATGATTCCAGTGGATAATTGTTCTCATGGTGAAGAATTTTCCTCTGGATTCCAACTGGAGTCTCCCCAGGAGGGACTCAGACCCATCACCTCTTGGCTTTTCCACGTGACTCCTCGTGAAAACAAATGTAAGATATTCCAGGTCACCACAGAACATTAGGGATCCCCTAGGTCAAGTCACACAGGAACACGGCCAGGCAGGTTTGAAACGTCTCCAGAGAAGGAGACTCAAGCACAAAACGTTAATAAAAGCAGAACTATCAGCAGGTCAAGAGGACTGTTACTTCCCCAGCCTCTCCTCTCCAGTCAGTCACAAGGAGATGTGATTCAGACACTGAAATATGGTCCAGCTCTCGCTTGTCAGAGAAGATCGTAGAAGCACTGGGTTGGAAGGGACCTCCAAAGGTCACCCAACTGCCCTGCAACAAGCAGGGACACCTCGAACTAAAGCAGATTGCCCAGAGCCCCATCCAGCCTGACCCTGAACAGCTCCAGGGATGGGGCCTCCACCCCTCCTCTAGGCAGCCTGTTCAGGGATCCCCCATCCTCAGATTCCAGAACATTCCAAATCTCACCCAAACGTTGAGCAGGACTGATTAATGGACTTACCCTGACCCCTTTCTTGCCCGGGGGTCCCAGAACCTGGGAATAAAAAGAAATCACAGAAATGAATCACAGACTGGTTTAGGTCAGAAGGGAGCTGAGAGATCACCCAGTTCCAACCCCCTCTTCTCACCAGACCAGTTTGCCCACAGCACCATCCAGCCTGGCCTTCAACACTGCCAGGGAGGATGGAGCAGCCACAGCTCCCCTGGGCAGCCTGTTCCAGGGCCTCAGCATCATCACAGGGAGGGATTTCTTATTTGGGAAGAAAGAGTCCCCTATCTAACGAGGGTCCCATTCAAGTTACTTTTCCCAAAGCAAGAAAACCTCACCCCATGGGACAGGAAACCCAGCACTGGGCCATGGCTACAAGGCAAAACCCAAGCCCAGTGAAGCTAGTGAAGGAATCCCACCAACCTCACTAGGTTTTAATGTCGGGGATGGGACTGAACGATCACACAAAGGACACCTGGCAGAGCTGCTCCATCCTTTGCTAACAAACATCAAGGACCAATCTTCAGACAGACACAAATCTTAATGACCATGCTAGGACCCTGCAGAGAAGTCCTGAGCTGGGTTTGGAGACCACAGAGCTGTCTTCCCACTTTGTGTCTCCAACACAGGTGTTGCTAGGAAAGAAACCTGAGGTACCCTGCTCATTCAAGAGTCCTCCAGGACACAACAGTCTGTCCTGGTGGTGGGTCTGAGTCCCTAATGCAACCTCCAGCTGCTCCCACAGCCCTGGCAGCAACGTTGTGGAGCAGAGCCAACCACCACCAAGGTTTCTCCATAAGGGAGTGAGAAGATTAAGACCTTCCAGCAAGGACTAGTAGAACCCCATCACAAATGGGGACTCTGATGGAGGACAGGCCTGGAGCACAGGGTAGGAAGGCTACATCCTTCTGTTTCCTGCAGAGCAGTGAAGCTCCTGTGATATGCATGGTGGTGTTGGGCTGATGGTTGGACTTGATGGTCTTGTGGGTCTCTTAATGACTCTAAGAGGCAGAGGGCAGCTGTGGTACAGGGCTTGGAATACCAGTGGAACAAGGGAAAAGACGACATAGTTGGTTGGAGGGTCAAGGAAAAGGACTGTCAGTTCTTCCTGTAATTGAGTTGGACACCCTTCTCTGGTCCTTGGTCTACTGGCACCACTGGAGGTGATGCTGCATGGTATAGCACAAGAAGGGCTGTGATCCACGCATAGTTACCCCCATAGCTGGAACACCTGGAAGTCCTGGGTTCCCCTGAAAGGCAAAAGGTCACAAAATGAACAGTCTGGGCCACTGAATCACAGAATCACAGACTGGCTCAGACTGGAAGGAGCCTCAGATATCATCTACTCCAACCTCCCTGCCATGGGCAGCAACACCTCTCAACCAGACTTGGTTGTTCAAGGCCTCATCCAACCCAGCCTGAAAAAATTCTGGTCATTGCTCTTCCCCCATCCAATCCCTTAAACCAGATCAAAACTCATCTCAGAAGCACAAGAGAAAAATAGAGAGGAGATGCTGAGCTTGTGGTGCCACTCAAGTTCATCCTCTCTGGCTTCATCTCTGCCTAAGCACCCCATAAACACTCTGAACAGGACTTGCAAGAGCTTCACACATGGAACACACCAGAGGAAGTCAGGACATGATCACTTGAGCTGGTAAAAGATGTCGTTCTCCTACTCTTTGACTTACTTGTTCTCCCTTCTGCCCTGGAGGTCCTGGAAGTCCCTGGAACACAAGAAAAGAGATTCACAGAATGGCTCAGGTTGGAAGTGACCTCAGAGATCATCTTCTCCAACCTCCCTGTCACGGGCAAGGACACCCCTCATCAGGCGAGCTTGCTCAGAGCCCCATTCAACCTGGCCTTCAACACTTCCAGGGATGATGGAGCAGCCACAACCTCCCTGGACTCCTGTTCCAGGGCCTCAGCCCCCTCACAGGGAGGAATTTCTTCCCAAAAAGGCGGCCAACAGCAGTAACTCAGAGTATCCCAGAGTAACCTGGACAAAGGAGCAGGCAGAGAACCACACAACCCAATCCTAACAGCTGGAAAAAGACGGGCACCTCCAGAAGAAAACTCAAACATCAGGATAGGCTGTTTCTTCTCTCATAGGGCTCCTCTTTCTCCACTGAGAGAGGCATCCTGGCACTGAGTGACTCAGTTTTTAATTGCAAGGGACCGAGTATGGACCTGGATTTTGAGCAGATGGTGGCCAAAGTGCAGATATGAGCCAATCTGCTCCCTACATCTTCCTCCCTCCTCATCCCATCAGAGATGGGGTCAAATCCTGGTGTCTGCTCTTCCCCAAACACATCTGAAGTGAGTTACTACAGTTCTGCTAAGTCTCGCTGGCCACAAAGACGCCATCTACTATTCTACTAAAACACCTCACCTCTGTCACACCAGGTCTCTGCAGCAACCCTACAGCAATGACTTCCATGGGCCAGCAACTGCTGATGCATAAAACTATTCCCTCTTGTTGCTTTTGAGTGAGAGACCAACTTTCCTGAAGCCTACAACGATGGTTAGAGCTCAGTATTTTCCTTGGCACCCGAGCATCAGACACAGGGTATCTCACAAATGCTGAGTGTCAGCACTTCAATACCCACCTTTGGTCCTTGTGCTCCTGGAGGTCCCATCAGCCCCTGAAAAACAGAAGAAACAGTGAAAATTCAGGCTTTAAAACCCAAAGTCTTCCCTTCTCTGACCCTGTCCATTAGTAACCACAGGGGAGGCCACAAAGATGATCCAAGGGGTGCAGCATCTTTGCTATGAGGAGAGGCTGAGGGAGCTGGGGTTGTTCAGCCCAGGGAAGAGAAGACTCTGGGGAGACCTGAGAGCTGCCTTCCAACTACTGAAGGGAACCTCCAGGAAGGCTGGAGAGGGACTTTTCCCAAGGGGATCCAGTGATAGGACAAGAGGAAATGGTTTGGAACTGAAGGAGAGGAGGTTCAGACTAGATCTTAGGCAGTACCAGGGTGGAGAGACTCTGGAATCGATTGCCCAGAGCGGCTGTGGCTGCCCCCTCCCTAGAGGTGTTCAAGGCCAGGTGGGATGAGGCCTTGAGCAACCAGGTCTGGTTGAGAGGTGTCACTGCCCAAGGCCAGGAGGCTGGAGTGGATGAGCTCTGAGGTCCCTTCCACCCTCAGCCAATCTGTGATTCTATGATTCTCTCTCTGAGCAAAGTCTGACAGAGGTATTGAAGTGGACTTTGGGGACACTCAGTCCTCCAAGGGGACCTGAACTGCAAATCTCACTGCAAAATTGCCAACTCACCTGCTGTCCTCCTTCTCCCTTTGGGCCAACAGCACCAGGAATTCCAATTCCTGCCATCCCCTGCAAGGTAAGCACAGCACTGCAGTCAAGAGATCCCATCCCAAAAATCCTAGAGCATGATACACCCTGCCTAGGTATTTCCTTCAGAGCTCTGCTCTCAGGCACCCTGCAAAGCAGGAAGGGATAAATTTGCTCCATAACCATTTGCTTAAGATGTGTTGGGCCAGCAACCTTCAAAGTGCAAACCTGGAGGAGAGAACTGCAAACCTATCACAGATCCCAGACCGGTGGAGGCTGGAAGGGACCTGTGGAGATCATCCAGTCCAAGTCCTGGCCAGAGCTGGGTCACCCACAGCAGGTTGCCCAGGATGGTGTCCAAGAGGGTTTTGGATCTCTCTAGAGACTCCACAACCTCTCTGGGCAGCCTGGGCCAGGGCTCTGCCACGCTCAAAGTCAAGAATTTCCTCATCAGGTTTAGGTGGAACTTCCCAGGTTCCAGTTTGTGCCTGTTGCCCCTTATCCTGTCACTGGGCACCACTGAGAAGAGTTTCACCACGCCATCCTCCTGCCCCCACCCTTTAGCTCTTGCTCAGCATCACTCAGATCCCTCTCAGCTGGTCTGCCCAGCCCCAGGGCTCGTAGCCATTCCTCTGTTCAGAAATGCTCCAGAAGACTAGGGGGTGTTTTCAGTGACCACTGAAGTAGGGTGGGGGATTCCATTGAGGCCAGGGGTCAGGGATCATTCAGGGTTTGGGCTGTGTTTGGAAGAAAAGACCTGCTCCTGCCAGCAGGAACTCCAAAGATCTTCCACCAGGTGCAAGGAAGACAAGAACTTGGATGGAGCTGGAGCATCATGAACAAACTCAAACCCACATGAGCAGGGAGTAGAAGGGAATGGTGGGGAATTCCTTCATGCCTCCACTTGGTTTTCATAGAATCATCAAGATTGGAAAAGGCCTTCAAGATCATTAAGTCCAACCATCTGCCCTACAACCCCCACCTCCTAACCCTGAAACACCCTGTCTGCCTGGCTGTTGAACCCCCCTCCAGCCCCTCCCAGGGCAGCCTGTTCCAAGGCCTCCTCACTCTTTCTGGGAAGATGTTTTCCTAAGATCCAACCTGACCCTCCCCTGGCACAGCCTGATCCCATCCATTTCCTCCTGGGGAAGAGTCACCAGGTAAGAGAACAACCCCCACCCTACTCCAACCTCCTTTTAGGTAGTTGTAGAGAGCAGTGAGGTCTCCCCTCAGCCTCCTCCAGGCTGAACAGCCCCAGCTCCCTCAGCCTCTCCCCATCAGACCTGTTCTCCAGAAGCCCGATCAGCTCAGCTGCCCTTCTTTGCCCCCTCTCCAGCACCTCAATGGCCTGGTACTGTCTGCTCTTCTATGACTTTGTCTCAGGTTCTCTCAGTCCCTCCTTGGGCTGACGGATTCTCAAGTGGCTGGTAAGAGTAATGACCTTTTCTCCTCTTGGTCCAGGCAGACCAGGAACACCATCTAGTCCCACAGGGCCTGGCAGGCCAGGTTTCCCCTGCAAAGGAAGGATAACATGAGTTCTTCTCTTTGAAGCTGCTACTGATCATCCCAAAGGAAAGGTTTACCCTTAAGTCTGCAGGAACACAGAGAACTCATCCTGATGGGCTCATCTTAGGACTGCACAGAGTCACAGAACACTAGGGATCGGAAGGGACCTCAGAAGATCATCCAGTCCAATCCCCCAGTCACAGCAGGATCCCCTAGATCCAGTCACACAGGAACACGGCCAGGCAGGTTGTAAACATCTCCAGAGAAGGAGACTCCACAAACCCCCTGGGCAGCCCCTTCCAGGCTCTGTCACCCTCACCATGAAGAAGTTGCTTCCCATACTGATGTGGAACCTTCTCTGTTCCAAGTCACACTCCTTATCCTATCATTAGATGCCCCGAGCAGAGCCTGACTCCATCCTCCTGACACCCACCCTTCACATATTCATAGACATTAATGAGGTCACCCCTCAGGCTCCTCTTCTCCAAGCTAAAAGCACCCAGTTCCCTCAGGATACCATTGGCCTTCTCGGCTACAGGAGCACACTGCTCCTCCATGGAGAGCTTGTTGGCCACAAGAACTCCAAGATCCCTCTCCACCAAGAGATCAGGATGTGCATCGAGTCCTGCAGTAATTTCTTCCCTTCTAGTCCTCCAGGGATTTCTTTTCCTCCCTCATCTCCCCTTGAATTTGAAGCTGGCAAAGCGAGAAACGCTGCTCCTGCTTCATCAGCCAGCAGAGCTGAAGCATCCTGGAGAGGCAGCTGATGAGGACTGGCAGCAGATGTTGCCCCTCTACACCCACCCCACATGGCAGAGCATGTCCTGAGGTCGCTATCCCTTTTCCACCTCGGCCAGCAGCTTCTTCACAGCAACTGGCCGCTGGTGGACCACTCACCGGTTCTCCTGTGTCTCCTCTGTCCCCCTTGGGGCCATTCTTCCCACGAGGGCCCTGCATGGAGAACAGGACAGTCTCACTGCATGGCCCAGCAGCCCTTTATGGGTCTTGATGGACGTCTGGCGAGCGTGGAAACCAGAGTCTACTGGGCAGCTGAGAAATAACTAAATATAAAAGGTTTCCCCATCTCATGCAGAAGTGGAAGTGGAAGGCAGCCTCACGTTCTTACCCTGACACCTGAATCTCCTGGTTCACCCTGAAACACAAAGGATAAGGACAATTACACCTTGGAGTAGTGATTTAGAGGGAAGGTCCTCTCTAAACTGAGTCTGAGCAAAAAGCTCCTGCAGGTCAACAAGCCCAGAGACCAAAACTCCCACCCCAAGAGAAGACTGAGCTCTTGTAGATGTTTCTGTGCTCTTGCATGATCCAGACACCTCAATCTTTAATATCTGGTGTTAACTCCAACCCTTAAGGCAGAGGAGGAGAGTTCAGGTCTCTTGGTGTCCACTAAGACAAGCCCAGAGACTGAAAGTCCCACCCCAAAGAGAAGACAGAGCTTTAGGAGTGGTTTCTACTCTCCTGCATGATCCAGACAACTCAACCTGCCATACCTGACATCAACACCAACCCTTAAGGTAGAGGAGGAAAGTTTAGGTCTCTTGGTGCTTACTGAGACTTTCCAAGCCACCCTCACTGCAAGAAGACATCTGGTGAGAACCATCAGTTCAGTTTTGGCTACAAACTGTGAATTTCACTCCAGCCACTGAATAACTGTCCCAGGGATTTCTATGGGTGAAGAAATGTGTGTTCCCAGGGCCCTTGAGTGAACAGAGTACCCAGGGATCGTGGACTATGCTGAGTCTCCTCTGTCTGAGGCACAACTTCACAGAACCATGCTTCAAACAGCCATGCTCACCTTGATGGAGATCCCTGGTGGCCCCTGTGGTCCTGGTAAACCCGGTAAACCTGCTACCCCAGGAAGCCCTGGTTGTCCTTTCTGTCCCTGCAACAACAAAAACGAGGAGAAGGAGGGATGAGGGCTCTGTTCCAGCTCCCTTTTCCTTCTCTGTCAGCCCTTGAGAGGCTCAAGGATCCCTTAGACCTGGGCTACGATACTCACTGCAGGGCCAGGCTGCCCATTTTGGCCAGGAATCACCTCCACTCCTCCCAGGACATAACCTGGTTCACCCTGTGTGCAGAGAGAGGACACACACAGCAGCTTTGAGACTCAGGGGCAATCAACTTTAAACCCAAACAGGCCCTCCCTGTGCTACAAACCCAAGCCATCTGCTTGCAGTAGTTTTTCGCAGAGGCAGGAAAACCCCCATGGCCATGACACGACCTTTCCATGGTTGGCATGGAAGGAAATCGATCCCAGGGTAAAGCAGGAGGGTGGATTTCAGCAGGATCCATTCCCTGACCTGTAGCCATATGAGCAGCTCAGGTGGGTGCAAGGAAGGAGGAGAAATGTACACTGGGGGCTGGGGGTGGACAGGACAACTGCTCCTCAGATCTCTCCACGGGTGATCTTGAAACTTTTTTGTGTATTAAATGTGGGTGAACAGGCTCAGCAGCTCATATGCACCAGAAGTCACCACACAAGTGCTTAGAAGTTAGAGATCAGAGCAAGACCACAGCTTCTCCCCAATGAAATCATGACACTCACTTTGTCTCCTTTTGGCCCCGCCGGTCCTGGAGAACCAGCAGATCCCTAGAATGAGAAATACATCTGCAGCATTGAACAGCAGCAAAGGACCCACAAGACCATCCCTGTGGGGTCATCACCATGAGGGTGGTGAAACACCAGCACAGGTTGCCCAGAGAACATCTTGGTTCTGATGTAACTCCACTGAGCACCACACAGATACAAGAAGTGACCTGATCAGAGCAGTGACTTCTTTGACACAAAATCCCCTAAAGAGGCACCACTGACCTAGATCTCACCTTTAAACACCAGGGATCACAAAGCTCCTCCTCTTTTTGGGTGGGTGGTTCAGTTGATGATGGATCAGGGATGTGTGACTTGTTCTCTGTGTCATCAAATGGCAATTGCTTGTTGGCTTCATGTCTGGCAACCTAGAGCATGAATTTCACTTAGATGAGTGATCCTCCAGATGTGGGAACCAGACCTCAAACGACAGTGTTCAACACGTCTCAAGAGGTCGCTGGGCTTTTATGACACCAACATGTTCAGTGGAACAGCCACCAAATACCTCTGATGGAAAAACTCTGCAGACCAGCTCACATCCACACCAGTGACCCACTGACCGGAGTTAGAAGAGGACAACGTATTTATAATCCATCAT
This sequence comes from Phoeniculus purpureus, assembly GCA_028565055.1. Taxonomy (NCBI): domain Eukaryota; kingdom Metazoa; phylum Chordata; class Aves; order Bucerotiformes; family Phoeniculidae; genus Phoeniculus; species Phoeniculus purpureus. The sequence goes on along the minus strand of JAOXOE010000784.1, from coordinate 6,342,698 downwards.
TGAATCATTGAGGTTGCAGAAGACCCTCAAGATCACCAAGTCCCACCAATAACCCTACTCTACGAGGTTCACCACTAGACCAGATCTCTAAGCACCACATAAATTCATGGATGACACCAAGCTGGAGGAGAGAGTTGATCTGCTGGAGGGCAGGAAGATGCTGCTGAGAGCTCTGGCCAGGCTGGGTCAGTGGGCAGAGGCCAATGGGATGAGGTTTAACAGGGCCAAGGGCAGGGTCCTACACTTTGGCCACAAGAACCCCTCAAAGCTCCAGACTGGGGGATGAGGGGCTGGAGAGCTGCTGGGCAGGGAGTGACCTGGCAATACTGGGTGATAACTGGCTGAACAGGAGCTAGTAGGGTGGCCCAGAAGGCCAGTGGCATCCTGGCTTGGATCAGCACTAGTGTGGCCAGCAGGGCTGCGGATGTCATTCTCCTCTTGTGCTGGGTGCTGGAGAGGCCTCTCCTCAAGTCCTGGGGGCAGTGCTGGGCCCTCACTTCAAGAAAGAGATGGAGGGGCTGGAGCAGGTCCAGAGGGGCAACGAGGCTGGGGAAAGGACTGGAGGGAAAGGCTGATGCAGAGAGGCTGAGGGAGCTGGGGGTGCTGAGCCTGGAGGAGACTCATGGGGGACCTTCTCCCTCTCCCCAACTCCCTGAAGGGAGGGAGGTTGTAGTCAGATGGGGGTCAGGCTCTTCTCCCAGGCAGCCAGCACCAGGACAAGAGGGCAGGGCCTGAAGCTGCCAGGGGAGGGTTAGGTTAGATGTTAGGAAGCCCTTCTTCCTGGAAAGGGTGATCAGAGCCTGGACTGGACTGCCCATGGCAGCGGTGGAGTTCCCATCCCTGGAAGTGTTGAAGGCCAGCCTGGCTGTGGCCCTGAGTGCCCTGGTCTGGCTTTTGGGGTGATGTCAGGTCCCAGGCTGGACTTTACGATCTTGGAGGTCTTTTCAAGCCTCAATAATTCTGTGATCTTTAAACACCTCCAGGGATGGCAACTCAAACCCCTCTCTGGGCAGCCTGTTCCAAGGCCTGATCACTCCTTCAGTGAAAAACACTTCCTGCTGTCCTCAGGGAAGACACTGCGCATGATCTGCACCAAGCAAGCTGGTTGTATTTAAAGGTCTGTGCAGTATCTCACCTCCTCAGATGGTAGATGGGCTCCTGAAGCCTGAGGGTCACAGATTACTTCTATCAGCTCTTGGAGGATCAGAGGGAAGTCATCAAACGTGCTGACGTAGAAAACGTTCTGGAGGTTCTGCTGCAGCAGGATGCTGTTGAGCTCAACGGGGTCAGCTCCTGAGACACCCACAGCAACGAGGCGGATCCCTGGAACACATCAGCCACTCAACAGAAGCAAAAATGGTCGAGACCAGAGTTACCAAAGCCCTCATCACAGTCTTCTTGTTAATAACTTCTGCTGGGATCAGGAACTCCAGCAGCAAGAACTCATCTGAAACAGCGTGTTAGAGTAAACCAAGACGCCCAAGCTAGGAACAGAAAGAAGAAAGGATGAGGTGGAGAAAGCCAACAAGGCACCCAAGTGCTCCATCACTTCACCTACGACTCTCACACCACTGTAAATTCCTGAAAAGCCAAGGCCTCAGGGAAATGCAACAGAGCAGCCCTTACCCAAAGCGTGGGCGACTCTGGCTGGTGGCAGCACATCATCCTGGGATCGTCCATCAGTCACAAGCACCATCATGTGGGGGAAATGTGGTCTCATTCCTCTGGAGGACTGAAATATCTCCTTCAGCATGTAGGTTATACCACGACCTGAGCAGACAGAGAGAGATATGGTGTAAATCACAGAACATTAGGGATTGGAAGGGACCTGGAAAGACCATCCAGCCCAATACCCCCTGCCACAGCAGGATCCCCTAGATCCAGTCACACAGGAACATGCCTGGGCAGATTTCAAACATCTCTAGAGACGGAGACTCCACAACCCCCCTAGGCAGCCCCTGCCAGGGCTCTGGCACTCTCACCAGGAAGAAGGTCCTGCTCACATTGATGTGGAACCTCCTCTGTTCCAGCTCACACCCATTGCCCCTTGTCCTATCATTAGATGCCCCTGAGCAGAACCTGGCTCCATCCTCCTGACACCCACCCTTAACATATTTATAGACATTAATAAGGTGACCCCTTAGTCTCCTCTTTTCCAAACTAAAGAGACCCACCTCCTTCAGCCTTTCCTTGTAACGGAAGGGTTCCTCTTCTATCATCAGCCCCACCCTGCAGAAACCTCCTGGCAGGTTGTCCAGGGAGGCCTGAGCTCGTGTGGCAACATGAGGAGCTGCCAGAGCCCCAGAGCCCCCAGGACATCCCACTGTGATTTAGCCCCCCGGAACCCACCCGGCTGTAAATCCCAGCCCAGACGAGCCCCAAACACTGGGTGCAGGCACCACAGTTTGTGTCACCACGGCATTAGCATGTACTCCCGTATTAATTAATACTTGTTAAACTGAGACTAAAAATAAAGCACCGGGCTCAGCTAACGCCTCTTGCCCTGGCCCTGCAGCGTGGCTGGGCTGGGGTGGGCTCCGCACCCAGCTGCTCCCTGCTCCGCGGCCAGGAAGCAACAGAGAATTAAACAGGGTTTTCCAAAGGGCTGTGAGGAAGCAGGAATCCTGCTGAAGCAGGATGGAGTTCATCCCTTTCTGCACCGCCTGGCTGGGACCAACCCACCAGCCCAGCTACTGCTGAGGGGAGCCCTTAGTGCTCTCTACAGCTACCTGACAGGAGAGAGCTGGGGGTCGGTCTCCCAAGTCACCAGCGACAGGACAAGAGGAAACTCCCTCAAACTGTCCCAGGGGAGGATTAGGCTGGACATCAGGAAAAATTTCCTCCCTGACAGAGTGGTCAGGGGTTGGAACAGGCTGCCCAGGGAGGGGGGGAGTTGCCATCCCTGGAGGGGTTCAGAAAACGAGTAGCTGTGGCCCTGGGGACAGGGTTTAGTGGGCAGGGTGGGGTTGGGGTGATGGTTGGACTGGATGGTCTTGTAGGTCTCTTCTAACCTTAGCGATTCCGTGATCGCTAAGGGTGTGGGACAAGCTGTGGGGTGAAGGGGACGGCAGCACACGCAGGGCTGAACCTTTAGTTTCCATTCCACCCCCTGAACTTGTTTTTCTGTTGCTGCTGATTTGGAGGCGGTTTTTTATTTCCTCGGCTGGGCTGGCTCAGATGTACTTCCCATTCGGATTTCATTTCCCAGGCAGGACACCCCGAGAAGGTTTGTGGTCAGGAAGGAAATGGTTAAGCCTAGTGGGTGCAGGTGGGACTGTGCCCCCACACACAGGCAGCTGCTGCCCCTGCTGCCTGCCAGTAAACCCTGCACAAGTCCCTTTTGCCTCTGTGGGACGGCTGCTGCCCACCAGCACCCCCTTGACTGCACTCACGGGTTAGTGCCGCAGACAAGGACCTGCAGCAGGGTTCAAATAGGATTTGGGGATCCTCAGGGGTGACACTGGCTGGGTTTGGGCACAGGCAGTGGTGCTCCCCATCGCACTCCAGCCAACCCCACTAGCCTCTGTGTTTCGTCCCGTCCCAAGTCCCTGAGCTCCTGGGCCCCTCCAGTCAGCTAAGCAGAGGGCAGTCCCCTCACAGGCTGCTTCCCCCACAGCCCGTAGAGGTCACCCAGGGATCTACAGTGCAACAGAGGCAGCGCAGTGCCAGCTGGGTGATGCTCTGCCAACTGCAGCTCCCCGGTGCTCTTGCAGGGGAAGGCAGCCTGCTCTGCAGTATTTAATAACATTATTATTCATAATTATTATTAATAATAATAACTACAACAACAACAATAAGTTGATTAACCTTTATCAACGAAAACCCAAAGCCTGTGAATTTCTGTGACTCCAGGAAAGCCTCGGGTTACCAACCTCCAGCACTTCAGACACCAACCCTTGCAGGACTCAGCCAATGCCCTTGGCTCGGCTGCTCTTCCCAGAGCCCCTCAGCTTCCATTTTCTGGAACAGCCCAACTTCCAGCAAAGCTCAGCCAGGATCCCACCCCACTTTGCTGTGCCAGAGCAGCCCAGGGAGGAGTTGGGGTGCGGAGGGGTCTCCACGCAGCCTCCGCGGTGGGAAGAAGCTGGTGCCCAGGTCCCCTCTGAGCTACGGTTGGGTCCCAGGGCTGGTGGCACTGGTGGCACTTGGTGATGCAGCGCGGCTCACACGGGATGGGAGAGAATGTTAATGGTGCTGGGCTCCTGGGAGAAACCACCGCGTTCTCCGTATAAAGCAGGGAAGAGAGGAAGGGGAGGGGGAGGAAGGGAAAAGAGCTCCACAGATTAATTCTGCTGCTGAAAATTAAAATCAGGCATCGCCAAACCAACCCCAGAACGAGATGCTTCAGAGCCAGAGCTCAGCCTGGCCACAGCCACCCTCCAGCGTCGAGTCTGCCCGAGCTTTGCTCCTGCTTGTCCCCTGAAAGCCTATGGGGCAGGGGCAGGTCTTGGGGCTGGGAGGGAATGAGCTACCCTGTGAGTATCCTGACTCAGAGAATCATAGAACCATTAGGGACTGGAAGAGACCTCGAAAGATCATCTAGTCCAATCACCAGAAGATGTCGTCTTCTCTGGTGCCTTTGCGTTTACCAGCCCAGAGGGCAAGTAGGAGCCTCCCAGATTGGTTTTAATGAAAAAAATGAACTCTTGGTGGGTTTAAATTTATTCTTTGGTAAGTTCCTGGGCTTGGAGTCTTTGAAAAACTTGTTTGTCCCTGCTGTGCTCTCTGGCAGGACGGCTCTGCTCTGAGGGCTCCCCTGGCCTGAGACTCAGCAGGGATAACGGGACTCCAGGAGCTGCTGCTGTAAAAGGAAAACAAGTTTAGAGGAAAATAAGGGGAGTTTGGGACTGGGCTGCGCCACGAAGGGCTGCAGGATCCAACCCACCCTGGGCAGCAGCTCCCTCCTGCTCTGCTCCTGCCAGAGCTGCAAAACCTCCTGCAGAGCCTGGGAAGTCCCATGGGAGCGACGTGACTCTGGCATTCCCAGGGTGGCTCTGGCCACACGAGGGACTTTCCTCAGCTTAGGCAGCCATGGGCACATTGGGTGGCACCGAGGAGGAACAGGGCTCTGTGCCAGGGGACACGGTGAAGCCTGGAGGGTCCCTGCTGGGATTGGGACTGCAGCAAGGGCATCCATGACTGGGACCCCTGGTGCACCCCAAGCTTCCCGCTCCCCTCGGCTGGGCCACCACCCATCCCCTCTCCCTGGCTGTGATTCCATTCTGCTCCCTCCCTCCCTCCCTCCTTCCTCCCTTGCTCACTGCTGCCAAGTCCACAGGTTCCCGCTGTGACCTTGAGCTGGTTTCTGGAGCTGGTTGTGGGTTTCTTAAAGGAGCCATGGGGGTCCTACAAACACCCTCCTGCTCCCCCAGGTCCCAGCTCAGCTATGCACTGGGATCCCTGTGGATGGGGAGGAACTGGGAGCAAAAGCAGAGGGGTCCATGAGGGGACAAAAAATGGGAGATGGTCTGGGAGCCCCACAGCCCCCAGTAGTGTCAGGGAGAGCTCAGAAGTGAAAGAGATGCTGGTGGCTCCAGCTCCTCTCCAAAGCCAAGGGGCTGATGGCAGCCTGGAGACCTGCAGAGCAAAGCCCCTGGTTTCCTTGCTGGAGCACACGTGTCTGTGCATGAGGAAGCCATCACTTGCACTCATAACCCCCACACCCCACGAGCATCTGCTACTCCCCAGGGCGAAGGCAAGCAGTGTCTGGAGCCTCAGCAGGGCAGAACCACCCCCACACAACACGCCCCCATTGCTGAAGGCAGCTCAAACCCTCCCAAGAAAACCCTTCTCTGGGTTAAACTAGGTGTGGGATGTGGCTTGGCCAGGGGGCAACCAGCTCTTGGCTTGACAGTTCTAAGTCAAAAAGCATCTCACAGCACAAACAGCTCTGGTGTGGCTGGGCAAGTGGAGAACATCCTGGAGCTGAGATGTCCCTGTGCCCATGCCATGGAGGTTTTAAGCCGTGGCTTAGCTAAGCTGGAGGTTTCAGTCTTTCTTGGGCACTCCAGGCCATCCTGAAGCCCCACGAGCTGGAGAGGACCCTGATCAATAACTGCCTTTGAGGTGAGTAATAAAACTGCAACGATGCAGTGAAGGTGCTGGTTAATTCATGGGGATGGTCCTGCAGAACCAGGGAGTGGGGTCTTCTGTTAGGGATAAAGGATGGGGGATGGCTGTGCTGCTGCCATCTGTGCTGGTTTTATGGTGCTTGCATGGGTTTGGAAGGTGCAGCTGGTGTTAAACCCACTGCTGACCCTTCCACACGGCAGAGCCCAAGCACTGCACCGTGTCCCAAACCCACTGGAGGTATTGGAGAGGTCCTAAGGTGCCCCAGTCTCCAGCCTTGTCTGAGCATCACTGCTCAGACACTGATCCTGGTGCTGAGCACAGAGCATCACTCCCCACTGCCTTGTGGGATCACAGGACTCCACAGATCAGCCTGGGGACTCCAAAAGCAAGGACTAGCCTTTGAGCTGGGAACCAGCAACACCTTCTGACTGAGTTAAGCCCAAGGTGGCTTGTATTGATGTGGGAGAGAGTGGGAAGGGATGCTCTCGGCTCCATCTATTATAGGTCTGCTTAGGGGAAACTGAGGTACTGTGGGGTGACAGAAGCAGAAGGGATTGAGCAGGGTTACTGGAGAAAACCAGTAGGGTTTGTGCCCTGGAGAAGACCACTGGTCAGGGGATGATAAACCAGACATTTCCCTCTGCACCGCTACAAATTTAAATCCCACATTTGGACCGCAGAAAGGCATCAAGAGGCCATCAGAAATCACAGCCCTGTGGCCAGGGAATGCCGAGGAGCCCCTCATCCCATTGAGGAAAGGAGAAACCACTCCTCTGCCACTTCATCCAAGCAGCAGGGACTGATCCCTCTGCAGCAGGAGCCCAGTCTGGACCAAAGCGCCCAGGGCTGTTGAGGCGGCAGCACTGGAGCCTCAGCCCAAAGCCCCAGCAGCATGAGGATGCTCGGGAAAGCCCCCGATCCCGTGTCCCACCCCATGTGGGGACACAGTCCAGTGTCACACTGGAGGAGGAGGGCTGGAGCAGAGGAAGAGGTAGGAGAGAGGGGAGAAAAAGAGAAAAAATGAGTTTTGCTGCTGCCCCAGCGGTGTGGCGATTGATCGGGTGCAGGCTGGTGTGGAGCGGTGCTGAGAGCCTCATTCCCCACCGCCGGCTCACAATTATTGGAAAAAAACCAGCACTGCTGCTGCAGTGAAATTAGTTATTGATCTCTTGTCTGGGTGACAAGCGTGGTGCTGGGCTGTGGGGCTGCTCTCCTGCCGGCCGGCCCCGCAGCCTCCTCCGCTCACCCTGCCGGCCTCAGCATCCCTGCAGGCAGGGGAGGTGACCCCAGGGCTCGGCGCCTGCTCTGGCCCAAAACTGCTCCCCAAGGAGGTTTCATCCACCAAGGAAGATGGCAGTGGGAGAGAAGGGCTCTGCCCTACACGGGATGGAAACCTTGAGCACCGAAGGTCCCCTTTGCAAAGCATCGCCCATCACCCACAGCCATCACCGAGCCCTGACAGGGCTCCTGACACCCCCAGAGATTGGGGTCAGGGTGTCCTGGGGCCGCCTTCATCTCCTGATAACCTGGAAAGAGATAAGGCAGCAGGAAATCAGCAGCCAGAGAGCTGTTGTTGTCTGGAGAGGCTCTTGCACATCCCTGGCTGCAGCTGGACTGACAATGGACTGTCGGCTCTCATGGGGACAGGGACACAGTGGGAGCTGGGGGGGTTCTGCCAGCCTAGGACAGTTTCACGGGTTCAACCCCCCCAAAAAAGAGGATTTAGATTCTTGTTGTCATTCCTGGTGCGACGCAGGAACACCAGAGGATGCGTAAACAATTCTGTTTTCCTCCAGTCGTGGCCACCAGGGAACTGCTTCGCTCGGGGCAGAGCTGGGATCTGGGGCTTCGCTCGGGGCAGAGCTGGGATCTGGGGCTTCGCTCGGGGCACAGCTGTTCCATGGGTGCTGAGTGTCCCCAGGGTGGTCACAAGCTGGTGGCACTGCCCATGTGTGCAGCCTGTGCTGGTAGGGATGGTGGGGACAGGGTGGACCAGAACCCTGTCCCACGAGTAGCTCCCAGGGATGGGCAGATTGGCAGCAGGGTGGCAGCAAGGGAACAGCAGCTGGAGGCCACTTAGGGTCACCGAGGTGGCTCAAGGGGTGTCCCCAAGCCCCCTGGTGAGGGGTAGAGCCAGCTGTCACCTCCTGCCTCCCTATCAGCATCCCAGCAGTGCAGGACGCCCTCCCCACGGGTGTCCCCTGAGAGGCTGGGGGGTCCTGGCCCCTTCCCCAGCCCTGGACAAAGGCCTGGGAACAAAAGCCTGTGGGATTGGGAAGCATCTCCAGCCAGGGGTATTTGTTTAGACTTGGGGGGAGGAGGATTGGGGAGAGGAAACTGCATTTCAAAGCGTTTCACCCTTTTGAAGCCTTTACAGCCCCGCTGCCCCCCCCAGTGCCCTCTGTACAGATCCAATTCCCCTGTGGGGGGGCTCTGGGTCCTCTCAGCCAGCTCTGGGTCTCCGCTGGGAGGGGAAAAGGAGATGATGGAGAGGCAAAAACAGTCCAGTGCGGCCAGGAGGAGGGAGCAGATTGCTGGAGGGGTGATTCCTCCGCTCAGCCACTCTATAGTGCAGAAGATGGGGGATGGCCCAGCCCTGGGGACTGACTGTTGGGCTGAGGGTGAGGTTTGGACTTATCAGAGACACACAGAGTCATTCAGGTTGGAAAAGACCCTTAGGATCACTGAGTCCAACCATCAACCCTACTCTACAAAGTTCATCCCTAAACCAGGAGTGTTTCTCCTCAGCTCTCTCCGTCTCCACAGGGACAACCTGTATCTGGCCCCTTCCCAGCATGCCAGCAACCAGCACAGAGCCATGGGCAAGTGGAGGAGGTGGGCAAATGCCAACCAGGCAAGGCCCATCCCTTGTGGACTTGCCCAGGCTCTCCCAGCAAGGTGCCGTCAGCTCTGGCTGGGGTCTGTCCACCTGTGGCCATCCCTGGACAGCTGCTTTTGCAGGTCCCCTTGTCACATCCCTTGACCAGAGCTGGGCACCGAGCCATCGCCCTGCGCAGACACCAGCCTGTGCCCCAGGGTTGCTGCACAGATGAGACCTCCTGGGGCTGGTGCAGCATCTCCCCACCCTAAACCCACCTGTTTCCCCGCCAAGACTGGGCAGGGAGGTTCAGCAGAGGTGCCCCTGGTGTCTTCTGCTCACAAGCATCATCTTCCCAGTCTGCAACTGGGCACCCTCCCAGTGAGTTAGCCTCAGCCCATCACTGGCAGCTGGGACAGCCAGCACAGCCTCAGACCCCAGCAGCCACCACGCAGAGACGAAGAGGGAGAAGGGCGCAGGCGACTGACGGGGCTGACCCCACCAGCAGCTCCGCGCGACGCTGCCGGGAAGCGACGGCCAGCCCACACGGACGGCGGCAGCCGGGCAGATGGAAGCAGCAAACGCCGGCTTTGCGGGGGGCCCGGGGCTTGCCGGAGCCACGGCTGTCTCAGTGAGTGACTTCGAATAACGGACACACTCGAGGACATCGCCATCTGCTCCCGGCACCACCGCAGCCGGGGGAAAAGGTGAAAGAAAGGCAACCACTGTGTTACCTGCCCTGACGGCGGCGCCAGGCTTCGTGCAGCATCCTCAGAGCCGCTTGGTTTGGGATGAGCCAAGAGTGGGAAGGGGGCGGCTCTCCCAGCACTCTGGGTTTGGTGAGTTTGGCTGGAAGCCCGAACCTCACCAGATCTGCTGGGTTTTCTCTGAATTTCCAGTGCCTCCTGCCCCCAGCCGGGCTGGAAATACCACACAGACAGAGGCTACGATGCCGTAGTTTAACACTTGGACCTGCAGAAGAAACTGGATGTGAAAAACAAATGCAGAGGTTTGCAGTGGCGGCCCTGCCAGCTGGGATGGGGAGGAGTGGGAGGGTGGATGAAGAGCACTTGCACCCACAGCCCAGCCCTGGGTGGGCTCAGCAGCTCCAAAAATCAAACCACTCCTCCTCGGCGCAGCAAACCCACCTCAGGAAGGGATGGAAGTGCATCTCTGCTCAGCTGTGGGCTCAGAAACCCACCTGACCCAGACAGCTGACTTCAAGGCACTTGCAACCAGAAGGGGGACAAATCCTGGCCCATGTGTCAGCCCCTGTGTGGAGGGGATCCCTGGTGCTTCCAAGGGGACTTTGCTGGGACAGAAAAGGCTAGGTCCTGCTGGGGCAGGAGGAACTGAACTGGGGGTGACCCTTTTCTGTGGCCTTAACCTCCTGGCAAGCACAAAGGGATGGGGCAGAGGTGCCTGATGCTGGCACTGCCTGGCCCTCACCACAACCTCGTGCCAAGAGCATGGGCAGCTCTTGCTTGGCATAGTGAGGGAAAGTGAGTGCATGAGGGGAGGAGGATGAGGGTAAGGATGGAGAGGATGAGGGTTGGGAGGATAAGGATGGAGAGGATGAGAATGAGAATGGGGATGATGAGGATAGACAGGATGAGAATGGAAAGGATGAGGATGGAAAGGATGAAAAGGGTGATGTCAGAAAGGATGAAGATAGAGAGGATGAGGATGGGTACGATGAAAAGGGTGAGGTCTGAAAGGATGAAGATAGAGAGGATGAGGATGGGTAGGATGAAAAGGGTGAGGTCTGAAAGGATGAAGATAGAGAGGATGAGGATGATGACAATGGAGAGTATGAGCATGGGGAAGATGAGGATTGAGAGGTGGAGTCTGAGGAAGATGGGAATGAGGAAGATGATGAAGAAGATGGAGAGGAGGAGGATGAAAAAGATGGAGAGGATGAGGATGGAAAAGATGAGGAAGATGAGGATAAAGAGGATGAGGATGGGAAAGATGAGGAAGATGATGAGGATGAGGATAAAGAGGATGAGGATGGGAAGGATGAGAACAGACAGGATGAGGATCAAGAGGATGAGGATGAAGATGATGGAGAGGATGAGGATGGGAAAGATGAGGAAGATGAGGAGGATGAGGATAAAGGATGAGGATGGGAAGGATGAGGACAGACAGGATGAGGATCAAGAGGACGAGGATAGTAAGATGAAGATGGAGAGGACAAGCACGGAGATGCTGATAGTGGGGAGGCTAAGGATGGAAAGGATGAGGATGAAGACGATGAGGATGGGGAGGCTGAGGCCAGGCAGGCTGGCAGGGCAGCCGGCGCAGCTGAGCAGGAGCGGGAAGGCGAGCCTGTGCGAGCGAGGCAGCGGGAGCAGAAATCTGTTGCCCAGGCCGTGAGCGTCGCCGTCAGCCGGCTCCGAGGAGCGGGCTGCCTTCCAGCTCCGCGCCGGCTGCGCTGCTGGCAGGAGCGAGCCCCGCAGCTCCCCGCCGCGGGAGCCGCTCGCTCAAAGGTTACATTTGCACAACGTGCCGCTGGAAACGCGCGGCCAGGGGCTGCAGGCGGAGGAGCCGGGCGAGCGGGCAGCTCCGCTCCGCTCCGCTCGGCCTCTGTAATGGAAAAAACCCTCTGGGGGCCGTGCCGGAAAACAGCCAGTTACTCTCCCCCAGCCCAGCAGAGCCGGGTCTGGCTGGCCACGGATGGGGGGGATGATGAGAGGAGGGGCTAAAGAGATGGGGGTACAAACCCCCAGAGCCTCGGCACTGCTCTGGATCAGTCCCAGCGCGGGGGAAAATAGGGTTTTGCCCAAATTCCCCCCATCACCGTGGGCTATGGGGCAGCAAACCCCTCCTCTGTGATGCTGGGAGCCTCGGTCAGGTTTTGCACTTACTGTAATCAGGATCCCACATCTCTGCCGCTTGGAGGGGAAAACTGAGGCTGTCGAGGGAAAACTTCCAAACCCAGGAAGGAAAGATTTCTTTCAGTGGAGCTTCAGGCTGTGATTTATGGTGTATGGCACACCCACAGCCACATCCACACACCTCATCCCCACTTCCCCCAGCCCCACTACCCCGTAACTTTTGGTTTGAAAGACTATTCTGGTGTCTGGGAAGTGCAGCTCTTCGTGGAGTAGCTGGGCCACCGTAGGTGCTCAGAACCTCACAGCATCCTGTATGAAACCCCCTCTGCTCACCTCCACCATCACCCCTCTTGCATCAAAGCATGTTCGTCTGGAGTGGCTCAGCACCCTCCAGGGCAAAGCCCTTCATCCCTCGCTGCACAATACCCTTCCCTTCACCCACTCATTCTTCCATTTCATCTCAGCCTGGTCACCTTTGCACCCCCAGCCACAGAGAAAGGGTCAGGGCAGCACCCAGCATCACCCCAGGGTGCTGGAGCCAGCTCGCTCTGCCTTCCAGGAGCCAACATTTCCCTTCTTGTCTCCCTCGTTTCCTTGGTTTCAAGGTTTTTCTTCTTTGTCAAGACTAATTAAAAGAAAATAAATAGGGAAGATTCCCATATTTAGGGTGCTCGGAGGGGGACGGCAGCTGCCTCTGCAGGTTCTTCCTCCCCAGCCAAGGAACCCAATGGTCTTGCCCCAGTTCCTTGGTTTCACCCTAATGCTTTTAAATCTCCCTCTGCCCCTATGCCAGAGCCGTTCAGACTCCACACTCCATCGGGTCTCACTGCTCAGCATCACTCAGCCCAGATCCCCACTGCACCGGGGTGCAGGTCCTCCCCCCTCCAGGGTCCCTCCCTTCCCTCCATCTGTTTTCATTAGGATTTGGAGATAAGATTCCGAACAAAGGCAGCGTTCAAACCCCTTGGTCTTATCAGCCACCACCCAACGGCATTCACCAGCCACCCAGCAGAGCTTGGAAGATGCTCTGAGGGACAAGGGGACCACAAATATACAGACCTCTCCTCCTCTAAGACATAAGCCAGCCCCACAGCCAGCAGCAGGTCTCCAGAGGGAACTGGTGGCTTTGGGAAACTACTTCTACTGTTAATGGCCCCTGGACAGGACTGCAGCGTTAATTCAACCGTGTGCTGATGCAACCCAAGGGCCAGCTCAGCTCACCTGGGTTTTAACTCCTGGTTCTGCCACTGACCCGGGGGAAGACCCTCAGTGAGTTGTTTCCTGTCCCCATGCCCGTTCTGCTCACTCACCCTCCAGCAGCCCTCCCTAAGACCAGTGATCTGCCCAAGGAGATACCTCATACCCGAGGAGACTCCACTCATCATCCCACACAGAAGAGCAGACAGCAGCAGCTCTGAGCATCAGTGGGTTCTGCAGCCTCTGGGCACCCTAGAGAGGCCCCATCACCAAACCTCCTCCCCACAGGGTGGTCCCATGGCTCATTTTTACCTCCTGTGTGCAAACCCCTCAATATAGGAACCAGCTGTCGGCAGCTTCCAGCTCCCAGAGCTGCTCTGGGGAAAATTTGCTCCATGCATGAGCTTTGCTATGGCAAGGGGGGTCCACCTCCCTCTCATCTCTGAGGTCTTGGGGACCATGGCTGGGGGGGACAGAAGATCTCCAATGAGAGGCAACACTAGTGATGGCAACAAACTTCCCCCCATTAACATCCAGCTGCTTGGAGCCAGCAAACCAACCCCAATAGCTTAGGTAAATCTTACTCCTGCCTAAAGAACCCCCACCCCACAGAGGAGCCCAGTTAAGAGACCCATTACTGGTGGTGGAGGAGCTCTTGTGCCTGGAGGGCACAGGAAGGTGCACAACTAGCCACCATTTGTCCTCCTCACTGGCAGGACTCCAGTGCACGGGAGGGCATGTGGGCAGGGACTGTGGGACATGATGCATCAGACCCTGGGCACTGTGTCCTACTCACACCACTCAGCTCCCTCCCTGCACTCAGTGGAAGGTGCTGGGGGAGCTGGCTGCGAGGGTAGTGTTTGGGACACTCCAGGGAAGGAGGAAGAGGGTGTCAGAGCCCAGCAGCACCTACCTCTCCAGCAAAGCCAGCCCCAGGAGCATCGCAGGAAGCACTGGCAGGGGCAGGTGTGTCCCGTGTGAAGTGTCCCCAGAGCCCAGCCAGTGTTTTGAGGGTCTGGCTCCCATAGAGCTGCGCCGTGAGCCCTGCTGCCAGAGCCCGCGAAAGATCCCACCACCACACCGAGCTCTTTGGGGAATCAGACCCAGCCACAGCATGTGCAGATAGGGACAGTGTGGTGGCTTCTGGGGACAACTGGTTGCTGCTGCATTCTCCAGCCCCCATCCTGCACTCCCTACCTCCCCGGACAAGAAGAGCCAGAGCCTGGAGCAAGGATGAGGGTGTTTCCTGCTCTTTTCCCAAACAAGGTCCCCAACCTCACCAAGAAACGTTGAGTTCACTGAGTCCTTGCTTGTGGACAGCAGAGATCGGCCTGATGGCACGGGGTTGGCTTCCCTCCTCCTTTCCAGCTGTTAAATTGCATTATAGACAGTTACAAATACATCACATTCTTTCCTAATGTGACTTCTCCACGGTAGGCAAGAAGCACGGCCACCGCTGAGATGCTGGAGGTGGTGAGAAGAGCTGTTGGCTGTGTCCATGGATGGACAAAGGGAGCAGCTCTGCCTGCGTGCAAACATCTGGCCCCAAACTTGGGTCCCATAGAAGGAAATCGTGTGGCCCCATGGAAGCTCTGGGCTTAACAGACTGACCCAGTGGGCTCTGAATCCCAGAGTTCCTGGATGCCCTGGAGTTCCAGCATCCAACAACCCTTTTGGGGAATACATCGTTCTTCATGGCCACCTTAAACCTCCCCTGGGGCAACCTGCATCCATTGCTTCCAGCCTCAGTTTCCTCACTTGTAGAAGCATTTATGGTCCCTCTTCCATTATGAGAATTGTTTGGGTTGGAAAAGACCTTTAAGATCTTTGAGTCCAACCGTCAGATCTCAAGTCAACCAGAACTTGGCATTCTTTGTTGGGCTTGACGAGTCTTTCACATGGGGACTGGAGGTTAACAGTAGTCCAAGGCTGAGCTAGAAATGATCTGGTTACTCCATTACAGCAGAGAAGCCCAATTCCTGAGCGCGACTGGAACTAGCCCCATGGCATCCCATTGAAATGTCAGCAGGACATGGCACAGCCAGAGCCCACCATGAGCCCAGGGCAGCATCAGGGCAGCTGAGGCACTGACATTGCTACAAACCACTTGTGAGCTCAGGCAAATGTCCCCTTTTAGCAGCAGAGTGAGGCCTGGAGTGGGTGGGAAATCCATCTCCTTTGGTTAGCTGCAGCGTTGGAAGGACCAACCTACATCGCCAAGGATGAGAACAAAGGGCCAACCTACATTCCCAAAGACAAGAGCAAAGGACCAACCCACACCCCCAAGAACAGGCGCAAAGGACCAACCCACATCCCCAAGGACAAGAGTAAAGGACCAACCCACATCTCCAAGGATGAAAGCAAAGGACCAACCTACATCTCCAAGGGCAAAAGCAAAGGACCAACCCACATCTCCAAGGACAAGAGTAAAGGACCAACCCACATCTCCAAGGATGAGAGCAAAGGACCAACTTACATCACCAAGGACAAAAGCAAAGGACAAATATACATCTCCAAGGACAACATCAAAGGACCAACCTACATCCCTAAGGATGAGAGCAAGGTCCAACCTACATCCTCAGAGGGAGAGCAAAGTTGATCGCTGTGGGAGGTAGGAGAGGCACCCACTCACCTCCTGCTCATGGTACCAGGGTGAATGTGGCCAGGGCATCCCCAGGCCAGGCCTGTGCCCATCAGACCCCATCTTGTATCAAGTCCACCAGAAGGGACAACCCAGATGAGTACTGGGATGTCGATGGCTCCTCTTGGCTCCCAGTACTGAGAAAGGAGGGTGTGTCAGCCCCCTTCAGCTCAACCTTCAGCCTTCATCCCACCGAGACTGACGCAAACAGACACCTCCTCAGCCTCTCACAGGACTGATGCCAGGGGCTGGGGTGGCCGTGAGGGAGCCCAGTGCCCCAGAGCAGAACCCCTGGCAAGGGGCTGGGTGGGGAGCAGAGCGCGCGGGAGGGCGAGGAAGGAGTTAAATCCCCAGCACTGCCAGCTCCCCCCTCTCCTGCTTCTCTGCTAACTTTGGGAGGAAGGGAATAGCATAAAGGTAAGAGTGGAGGAAGGAGAGAGGAGACAGATGAGAGAAGGAGCGAGGGAGAGGGGGAGCGGGAGAGGAACAGACGGCAGCGTGGGGGGGAAGATGCTGACGCTTCTTCTCCATCGCGGCAAGAGGCAGATAGAGGGGAGCAAGGGAAAGGAGAAAACACATAAGGAAAAAAAAGGAGAAGGGAAAAAAGAGAAGGCAAAGACCAAGGGAACATGGGAGAGGGAGAAGGAAGAAGCCGGAGCGAGGGAGCATGTGTGAAAGTCACAGTGAGAGAAGGGGCCTCTTTGATTCCCTGTGCCTCATACCAGACAGTGTCTAGACTGCAGCAATTATTGTCAGCTCAGAACACCCAGGCATTGCCATTTCAGCTGAAAGGGAGCTTAACAAAGAGCGAGGGAGGAAAAAACCTACCCTGCTGGCGGAGAGCTGGGCTTCCTCCAGCACAAGGGGCTCTTCCGAGGGTCCTCTCCATCACCCTGAGCCCCTGGCCAGCCCCAGCCCGAGGTGCCCTGGCAGCAGGGGGAGTGAAGAGTTTGCTGCAGATTGAGGTGTTGCTGCGGTGGGAGCAGTCCCTGGCCCAACACTGGGATCCTTGGCTGGTTTTGGGGTTCGGCCATGGGGCTCAGCTCTCCCTGCATGGCCAGGTTATGGGACACAGGGTAAGGAGTGCAGGACTTGGGGGGAAAAGGGGCTCCTGGGGAGGTCAGAGACTGCATCAATGGAGAGCGCTGGGCTGTGAGCGCTCGTGAAGCTGCTCTCTTGGCTAGCAGTGGATGGTCTGACAGACACCTTGGCCTCACTGCAGAGCTGAGAGATGTGAACCTCTGCTCTGAGCAGTGGGAACATGAACCATGGAGCTGGGCACCTTCCCCTGCCCAGCCAGCCTGACACTGCTCCAGCAGCTCTTCAGCTCCCCTTGGCTTTCAGGAAATGATGGAAGGTCTCTCATGTAAAATCATCCCTCCTCTCCTCCACCCCATCCCATCCCCACTGTCATCAGAGGAGTTACCCTTTCCTCTCTCAGGCCCTTTGCCCTCTGATGGGCTACTCTGGGGCTCAGCCAAGCTTCCTGGGATGGGATTAACACCCAGAGCTGGACAAGAAAGACTCAGGAATTCTTGCCATCCACTGGAAGAACCCACCCCATGCCCACCCCGGCTCACCAGGGAGTGCCAGCTCCAAATACTTCAGAGGCAAAGAGGCCAGGGGGCCAACATGTGTGCCCTGTGTCCACTGGGACCACGGGTTTGGGAGTGGCAACAATCCCACCCCAGTGTCCATGAGGCTGCCCTGCCTCTGAGCCCCTTGGGAGCATCCCCAGCTCCAGGGCTTTGAAATCTGGCTGCAACGAACAGCACATCCAAGTGACCTTCTCTGATGCTGGATGGCACCAGGGAATGTCCCTGCAAAGCCCCGTGGCCGGTCTGCTGGGGAAGGCTGACAGTCCCTCCAGATGCTGGAGAGCAGCTCAGGTTTAATTAGCACTTCTAATGCTTGGAAAGGAGGCGCCAGGGAATACCCAGTGGGTTGGACATGGTTGCCTCACCAGTGATCCGGGCTGGTGACAGGGAAGCTCCCCAGCTCCAACTTGCCCAGCTGGGATGGGGTGACATTGCCCCATTTAGACCCCACTAAAACTCAGCAAATACCCCTGGAGACCCCCAGCTGGAGCCCTCAGAGCTGTCACAAGGGGGGCTTTGTAGAAAACCCAAACTGCCAGCACACCTTGCCAACAGTTTGGAGAGGTGTCCGACCCAACACTGGCTCAGCTGAGCTGTTTGTCCTTGTCCCTTCTCTGCCTTTAGGGACCAAGATCCATTTTCTGGCCAAGTCTGGTCTTGTTTGCTAAATTAAGGACTACGTCTCCTGTGGGTACACGGCACTGATGTTGCTGTGTGGATACACAATCAGCCCTCCTCAGGATGTGGCCACTGCAGCTGACTGGAGGAGATGACAGCAGAAGTCCCACAAAGGACTGGGATGGCAAAACCTGCCCAGAGAGGGACTCACCCCCCAGCTTACCTTGGCTGGCCCTGGTGTGCCATGGGGATGATGCTGTTTCCCAGCACAGTGTTGCTCAGGTGGGGGTCAGAGGAGAAAAGCATCAGCTCTGCTCACTGTTCTCCTCACCATCCTTTGCAGTGGTGCCCTCAGCTCCCAACATCGCAGCGCCAGGCTCCCTCGTGCACCACTGCAGCCAGCATCGCTTCTCCAAGCTCACGGACAGGGGCTCCAGCTCCAGCAAAGCCCTCCACCCAGGGCTTGTAGTGCTCCAACGGGGAAGGATGCTCAGCTTCCAACACACGTGGGTGCTGCAGTGAAATAAATACCTGGTATGAGTAGTGAAGGTCTTCACCTTGTGAGCGTGGGACCCAAAGTGTTTTGACCTTTCCAAGGAACTTTGGCCAGCCTGCCCTAACCCAGGGCTGGACCACGAGGAGCGCAGACCTGCGACGTGACCTGTGGGCTTGGGGGAGGCTTTTCCACAACATCTGCCAGCTACAGGTTTTTGAAACTACCACCCTAGAGCTTTGTACCAGAGACCAGCCACAGGCAGCGTTGGGCTGCCACCAAGGCCCCTCCTCAGTTCTCTTGATGCCAGACCCCCACCGAGGAGGGCTGAGGCAATGGAAGAACTTGCCTTTGACCTGCTCTGCAGTGACCCTCCCTGGGGCAGCCAGGCAACTCCCAGAGCAATTTGGGAAGCCCCAGCTCCCAACTACAGAAATGGGGGGGGTCCCACCAGTGTGTGCCCACCACCAGGGGTGCTCCCAGTGTGTGTTCACCGTCAGGGGTGCCCTCAACGTTTGCCCACCATGAGCCCTGCCTAACCCCCCACTCTCTGAAGCAGCCACAGTTCCACACAGGGAAGGAGAGGAAGGATCTGGGAAGCCACAGCCACAGCTGTACATCCCCTCTTCTCGCGTGAGTGGTTGCATGGGAAGGAAACCCCCCACATCCTGCTCCCCCAGCACCCGGGGGGCACCACCATGTGCCAGGAGAGGCCGGAGATGGCAGAGGCGCGGCAGGAGGTGAAGGCACGGGGCAGTCTGGCTGTGATGGGGGGCACTGCCAGCCTGGCACTGCTCTGCATCCTGTTCCCCCACCATGCAGTAGAGCACAGGGAGCAGTCCTGCCACCCCAGTGCCACCCCAGTGCCTTCTTCCCCCCTGCAAAGCTGTGCTAGTGCCAACCACCCGTTTCCCACTTCCGCCAGATTTACCCCCTCCTCCTTTTTTTTTGTCCTTTCTGACACCCCCCTCTCCTCTGCTCCCCCTCCCCTCTTCTTCCTTCCTTTCTTCTTCTTCCTGGGTTAAAAATACTCCCGTTTCTGGGAAGCAGCAGCCCCCGCTGCGCTGCCTCCCCGCGCTGCCCCGCAGCCCAGCCCTGCTCCGCTCCGCTCCGGCCCCTCCTCGCCGCGTCCTTCCTCCTCCCCACCCCCTACAGGGATCTGACTAATGTGCTGGGGCTCTGCTTGCCAGCTCAGCTGGAAAGGAATTTAACTATTGCCTGGCCTTGCACGGATGGAGCCCAGAGCCCCGACCCCCTCCATGAACAAGAGAGACCCCTCCTCCATCACCCGGCACCCCGCAGCGGAGCCTTTGGGTGCGGGAGGATGAAGAGGGATCAGTGGGGGCAACACCCCGTGGAGAGTGGTGGTCCCAGGTCTAAGCCCCACCATCCTCATGGAACACCACAGGGGTCTCCTGGCTTCCTGTGGGCCAGGCAAGGCAAAAGGCAGCACCCCTGGTGCTGTGGTCCTCGTGGGGGCTCCTCATCCCCATGGGGGCTCCCCAGCACCCACATCTCCACCCCACAACTCGCCCCAGGCCTAGGCACAGCGTAGGGGTAGGTACCAGGATCCCTGCGACACTGCTTAATGGGACCAGCAGCTCCAACAACACGGTCTGGGGGCTGTGGGGGACAGTGGGGAGTCAGCCTTGATGCGAGGTAGCGCTGGTGGAACCCACAGCCCCTCACCCCATACTTGGGTAAAACCCAGGCAGGGAGCAAGCACAGACCCCTCCACTGTTCCAGACCCCTCTGCTCTGCCCTGCTGCCAGCAGAGCTCTGAGCAGGAGCAGACTGAGCAGCACAGAAGGAGCGGAGCCATCGCTCTGCTCTAGAGCAAAGCACGAAGCCCTGACCAAGCTTATCCCAGCAACTTGGTGGCAGAGGCAGGCGCTGACACCCACCCACCACTTCCCCAAGGCTCCAGCTCACTGGGGCACCGCAGCCAAACCTCCCTTTGAAATCTCCTGGCCAGTGCAGAAGGACTTCAAGGCCAGTGATCCCGAGCCCAGCAGCCTGCACTGAGCTGAGCCAAGCCAAGAGACACCGGCTGGGGCACCGCTGACCCCCTGCATTGGCTGGCTCAGCCCTGCTGCTCCAGTGCCAGGGCACACACTGTCCCGGAGGAGGCCAGTACCTTTCCCTGAGCCTGCGGCTGGATGAGCTGAGAGCAACAGCCCCTCCAGAGCTGTGGCTGGGGAGGAGGGAAGGCCACGGGGTGCAAAGCTAGGACCCAGATTGTGGAGCAAAGCCGCAGCCAGATGACCCTTCAGCTGCTGGGATGCTCTGTAGAGCGGGGTCCACCAAAAGCCAGGGGAGGGGGGCTGTGCTGGCAAGAAGGAATCTGAAAGAGGAAGAAGAGATCTCCTCTCCAAATCCTCCCTTAAATGGCAGTTCTGCTGAAAAATAGGGTAGGATGGAGCTTGGTGTTTGTTTTCTCTGCAGGACCCAAGCGCGGCTCAGCCTGGCACTGCAGCGTCGGGCTCCTCGCAGACACAGCCCCGCAGAGCAGCACCTTCTGCAGCCCCAACTCAGCTCTCGCAGCCATCCCTGCAGAGCCATCGCCCGGTGCAGGGACTTAGGGCATGAGAGATGAGGGGAATACGCATCTAGCTCACTCCCACCTTGGCTTTCTGCCCCAGCTGTGGGGGCTGGAGGCAGCAGAATGGATCCCTGGGGGACTTGTGAGCCCTCACTGAGCTCCAGGAGATGCCAGAGCCCCTGTGGCCCCTCACAGCTGGCAGTCAGGGGATGAAGCAAGTGATGGCAGGACACATGGAGCGAGGCCAGGCTGTGACCCCCCCTAGGCGAGCAAGGGCACTCCTGTTTGCTCCCCCATCCTAAATTCCCTGGTGCCTTGGAGCTCCCTGCGGCCCTGCAGCAACCTCAGCAGCAGGAAGTGCTGGCGGGAGCGAAAAGGATTGAGAAACTGCAGGCAGCAGGATGAGACATGAGCCAGCACACGCAGGATGTGACTAGGGGGTGACTGGGAGTGCTGGAGGGGTGTCACCAGGAAGCGGCACCTGAGGCCCATCCTGTACCCTCCCTGCTGTGCTCTCCAGCTCCTCACATCAAGCCCCAGTCTCTACTCCCCACACATCTCCAGGTCCTGGTTGTGTTTCACCGCCTAAATTCTCTGTTAATGGCACAGGGATGTCTCCTCCCTGAGGTTTCTTCAGCACAGACTAGATGGCAGTGGTGGGGGATTTGGGGTGGAGGGGGGGCTCAGACACTGGTCCCTCACCCTGCCTCAAACCAGCTGCTGTAGCACTGCAGGAGAGGAGGAAGAAGAGGAGGAAAGAGGAGAAGCAGAGAAATGATGCTCCACTGAACAGCCAGAGCAGATTTGCTCTGTTTTCCCCCTGGTTGAGGTTGGCTGATCCCAAGGTGGCCCCCTCCACGGGTCTTTCCGCCGTCCCTGCAGCTCCTGTCCCTTCCTGGCTGTCCCCTGTGTATGCCATGGTCCCCACTGGGGACTCCAGGACATCCCCCCGTTTCATAGCTCCAGCATGGCCAAGGAAAGACAATTCACAGCCACTCCTGCCAAAAAGAGAGATCTAGCTCCAGGCATCAGCCATAGTACCCCAAGGCAAAAAGAGATGAGGAAAGAACCCCGCTGCCACCCCAAAATGCATTAAAACCCAAAAACCTCAATGGGCAAGACCGGACACAGACCCACTGCCTTGTGGTAGCTCACTCCAAATCACCCCCAGCTTCAGCTCATTCCGGTGCGAGGGTGGAGGAGGCAGGTTGGGAGGTGTCACCACTCTCCTTTGCAAGGGAATAGCTCACACAAGTGTCACAAAAGGCCAGTGCTCAGCAAAGGGCTGCAGCTGGGTCAGCACCTTCCCAGCCCAGTTGTTAGCTCAGGTCCCAGCCTGCACCCAGGCTCACCAGCCATCCTTCTACATGGGGGATTATTTTCCTCGTATGAGGAAATCCAGAGCAACAAGATGGAGCCAGCAGCTGAATCCAGTAAAGTGCAAAGCTGGATCAGTTACTTCTTTGCTGTGGGGCACAACAACAGCAAGACATCAGCCTGCCACGGGGCTGAGCCCAGGACACCCAACCCCCGGCAGATAGAGGCATCCCACATCCCTACAGAAAATCCTTGTAGCAGCTCCAAGGCTGGCCCACCAAGCAGGAAAATCTCAGCAGCTCCCCAAAAGACACCCATTGCTCTCTAATTGATGCAATACAATAGCTCTGAGGTGAGGCAAAACCTTCATCTTCCATCGATGATCTAGGAGTGCCTCCACTGCCCAGAAAACATGGGATGACTTCCCATGGCCAGCTCCAGCCCTGGTGTGGAGGCACCAGCTGTGGGGCTGTAAGGGGACTTGTGCCGTGCTCTACTCACTTGGTCACCTCATCTTTCTGAGAGCTGAGGTGGGTTTCTTTTGCTTGGCTTTGAAAGAAGAACATATTTGCCAAAAGGCTGAATCATTCTGAAACTCAGGGTGAAGCTGAAAACCTCTTTGGATGAAGAAGTAGCTCTGTTGGGCAGGGGAGAAGGCTCTGAAGACATCAAACCATCTTCTGCCATCCCTCACATGGTGAACTGTTGTGTTCAGGCATTTTCTAAAAGAATCTGTTTGACTTTTTCATTCCAACAAACCCATTGTTTTCTCAGATTAAAACATGATCTCAATGGCAAAGAGGAGATCTAATGCAAATTAGACAACCCCCAAACACAACGAGACCAAAACCTTTCAGGCCCAACCAACCATTCTGGCTTTACCTACAGCAACTCCCTGCACTGCTGTGGGGTGTTTTGTTGGTTCTTTTGGATATTTTTTTGTTGGTTTTGCTAGAAATGTCCTCCTGAATCCCTGTTCTGGGTTGACATCGTCTAACTGACACACTCAAGATGTCCCCTTTGGGCACCAGCAAACATTCTCCATTCATTTTCCCAGCAACATGGTACTTCACCAACAGACTAGACCCCCTGGAGTAACCTTCCTCTACAAGAAGGACAAACACTTGGTTCACCTTGCTCACAGAGCTCTGAGCCAGCCCTGTGCAGTCTTCACAGGCCCCTCACTCAACTGAAAACCCTGATTACTGAAGGAGACTTGAACCTCCTTAATAACAACTCAACAACTCAGCAGCCACGTCTACTCTTACACTTGAGGAACCTCCTCTGGGGAGGGGAAATAATCTCTTCTCAAGAGACTTTCCAACACAATCTGACCCAATGCAACTGAATCCAACTCAACCCAACCCGCTCTGACCCAATCGAACTGAATCCAACTCAACCCAACCCAACCTGACCCAATTCAACCAGATCCAACTCAGCCCGACCCAATCCAACTGAATCCAGCTCAACTCAACCCAACTTGACCAACTCCAACTCAACTCAACCCAATCCAACTGAATCCAACCTGACCCAATCCAACTCAACCCACCCCCACCCAGCCTTCTCCTTGCCACCACCTACAGCCCCAACCTCCAATCCCTGTCAATCAGACCAGGTGGCACCGTGTCCAGCTCCAAGCTCACCATACAGCCGTGATCATGGTGATGGATTTACCACCCAAATACAAACCCAAGGAGAGGGATTCACCACCCAAACAGGACAGGTTTTGCTGAGGCTGCCATGGAGGAGGTTGGGTGGGGGGCTGTCAGACAAAGAGCTGCGTTTGTAGCCCCCCCCCACCTGGCTGCAGAGGCAGTGGGCAGCAGGGCTGTGCCCTCCGACCTCAGGCAAAGAGGTGAAACCCCAGGAAAGCAGCAAACGAGCCGGGGCGTAAATACGGCAGGAACCCACGGCACTGGAGCCTGGTTTGTGATCTGCGCTCAGACTGGAGTCAGTGGAGCCGGGTTTGCGGGGAGCAGAAATATCAGCAATTAAAGATATGTCGTGTCAAAAAAACTCCAAACTGATTAAAGTTGAAGGCTCCGTTTTCTTCTTTTCATCAGAGAACGGAATCAAAACCTGCCTGGAAAGACGCGCTCCCCCCGTTCCCAGCGCTCCGAAGGCAGCGCCTGCATCCGTCCTGCTGTGTCCCTGCATTTTAATTACCACCTTATTAATATTCATGAGCCCAGGCACTCAAGGGGGATTGCAGTCTGTCATTCTCTCTCTTTTTCTCTCTCTCCCCCCCTCCAACCTCTCTCTGTGAATCTGTGGGGTTGGGTTTGGTTGTGGGGTTTTTTTTTTGCCTTCCCCTTCCCAGCAGTTGGTGCTGCGGATCCCGCGGCCCCATCGGCACCGACCGAGCGTGCCAGGGCGCTGTGGTGTGGCCGTGGGGCGTCCACGGTGGGTGATGACTCGTGGGTAGGTGGGTCTGGGGTTGCTCCCCACCACAGAACGCAGGCTTGGTGAGCGGCACTGGGGCTCGCAGCGAGCATGTGTGCACATATGTGGCTGCCACGCTCTCGGGGCGCGATGCCAGCACATGAGCAGAGCGGCCCGTTGGGGAGCGGCAGAGCTGGCCACGTGTGAGCGGGTGTGCAAGGAGCGGGCGAGGGGATGGGAGGGCACATCTGCATGTGCTCCCGCTCCAGGAGTGCAAAACTCCTGGCAACAGCAGCACGGCTGGGCGCTGGGGTGATGGTGTAGAACCTGCATGAGAAGAGCATGGCTGTGCAGAATGGTGCTGAGTGAATGCAGCTGCCTTCAGCTCCCACCTCCCCATCTCTCTGTGGGGACTGAGCACCCTGCACCCCAGTTCACCCCATGTCCATGCTAGGGCAAAAGCAGCCACTGGTGAGGGAGGTGAGAGCATCATGGTATTGCCAAGGGGCAGCTGTGTCCTTGATGGAGCCACAGCCTTCAGGGTGACGTGGAGCCTGAGGGGTCTTGCAAGCATTCAGCAAGGGGATGACCCCCAGCTGTGTCCCATTTGCTGGCTGGGCAGACTGGATCCCATTTGTTTTTTCAGATCTGCGCTGCTGACATGCCCTAGGAGAAGAGAGGGCAGAGAGCCTGGCTGGAGGGCACACAGAGGGGATGGGCTGGCCATGGAGCTGGAGGTAAATCGATTTTCTCATTCCTAGGTTGAGCAATGTGGGGTTTGCTCGCTCCTCACTGCCGTGCAGCGTTTAACCCTTTCTATGGGCATTACAGACAGTGGAGAGCGCTCACCTGACTCTGCAAACCCTGCTGCAGGAAACCACAGGAGGTCCAGCCTGTCCCTTCCCAGGTCCCTGTCCCAAGGGATGGCAGTGGGGCAATGCAAAGCCCCGCAGCAGGCGGCAGGGAGGTGCTGCCGTCACTCTACACTGCTCAATGTCATTGGATCACATGAGGCTGCTCCATCCCAACAGCCACCAGTTGCAGGCTGAAGCCCACCTCCATTTTCCAAGCAGCAACTTCCCAGCACCTTCCTCTTGGCTAACAAGATCCAAAGCACCACCAAGAGCCCAAAGCACCATCAAGAGCCCAAAGGCTGTTTGGGGACAGATTCTACAGCCTCCTCACCACCAACCACCTGCGAACAACCTGTCGAGAGACACTCCAACTCGGCGGCTCCCCAACGCCCCACTTGCTCAGCTCCACAAATATTTGAATTAAGGTCCCCTGGGGAGCCGCAGTCACAGAGTAACTGATTTCTCCTCCTTCATTATATCTCTGTGTAATTTACCGAGGGACGGCGGCGTGTGCCTCTGTTCGAGCGAATTCCCAGCAGGACTCCCGAGAGCTCACAAATCAGGCAAAGGCAAGGCATTAGAATATGAAAGGTGAGGCTGGTCTCCCCACCAAGACTCATCTTGCTCTTCCCTGGCTCTGCCAGCCCCCGATTGTCTTTTATGTCCACCTGCTGCCTCTTGAGTGAGCTGGGAGGTGATGGGTTGGGGATAGGCCATGGGGATGTGTCCCCAGCTCTGCCCCTGGCTCCTGCTCTCTTCTGAGCAAGAAGAGGAGGAAAACGGTCCCTTCCCTCTTGGCAGCATCTCAGGAGATGCCAAAGGAGCTGATGCAGCAAAGGTTTCCAAGTGAAACTATGTCACCTGGCTTTGAAATCTGGCATCTTTTCACCTGGAGAAGTAGCCTGTGCCTTGGTTTTCACATCTACAGAAAAGAGTAGTCATTCCCTCCATTTACTGAAGACCCCCAACATCTCAGTGATGGGTCTATACAGACAACCTGCACTGTGGATCCATCTGCGCTGCATCTCCAGTGAGGAGGAGTGGGAAGGCAAGTTTGCCAGTGCAGCTCTGCAGTGGCCACATGGAGCTCAAAGAGTCACCGAGGAGAAAGAGAAGGGAGAAAAAGAAGAACCTGGATAAAGGACGCCCAACAGAGCTGCTTGTGTTGGCGTTGTCTGAAACAAAAGGTGCAAGGAGGCTGCTCTTCAGCAAACCCACCTCAGTCCAATCCAACCCAACCCAAGCCATGGCCAACCACCACATTGCAGCCCTGCACTGAGGTGCCAGGTGGAAGCAAGTCACCTTGAGAGTGGGAGGCGTCCATCAGCGGTGACCAACGGAGCACGACTAGAGCTCTCACAGGTCTTTGTAGCATCTCAAGGCTGGGTACTGGGTAAGAGCTGTCCCTGACCAAGATGCCTGGTCCTGGCCATCACAGGGGCTGCGACACCAGAGCAAAACACTGGCCAGCCTCGGACACAGCGAGCTCCCTGTTCCAGCTACACTGCAAACAGCGGAGGGCAACATTTTGCTTCCTGGAAACCCAGAGAAAGAAGTGTTTTTTTCAGAGGAGCTGCAGCTCATAGGCAACCTGCAGTGGAGATTTCAGCACAACCCAGCGTTCCTCCTTCCACCTCCTCTGCGAAGACAAAGATTTGGCAGATGGTGGTGGTGCTTCGCAGAGCTTCTGCTCTGCTTTTCTTTGGGAGTTGGGTGCAGAACCTGCACTCTCATGCCTCACTTCAGAGGGATGAGCAATGTGAAATCTGCCCAGGCTCAAATCCACCCACCCCCGGGCTATCTCAACTTCTCCAAGCTCTTCATACAGGCTGACTTGAAGACCTGGAGCTGCTGAGCCTTTAACAAAGAGCTCCTTTCTCTCCAACCTTCCCCAGTGGTTGGAGTTGAATAGGCTGTGCTGAAACCAAACCAAACAAAGCCCTCTCGAAGCAGCTCCAAATCCCCATCCCCTGGCCAGCACTGGTGCTCTACAGCTCCCAGAGGTGGGCATGGTGGGCTGAAGCAGCGACATTTTGTTCCCTCTTATTCTTCTTGCTGCTGGGTATCCACGATGGGAGCTGCTGAGGGGGTGTCTTAGGGGCAGATGTGCTATGGAGCTGCTCCAGCCTCTGCCTGCGCTACCCTCACTCTGGCAGGTTTGCTCCAGACTCCAGCCGCGCTGCTGCTGGTGCCATCAACCCCCAGCTCTGGACCAGCCCTCGCGAACATCACATGGTTTTCCTGATGGGACCTTCCAAAACACACTGCACTGCCCAACCCACCCCTCACAACCCCCACGGGGTAATGTTCACACGTTCCCATGCTGGGGGGGCAGCTCCCCATCACTGAGCCGACCTACCCCCAGCACCGCAGGCTACCAGTGCACCAAAGCAGCTGCAGGGAGACGATGGCAGATGGGGGTCTCCATCAACATGGGGGGGATTTGCGGCACTGCCAGGCCCTGGAGGGGCTGCTGGCCCCCACATCCTGGGTGTGTGAGTGCAGGGGTCCGGAGGCTCTCAGTGCAGACAGCTCATGATCAAAGCAGCCCAGGGCTGGGGGGAGGTTGGCGGCGGCGTGAGATGAAACGGAGCAAAGTTCTCCGGGTTCGGACGCGGGAGTTGGAAAGGATTCGACGGCAGCTTGGAAAAGGAGGAGGAGGAGGAGAGGGCCGGGAGCAGCAGCATTTCAGCAGAAAGGAATGTCCTGATGGGACGGCAGCCTGAACCCCAGCCAGGATCCCCCCCCTCCCCACTCCCTCCTTCCCAAAGCTGTTTAAAAGCCCCGGACCTCTCCAAGCCCTTTAATTGGTGCCTTAAAAAACTTCCTTGTTCCTTGACGCGCAAGGTTTGCGTTTCATGCCCAAAATGACTCAATTCCCCCTCTCCCCCTTCTATGGGAAATAAATAAATAAATAACTAGGAAAATCTCCTTTGAAAGGTTTGCGAGGAGCCAGCTCCATCCCCTCCCCACCAGCCCCAGTAGCCCCCAGCCCTCACCCCACCAGCCTCTTGTGTGTATTCTTGTTCTCCCCTAATAATCCACATCCCAGCTGCCTCCCTCTGCCTTCACCCTCCTCCTCCCTGCCTCTCTCGCTCCCTCTTTCTCTCTCCTCCCCCCTTCCTCCCCCTTTCCATAACTCAAAAGCTTGTCAGGCTGGTTCCAGACTGCTGGCGCCAGGCTTCACTCCAGGAAAAAAATAAAGCAAAAGAGAAAGGCATGCAAGGCAAAACAGCCCCGCCACATGAACACACATCAAACCAGCCCTTTATCTCCCCGGAATGCTCTCCCCGCTGCAGAGCTCCCTACCCCGGCCCAACAGCCGCCTTCCCCATCCCCATCGCCCCGGCGCAGCGCTGCCAGGCTGCGAGCGCCCGCCCCGGCAGAGAGGAGCGAAGGAGCAAATACAAGATCTATTATTTATCAGCCTTAATCAATTATTTAGAGCCCCAGCGCGGGGAAGGGGTGGGGAGAGGAGGCCTTGGCGGAGGCGGCTTTTACCCCATCGGTCCAGGCGAGGGGTTTCTGCCCGGACCCACCTCGTTGTTGCCCCTTCGGCTCCTGCCTGGTGACTGGGGAGGCGATGGGGTGTCTCCAACACTGCTCCTTTGCACCTCACCTCACAGATACGAGGTTGCTTCTTAACCCAGCCCTTCCTTTCTTCAACAGAGCAGGGCTTTCCCCCACAGCAAGCCCCAAAAATGCAGCCCTAGGATCATCCCAGTCTCAAATACATCAGACCCAGTGCCCAAGCCGGGGCTGCACCGCCCCACAGGCAGACCAGCTGCCCCAGGGTGAAGGATCTCGCACACAAGGACCCAGCACCCTGCCTCTTCATCCTGGGGACATCCCCAGTAAGGTGGATTTTGGCATCAAAACGCACTTCCTCAGCCACTTTCAACAGAGCTCTCCCAGTTCAGTGGGGCACGTCTCCATCCCATCTCTTGGTCCAGCCAGAGGAAGCACCACACTGCCCAGCACCACCCCTAACTGGGGCAGTGGCCAGTGCAGGGCTCTGGAGCCTGAGTCACCTTCCATCCACCCAGCTTTGACAGAGCTGTGTCAGCGCAGGGCAGGAGGAGGAGGAGGAGAAGGGCTCCATCCACAGCTGCCCACCTCACGAAGGTTTCACATCAGGTCTGGATCCCAGAAGGTCCAAACCAACACGCCAAACCCAAGACCCAAGACGACGACAATTCCAGTCTACAAAGCCCCATTTCAGCTCCATTTTCTCTTGGCTTTTGCAGCAAATCCCAACCCACCATGTTTGTGATGCCACTGGCAAAGGGCTCTGATCATTAGACAGGTGACCCCG
Source organism: Phoeniculus purpureus (assembly GCA_028565055.1). NCBI lineage: Eukaryota > Metazoa > Chordata > Aves > Bucerotiformes > Phoeniculidae > Phoeniculus > Phoeniculus purpureus. The sequence goes on along the minus strand of JAOXOE010000784.1, from coordinate 6,313,014 downwards.
ATTGGCACAGGGTTGCCCAGGGGCCATTGCCGCAGGCTCGCAGATGGCTACTGCAGCCTCCTTGCGCGGTAGCCGCCTTTCAGCGGCAGATCGCACCAAAGTAGCTGCAGTGGGAACGTGTGAGGAGGTGGGTGTGCTAAGAGGATTTTTTTGGCAGACTTTGGGATGACTTTATTGCTCACAAGTTCTCGAGTCATGGCTGAGTAACACACTCATCGCATGTCTGAGACACACGCAAAGAAAACCCCTTAGCCCAGCACAAAATAAATAGCCTGGACAAAGCATGTTTGCTTTGCTCCCCTTCCCTCCCTCAGCTCTGCACGGCCAGGGGCTGCCGACGAGCCCTGGTGTTTCCCCTGTGGTTTGGGAAGAGCCATGGGCAGCAGCTCCCACCAGACAAGCACCCATCCCCATCCCAAGTGATTCCCCAGTGGGTCCCACTCCCAGCCGATGGTACCTGAGGCACAGCAGCATTGACGACTCCAATGGGATCTCTGGGGAACCAATTTGGTGGCTCAATCAGGCTGCCCAGACTCCCACAGTGGAAGGTGCGACCTCAGCCTGCCATGGTTTCAAGTGTTGTCTTCTCACTCTGTCAAGGGACATGAGGGCTCCTGGGTTGGGTCAGCACAGACCAAATGCATCATGGAGGATGAACTTCTGCAATGCAGCTGCCGGTCTGGATGCTGTTCCTGGGCATCACAAGGCTGTAAGGAGCCCTGTTGTCCAAAGACAGGAATATCCCAACCTCAAGTGGCTTCAACCAGCAGCTGCTCTTGAAAACAAACCAGTGTATTTCTAACCTGGAAGGGAAACTAATGTTCTCTGCTCCAACCAAGTTGGCAGTGACTGATCAAATCCCTGTGGCAACTTGGGGTGAGCAAAAGCTATTAACTACCTCCCTCACCCTGGTCAAAAGACCTCAGCTGGGACAGAGAAGTCTTTCCTTAGGGTGAAGAAAGAGCAGGAGCTGCTCTCTGCCATTTAGCACCCCAGTTCTCCCACACCAAAAGACAGAGGAGAACTAGGGGGAAACAACCAAGAGGACGAACCCCACTGCATTTTAGTGGGCTCAAAAGGGATGGGTTTGTAAATGTTCGATGACATTTTCCTTTTTCCAAATAATTTTGAAAAACCACCATCCAGAAACAAAACCAACCCAGTCCTTATGGGTGCTGTTGCTCCTCCTGAAAGAGCAGATCTTGGGGAGGAGAACTGGGCGGCTTGGGGACGGAAGAAGTTTTCACTGAAGATTGAGGAGGGGGGGAAGCAGAAGGGCAGGAGGGGCCCTTCATTTAGAAATGTCACAGGCAGGTTTGTGACAAAGAGAAAAATCCCATTGGGCTGAAAATCTTTCACAAAAACTTTGTGCTTGCTTTTTTAAAGGCTGGGTTGGGGTTTGGTTGGGTTGGGGGCTTTTTCCACCCCCCCAGCTAAAAATACAACTCCATGTGCAAAATGTTCAGCCATTCCTGGGCACAGGGATGCTGAAGGGAGAGCAGCCACCCTGGGATGGCTTGTTTGGCTTCTCAACAGGCAGCCCTAGGGGATGATGGTGACACCACTGGGTGCCCTACATCACCTTTAAGGAAACCCAGGGATCTGGGCTGGCCGTGCACTGTGGTGGATCTGCAGTGAGCTGGAGCTGATCGTCACCAGAGCAGGGCTGTTTCCTTGTGGCCAGCTCCAGGTACATGGGGTCACAGATGTCTGAGAGCATCACCTGTGGCTTCTTGGTGGCTCCTGAGCCACCCCATGGGGTGTGTTTGATGCAACCCCTGATGGGCACCTCTGGGAGCCCAAACCTGCTGGGGGCTAGCAGTGACCTGACCCATTCCGCCCAGCACACCACTGCTGGGGCAAAGCTGTGGCTGCTCCCAGCTGTATCCTTTTCCCATTTCCCTTCCATGTGTGTAGCCAGGCTCCCGCCCTGCTGAGGTCAGCTCCGGCTATTCTCTCCTCCGTTTCCCCTGCTCCTGCCATGCACTTCCCGTCTCCCTTTGATATTTCACCTTTGCTGCGTCATTCCCCGCGGGCCGGTCGGGGTTCACGTGGACACGCTGTTCCCTGCCGTCGCTAAAGGGCTGAGCTCTGTCTGTGCCCGGGAGAACACCAACTAACCCGCCTGGTGCAGAGAAGGGGTCACCTCAACACACTGCAGCCCCAGCGCTGAGCTCACACCAACAGCCTTGAGCAGCGCGGGAGGAAAAGAGGGAAACACCATGAAAATAATGAGGAGCTGGGAGGAAACAAAGGGAGAGTTTCCAGCAGATGGAGATGGCCAGATCCAGTGGTCTGCTGACAGTGCTGGGCTTAACCAAAGCTCAGCAGGACCTGCCCCAGACTGCATAGGAGAGTTGTCTCATGTTGGCCACCCGCTGCCCCAACACAGCTGGGTCAAGGGAAACCCAAACACCTCATGTGCAGATGATCTCTGCTGGGTGTTATGGATGGGACCCCCGAGTGCCCACTCGGAGCAGCACAAACCCCAGTGGGGCTTGGGAGTGAGCAGCTTCCTTGTGCTCCCACAGAGCCCCAGGGAATTCACTGTCAAAGAGAGCAGCTGGGCTCTTCCCCAGGCGCAGTGACCGCTGCGCTCGGACGTGACCCGTTTTGGCCAAGCGTCCTCTCCACTGAGGAGCCCCAGCGTTGAACAAAACCATCCCCGCTGGCCCCCAGCGCCGCCTGCCCGCGCTCCCTGCGTGGCACAGGGCCAGAACCGCTAACAAAAGACGACTGAAACGAGAGCAGGCATTAACTCTGTGCTGCATCTCCCTCGACGGGCCCGAGCGAGGAGCACTGGCCGCGGCACAGCCCACGGCACTCACCCAGCGGGGCAGCCGCGGTGACAGGGTCACATCGAGCTGCCTGGAACTGGTGTCCCCAGGACACTCGTCCAGCTCTCGGTCACCGACAGGCGACGTCTGCCGGCAACCCCCCGGACAAGGGCTACGGCCAAGCGGTGTCAGTGAGATGAGACGTTGCACACGGGGGCTGCTCTCCACAGTTTTAGGGAGGAAGCTCATGACATGGGAGCCTGGGAGAGTGGCCTGACCCTGGGTTAGAGATTTTTGCCTGTTTTGATTGTGATCACTGGCAAAAGCCCACGAGCAGGATTTTTTGGAGGAGCACGAACTTACCGAGAGGAGAGAGCTGAGGGAAGGGCTGCACAGCTTCTCTCTGAGCTCCACTGCCCAGCTGCTCCTTTCAGCAGAGGCTCCACCAGCCCAGGTTATAGCCACACTGCTCTGGGGTTGCTCTGCAGCCAGGGGGTACAACTGGTCCCATCCTGCTCTGCAGGCGATTCCCAATGGAGAGCTGCAGCGAGGCTGTGGGTGAGGTACCAAACACTTGCTTTGCCAAAGGGCTGCAACGCTTCTCCATCTCCTCAGACTGCATCACCTCTGCCACCGCCCAAGAAGGGACTAGCATGCCCCCAGGCTCTCCCCATCTGTGTCCTTTCCAATCGGAAAGCTCTCACATGGCCACGGATGTCTTCCCAAACCATCACGGGCAGCACTTACTGCTCGAATCTCCATCTTACAGAAGGCAAAAATCCCTTGATACCATCTCCATCCTTCTTGTGTCTCATGGACACTCAGGGCAGGACCAGTGCCTTCCAACATGGGCAGAACCATCTCATAGCCTGGACCTTTGGGGGTCCTTCAGGAGCCAGAAAGGAGCTGAGAGACAAAAGACATAGAAGAAAATAGTCCACAGTGGGACCGTAATCCCAACCCATCTCTGTGCAGCGACAGTCTTGGAAGGAGCAGCACAGAACAGGCACCATTTTGTGTTTTACAGGCTCAACCCAGAGTTTGAGTGAGTCATGGGGGTTTTTGGGCCCTTTCCTGGAGGCCTTCCATCCATTCCTTCATTCTTCCTTTCTTTTGTCATTTTCAATAACCTGAAATATTAGTCACCTGGGCTGAATCTGCAGGTTTTATGCACCGACTCCAAAGGACACCGCAACTCCATGGCCAACCCCAAGCGTTCAGAGAGCCTCAAGATTTTTGGATCCTGGAAAAAAATAAATCAGGGAACAGCTTTTAATAGAATGAGATTTGCAAGAGAAAAAAAGAGAAGAAGAATCAGCAAAGAGAGACCAGTTGGCTGGATTTTATTTCCCTGTTGGGTTTTGAGCCCGTAGGCCACCGCGACGTCACACTGCTAAGCGCGGCTCTGCAACCGTGAGGTAAGAAACCCCGAATCCAGCAACCCCCATCCCCACCAGAGCTCTGCAATCACAGGCTTCAAACGAAAAAAGAAAGGAGGCGATGCTGGGAGCGGAGAGAAATCTCAAGAGGTTCGGAGGACCTCTCATAGGACCGAGAGGAGCATCAGTAGTGATGCCACGCAAGCGGTGCTCTCGAAAGCCCTTCTGCACCCATCCCAGAGGGTGATGGAGAGCTGGGGATGTGGGGTTTGGAGCAGGGCTGTGGTCACTGCCAAGTGCTGGTGTGGCGGTGGCACGTGGCTGGCTCTCGGCAACCAAGGACAGTCCCAGGAAAGCGAAAAGACTTGTAGCACGTCTCAGCAGTTTCTCTCCGCTCCCAAAGGAAGGGTGTTTATTAGAAGCCATTTTCTGCATAAATAGCCCTTTCCTGGTGCTTCCCACAAACTCAGACGAAAACAATTTCCTAGGCTTGAGGACACCAACCCACAGGTTCCTACGTGGATGCACTGAGCTCAACCTTGAGCAAGAGACCAGAGACATCCCCAGAATGCCGCCCAGAGCCCATCCAGCTCTCCAAAAGCAGAGGTTTTACTTCCCCTCCCAGCAACTTCAACAGGTTACTCCTCCCCAGCAGTTCCTTTCAGGGGTCTCAGAAACACTGCAACCTCACACCCATTTGCCCTCCACACATGCCCCAATAGGAGGCATGACCCTAAAGCACTGCTCAGCACACACGGGCTGAGGAGCAGCTTGTTCAAAGACCTGGGCAGTTCATGCTGGTCAAAAACCAGTCTCAGGCACCTGAAGGACTGGTGTACAGGGAGAGAGCCAAGCAGCAGGGCTCTCCCACCCCAGACTAGGACTGATACCTGCTCCAGTGCAGGGAGCTGGTGATCCCTTATCACCAGAAGGATGCAGAGGACCTCAGCAGGGTCTGTGCAGCAGCACTTTGGGGGCTGCAGGGAAGAGCTGTGGGGCTGCACAACCAGCACTGCCCAATGCAAGGACTGAAATAGGGTCCCACCTCCACCCTCCCTGGTTCTGCAGCCCAGCACAAGGTCCCACCAGCCAAGACAGCTGGAGGGGTCCCGTGCCTGCACCTCTGCTGCCAGCCCTCCTTGGCCACACTGTGTGTACTGGGACTTGGCTGGGACAGGCTGAGCCTGCACAGTGCAGTCCCCAGCCCGCAGGCAGCAGCCTCAGCAACCAAAGCGCTTGAAGACCATGACCATGGTGGTGAAAACCTCCAACCTGCCCGAGAAGAGCCCTTCCTTGCCCTGTCCTCCAAGGCCAAGATGCCCATGGACATCACATGCCAGGCTGCTGTCCTTGAGTGTAGGGCACAAGGAGGAACGAAGGAAGGTTTAGAAAAGTCTGAAGCTGCTCCTGCAGTGGAGGCAGAAGGACTGCAGTGCCCTGGAGCTGGGCAGGACACAGTTAACGCTGGTTCCTCGTGCAGGATCAGGAGGAACTTGGCTTCATATTTCACATGTGGGATGTTGCAAGAGGACAAGGAGCGCTGAACCCCAGCTGTACGAATTCCCCCCAGCCCCAGGGGCTTGGCCACAGCCACGGGCAAGAAACCTCGACACGGCCCAAGCTCCACGGCTGCTCCACCAAGGGCACGATCCCCCTTTCCCGGCGCAGAGGGCACCGCGGGCGAAGGACGGTGCCAGCGGCCAGGCGACGCCTGAGAACACACCGGGGCTGCAGCGACTCCGCGACGGCATCGAGACGCTGGAGCCGAGCGGCTGGGGGGCTGCTGGTGCAGCGGCCTCCCGCGTGGAGAAGGGCTGGGGGGCTTCGCACCGCCCGGCTCCCCGGTTCTGGAAGGAAATACAAAGGCTGGGCTCCCCCAGCCCTGGCTGATGCTCGACCTCTCCGTTGTCCTCGCTGCACGCCTGTCCCAGTTCCAGCAGCCGGTTGCTACAGCAACTGAGCTCTGACTAATCATTTGCGCAATGACCTTTTTTCCCCCCAGAGAGAGGGAGGGAGAGAGATGGAGAGGAGGGAGGGGAGGAGAGGCAAAGCAAGCCGAGGTTAGCAAGAAAAAGCAGCCAGGGAGAATGTGGGGATTTTTTTGTAGGCGATGCAAGATATTTTTTGGGGGGAGGAGGAATAGGGGGGATGTGGG
>JAOXOE010000784.1:6292639-6306603 GCA_028565055.1 Phoeniculus purpureus | reverse complement strand
CGGGACTCTAAACGGGGCTGACACCGAAGCCTTCCTCCTCCTCTCCACCCCACATCGACCCCGGCCACCACTGAAGGGCCAGAAGTCAAGAATTTGGCTCTGCCTGGCTGTGGAGAGCCTGCAAGGGGCTGGCTAGCCCCGGGTCAGCCTGGCTCCAACACCCCGAGCATGAAACCTTGCCTGGTGGGTGGTGTTTGGGGGAGCTGCCCCAGGGCTAAGCTGAGCTGCAATATCTCATGTCAGCATCACACCAAGGGGGAACACGCCTGTACCCTACTGTGCCACCAGAACCAGCCTGGGGAGAAACCTAAGCCCAGCTCCAGCAGCTCCAGTAGGGTTACGGGGAGGGCTGTGCTCCCACTTTAATGCCTTTGGCTGAGTAAGACCAGAGTCAGGTCTGGCTCCGGCTCCAGCACAGAGTAAATAATGTAAAAGCCCCTTCCTGCCCAGCCCCGAGGAGCACGCGCGAGAGCACTTATTGACTTGGGAGGAGAGCACAGTCTAGAGGTTGCACATCGCTCCTCACGCCAGTTGGCACTGGGAAAGCAGAAGCTGGTGACACCAAAAACACAGTGGCAAGGAGCTCCTCCTCACCAGAGGGTGGAGGGCTGCCCTGCCAGACTCGGGCTTTCACAGCTGAAGGATCTGGGCTTGACCTTGACCAACCACAAAGTACTAAACCAGCTGAGATGGACAATAACGGAGATCCCTGGTGACCGCGAGCAGAAATCTGTGGAGAGTCCCAGAAGAATGGGTTGGCCACTTGGAAAGAAGAGGAAGTTGGAGGAAAACAAAATGTTTTTGTGGACAGAGACTCCATAACGGAGCCTGACAAAGTGCAGCAGTGCGGTGTGAATGGGAGGAGAAGGACGACTTGGTGTGACTAGTGAGCCAACCAAAGAAGAACAGGCTCTATCCTGATGGTGCTGAGCACATGCTGCCCATGTGCAGCTCCTGCTGATAAGTGCTGGGGCTCAGGACAGGGAGGTTTGGTTGGGAAAGACACAATCTCATCCAAAGATCCAAAAATCTCATCATGGTGGCCTCAGCTCCTCTGACCTCACCTTTCCTTAAGGCAGCTCAAGCAAACTTTGCTCCAGACACCTCCAAAGGGTCTTGGAGCCAACCCTCGTCTTCCAGCTCACCACGCTCCCCTCTGCCCATCAGAGCAGCACAAGGAGAAGACACTCCTGGCAGGTATTGCCCAGCTAGTCTGCACAGCTAGAAGACACAAACCCCTCGTGTGCGACTTATTTAAGGCACGTAAAGGAGAGGCCAGGTTGTGAGGAACGCTCTGCGCGCAGCGTGCACCCAACAGCTTTCCTTTATCAGCACGACTTGGCACCTACAAACATTCCCACTGCAGCATCTGATCCCAGACTTGGAGAACCCAACAGGAGGGTTTGCATGGAGCCCATCGCGGTGCCTACGCTCTGTGGGACACGGCAGCAGCCCCGGCTCGCTCTGCTTGAGCTCGAGCGGATCAAAGCTGTGTCAAGCCCAGTGTGCTCAGTGCTGCTGAATGAGTACTGGGGGCAGTGCTGGGGGCCTCACTTCAAGAAAGAGACTGAGGAGCTGGAGCAAGTCCAGAGGAGCAGCAAGGCTGGGGAAGAGACTGAATGATGGGGAAGTCTGATGAGGAGAGGCTGAGGGAGCTGAGGGTGTTTAGCTTGGAGAAGAGCAGACTCACAGGGAACCTTCTCCCTCTCTCCAACTCCCTGAAGGGGGGTTGTAGTCAGGTGGAAGTCAGGCTCTTCTCCCAGGCAACTACCGCCAGGACAAGAGGGCAGGGTCTGAGGCTGCCAGGGGAAGGTTAGGTTGGACGTCAGGAAGCCCTTCCTCACAGAAAGAGGGATCAGACACTAAAATGGACTGCCCAGGGAGGTGGTGGAGTCCCCATCCCTGGAGGTGTTTAGAGACAGACTGGCTGTCTCTAAACCTAGCCATGGTCTAGGTTGTGGTGATGTTAGGTCTTGGGCTGGATGATCTTAGAGGTCATTTTCCCAGCATCAACAGTTCTGTAAGATTCACTCACTCAGGCTTGGCATGGCACAGCCATGGCCGTAGGGCTTCCAGATCCAGCCCCAGCTCATGGCTGCCTCTGATCCACCTTGCAGAAGAAGTCAGAGCCGCAGTGAGTCTGAAGCACAGTGTGTAGAAATAAAAACTCCTTTCCCCCTGTTCTCGGTTAAATCACTCTGCAGCTTGCAGAGCTCCACCAAGGACAATTATTTCCAGCATGTGCCGTGCATGAATGCTGCGAGCAAGACGGAGCTGGAGTTTCATCAGAGCCCAGCTTTGTGTGCAGAGCGAAGAAGGAGAGGGGTGGGGGGGGTGGAAAAAAAAAAAGAAAGAAAAAAAGGGAACTTGGAACTAGAGGCCCCCCGGCCTCACCCTGATCCCAAGGAGGCTTCGCTCTGCTCTTGCTCAACCCGACACCGAGAATGAGGAAGCGGAGGAGACAGGCGGGGGAGGCGGAGGAACGGTCAAGCTGAAGACAAACAGCCTCTGAGCCGGGCAGTTGGAAAGCAACGTGAGCCAGAGGGCAGGGGAGCAAAGAGCAGGCTGTGTCCTGCACTGGAGTCCCAGCCCTGTCCCCAGAGGGGCTTGGGCACTGCGTGCTCCTCACCCCTGAAGATGCTCTGGGGTTTGATAACCTGAGTCCAGCTCCTAAAGGAGATGGTCTCCAGCACAGAGAGCTGCCAAGCCCTGCTGCATCTGCAGCCCAGATCTCCTCACGTACTCCGACTGTGGCCAGCAACAGCCGAGCACCCACTTGCCACGCTGCCCTGCCTGGTTGCCCTCAGTGGGCAGAGCTGTGCTGGGCTATGCTGTGCCAGTCACAACCAGCCAGCTCTCCCCTTTGCTCAGTTCGAGCCGGCTTCCAGCACAGTCCAGAGCCCAGCAATACCAGGACCCGCACCACTGCATTCACTCACAAACAGGAGCTCACATCAAAAATTAAAGCCCAGCCAGGTGCGAGATGTTCCAGGCACTTCCATGTGCCTGGGGCTGATTCCCTCCCTCCCAGCACCCCACACCTCACTGCTCCGGTAGCCACGTGCCTTACCTGTGCTTGCCGATGGCTGCTGTCACCTTCATCGTCCTGCTGTCCCCATCTGCACGTGGGCTGGCCTCGCCTCCATGTCTTGCCCTGGGGGAGGAAGAAATCCAGCTGAAGGGAGCCCAGCATCTGCACAGCCCCTCTGGTGATAGATCAAGACCTAAATGTGACAGTCTCCTGCTGATTTGCCCTTCCACCTTGGTAGGACAGTAAGGAGATACCTTGATCTCATCCCTCTTACAGCAAAGGACTTGGTAGCAGAGACTTGAAGGGATGTGCCTGAGGCCATGAAGGACAGAGAACCAGGCAGAGGGGTTGGTTGGACCCACTTGCTTACATTTCATTATGACAAGCAGTATCAACTGCACACCAGCAGCATCACTGCCTGTGAAGGATGGACAGATGGCTGCCACCCATCAGTTCAAGACTTCCTCACAGTGCAAAGAGGTTGCCCAGCCCTCAGGCAGGGCTGTCCCTGAGCATCACCAGGGATGCAGGCACTGAGCACCTTCTCAGCTGGCCAGTCTGGGATCCTACCTGGCTCATAACCCTCCAACCACACAACAGCCAGCCCACACCGTGCCAGGAGCCAGGAAGCAACATGGCTTACACAGAAAAGAGCAAACACAAGGCTGGTTCACATAACTCAGAGGAAGATCAGAAACAACAGCCTGTAAGGCAAATGTCACCTGGACCATCAGCAAACAAGATGCTGAGATGCATCACCTCAATTGTCCAGTTTCTAGAGGTTCATAAAAGTAGGTATCTGTAGGGGCAGAGCAGTTTGGGGGCACCACATCCTCCTGAAGATGTGCTACCCCAGCTGCCCACCTCCCCAGTACTGCATGGTGGAGGGGGCTACAGCAGGAGGTGAATGAGAGGCTCCCTCTCAGGATGGGAAGAGCCATTGCTGGGGTTGATGAAACCCATCCCAAGGGAAAGGGTTTTCTCTTTCCCAAGAAAAGTGACAAAACCTGAGGGAGGGGGAGCAGGACCAGCACTTCAAAATCACCAGGGAGGCAACCAAACCCAGAGAGGAGAGGGAAAACCCAGCAAACACTGGGGAAAGTAGAGGTTCTTTTCCACAAGGCCACTGCAAGGTGGGAGCCGGGTGGGGAAGCCTCTACCCTCATGGAAGAGAAGAGTCACTGCCAAAAACCCAAGAGCTCCACCTGCCCAGATTTTGAAGGGGAAAGCAGGTTTGTTTGACTTTCCAGTTTGGCTGGGAAACTGGAAAAATACAGCCCTGAGAAGCCAATTTCCCCCAGCCCATCACTTCCCCCAAAATCCACCAGCTTCCATCCCTGAAAGATGTAGACTAGCACCAGTGAAGACTCATGGGCTCTGTGGTGGGCATAGACCAGGGGGAGCTTTTGGAAATGGGGATGAGGTCTGGGGGCACCAGTTCACCATCAAGGTACCCACAGGTCCTGGTGAGGAGTGAGTGCAGGGACTAAAGAAATAACCACAGTTCTGCAGAAAGGGGAAAGGAGAAGAGAATGAAGGATGTGCCTCTCCAGCGCCTCCTCCCTCCCAGAAACCGGTGCACTATGCAAATACCTGCAAATGAAACATGGAAGGGGAGATGAAACTGGCTCTCTAAACCAGCATGGGTTAGACTGGGAAGCATTGGAGGCAGCTGGCTGGAAAGTTGAGGCAGAAATAGCTGCACCACGAGAGGGACAAGCAGTGCTGAGTGCAGGGTACGTGTCCCCAAAAGCTTTTGGCAGTGGGATTGGCTTCTGCAGCACCAGCAGAACCCAGCACCAAACACCCCAGTCTTATAGCGCTCCCCAGATCCCCCTTCCCCTCCAGCCCAGGGCTGGGGAAACAAGGGAGAAAACTTGCCTTGCTGCTGTTTGTGATTCTCCCCATGAGTCCCAGGCATTGACGGCAAAAAGCACCGCAGCGTGCGAAGACCCAGGCAGCTCAGTCCAAAGCAGGGGGTGGCCAACACAGGCAGCCCGGGGTGATGCTCCCCAGGGTGGGCATGGTCGCCAGGGACTGCTTAAGGAGCAACATCGTTCTTACATGAAGGATGGGATCGTACGGAATCCGGCTCGTTTGTTTCAAGCCATTTATCCACCCCGGTATTGCCTTGTTCGGCAACATTTTCTCAGGGGGTTTCTGCAGAGAGGCAGGTGAAATCTAGAAAATCTGAAGGCTTCGGGGTGTAAACACTGTTTGCCTGAGCAATGCTGCTCACGTTGAGAGTCAGTGCCTGAGCATTTTCTGCTGAGAAACAGGAAGGGGTTTGTTTTAGACTCTCACTGCTCAAGAACACACCTGGCTGCAGCAAAAGCTCTTCTCCTACCTCCTGATGGAAAGTTTGAGATGGGCTATCAGCATCCTGGGCAGCCCAGGACCACAGCAGCTCAGCTCCAGGTAGCCAGTGATGTCCCTCAGCATCGCTGGGATGCAGTTGGGAATTTGCCTCCTGTGACTGTAGGGCTTTCCAAAGCCACACCAGGCACTGGAGATGAGGGGAGAAGATAGAGAGCAGAGAGGGGACAATAACCAACACTGTTCTTCGTGAATCTTGAGCCCACAGGTGTGACACAGCCGTTTGCTTCATACCTCCCCACGGGGTGCAGAGTAGCAGGATCTCTGCAGAAGTTACTGCAAAGGACTCAGCTGCTCTCTGGTTTGAGTCCACACAAGCTGACCATCTCCTGTGACCATCTCTCCAGTGCCTCTGGCACTGTTTGCAACCTCAGCTTCCCCCTAGAAAGTCACAGCCCTGCATCCAAGGCAGCTCCCAGAGCCCTGCCTCTTAATTTGCTTTGCGTGCTGCTCTGTCTGTCTCATTAAAGGCAGTCTCCAGCGACTCCGACACCAGTCTCTAGCATGGCGGGTGCTTGTGTTCCCATCGTTGGGGTGAGCAGACTGTCACAAGCAGTGACAGCCCACGTGCAGGGGTGCCACGCTGTCACTTAGCAGCGGCACCTTACAGCCTCACACTGCCTCGCAGTCACCATAGGATTATTGAGGTATGGCCAGCCCCATCCTGCACCTCAAAACTGCTGCTGACAGGTATTATGGCTTCAGCATCACACGTCCTCCAGACAGAGGTTCATTACCTCCTTGTCTGCAGCACCTCGTGGTGCAGCACCAAGGTACTGGCTTTCCTGGACAACGTTGATAAATCTGGGCTGTTCCTATGCCACAAACCCAGTTCCTTCACTAGACCTGGTCAAAGGGATGAGTTTGAGCATCTTTCTTGTTGGTGTTTATTTAAGGCAAGGATGAGCCATCTCTCTGGCTCTTCTCACTGTTTTCCTATCCTTTCATCCACCCTTCTTCCCATATTTCCCTGACAGCTCTGGGGAGCTGCCCCAGCACGCGTGGCTGTCAGTGCACGTACTCTCCCCAACCACAGCAGCGTTACACAAGCCCTGGGAGCACAGCAGCCCGCAACGACGGTGTTTTGTGGCTCTAGATTAAAAATACAGCCCTAGCCCAGCTCCCCGAGGAGAGAGGCACCATGAAAACATCACGGGGTCGTGAGTCCAGGAGATACCTGGGGCAGAGAGAGAGGAGCTGCTGCTCACCCAAACTCTTCCCCATCCTTTCACCACCTCCTGCTCCCATCTGGGAGCTCCTTACTTCTCCCTCTGCCCACATGGCAAACCCCTGCAAACCTGGAGAATAAAAGGTGCTGGGATTTCGAATCCTGTGACTAAGAATGGAGACAATTTCTCCCCTCCCTGGGCTGATAGGGCAGGCAGAGGATGAGGACGGCTTTTTTTGCGTGCTGCCAGCAGCTGCGATAGGAGCCTCTGCCGTCACTAAGCAGAGAGATTATTCTCTGGATCTCCCAGGCTGTTTATCAGGAGCACTCACTGCTGCAGCCACTAAACCAGCTTAAACACCAAAATTAAAAAATAATTAAAAAAAGGCAAAAAATTATTTGCTGTAACCTCAGAAGCAGAGAGATTGGGGAAGGGGAGGTGAAAGCACCCAGGAGGCAAGTCAGGGGCTTCATAAAGCAGCTACATCACCAGCTTGTGATGGGCAGGGGGAAAAGAGGTTCCACAACCACAGGGGCCAAGATCCCAAAGCCAGAGGGACTGAACAGCAAAACCTGCTGGCAGGGCACCAAGGGACCTGCCTGGAGCAGGCAGCTGCCAGCCTTGGCCAGCAGTCACATCACTGGGAAGTCAGCAGGAAGACTTTGCAGGACAAAGTCCTGCAAAAGTGGAGTTGGAGAAGGAACAGGGAAGAGTTTGGATGAGCAGCAGCTCCTCTTCCCTTTGCCCCAGGTATCTTCGGGACTTTGTGATGCTTTCTTGGCACCTCTCACTTCAGAGAGCTCGGCTAGGGCTGTGTTTTTAATCTAGAACCACAAAACGCTGTCAGCTGCAGGTGGTGCCTGCACTGTCGCGTCTCCCTGGCCCTGCCTGCGACGTCGCAGGGTGGGAAGCTGTTGGGAACAGGCGAAGAGCAGCAGCTTCACTGCACAGAGCTGGGCTACCACGACAGCCCAGCTCTGGTACCCAAGGAAGAGCAACAGAACGACGCTCCCTCCTCGCACACAGCCAGGGAGGCAGCAGCACATGTCGGGGATAATAAATTGCATGAGAGTCCAGATCTGGGGACTGCACGGGAAGAAGAAGGCACGAGGTCTGATTTCCTTGGGCATTCACAGCCTTTGAAGATCAGAAAGCAGCTAAGTGCAAGGCAGGCTTTCAAGCTGCCAGTGCGGGTTAGTGGTGGGCCTGGGACTCCCCAGGGAGCTAGGGCTGTAGCATCCCAGCTGCCGGGTCGAATCCTGCCTCCCAGCTGCAGGAAGGTAAATGGGAACAGCTCCATCAACACCAGATGAATCCACTCCTCAACAGCCCTTAATTAGCACGTGGGTGAGAGCTGGGGAGCACCAAGCTGCCCCTGGGGCTGGCAGGGTGCTGGATGGCTTTCGATCCTAGAATCATTAAGGTTTGAAGAGACCTACAAGATCATCCCAGTACATCCTCCTGCTGTGATAGCCCAGACAACCCGCTGTGCTGGAGATGGTCCCATCCCCTAGTATCAGGGTTCTGATGCCCCAGAGTGCCCTCTCTGGCAGAGGGGTTCCCTCCCCTCTTTGGAGGTGGAGTTGAATCTTCCAAACCTCCCACTCTCCTGAAATTCAGGATGAGCCAGACCCTTCCCAGGGTTCTGTCAGGCAGGGAACATCCCAGCCACTTGCCTGAAAGGTTAAGACCACTTTCCAATTAGAGAGGCAGGAGCCATCGCAATAAAGCTCTTCTGAGGGGATATTAATCAGGGCATCTTCCTCTCACGGAAATGCAAATCAGCAGAATGGAAATGGGAGTGATTAGAGCCAGGGAATAACGTGGGCACTTCCATCCCAGCTCCACAAGCAGCAAGGGCCAGCAGGGTCCAGTAAAGATGTCTCAGACTCCCATACTGGACCCAAGTGGAGGCATGTGGGACCCACAGGCTCCACCTGGGAATATTCAGTGTTGGCTGCACCTCAGAAGGTCCATCCTCATGCACCCACCCAACAAGGGAGGTGGAGGAGATGTGGGCATTGCAGAGATGGAGGAGACAACAGCAAGGGCAGCAGCACTGGATAAAGGATGTAGAAGGCAAGGAGAGGGGATGAAGAACAAAAGGCAACGCAGAAAGTGACCAAAGCATGGACCAAAGTGGTGGGATGTACAGAGCACCTCCCTGGCCAGGGAAGTGCCGCACCGAGTCCGGAGATGGCTCTGCTCCTCGCGGCAGGAGGCATTAGATCTAGCTGAGCTGCTCCAACGCACCGTGCATGTAAATCAGCCGGACAGGCAGAGAGGAGGAAAACAAGGGGATGAGATAAGAGGATAGAGAGAGAGGCGAGGGGAGGAGGAGGAGGAAGGAGAGGAGCAGGTGCGGAGAGAAAGAGGAGCAAAGAGAGGGCAAAGGGAGAGAGGGAGAGGGAGGAGGAGGGATGGGGAAGCAGAGAGTAGTAGGATGCAGGCAGTGGGCTGGGGTTGATTGACCATGGTCATACCTGGGCATGTGCCAGGCGGGAGGCAGCCATGGGCTGGGGCTACCAACAGCCCAGAGGTGACCATGGTCATACCCTGGGCATGTGCCAGGCGGGAGGCAGCCATGGGCTGGGGCTACCAACAGCGCAGAGGGGAAACTTGAGGCAAATGGGTTGGAGTTGCCAGACCAGACCCAGCCTGGGCTGGGGTGACCCTGGGCTTGGGCACCCTGGCTCCTGCCCCTTGGCTTCCGAGACCCTAACAGGGTCTGGAACAAAACAGCCCCACACAGTTGTCTTTCTGGCCATGAGGGAGATGTCTAATGGCCACACCAGAGTCTGCCATCCTGTAATCGCTCATCTGCAGACGTGAGTCACTCAAATCACTCGTTCTGAAGCCTGATGTATTTTTATGATGGAAGAGTTGGTGGGTACCAACCTGAAGGTGACTGCATCTGAGGGATGAAACGACACAGACACATCACTCCCCTAAGTCAGGAGTGTCACAGCGAGTGATCCCTGATAAATAACAACTGGGTGCTCTCGGCCAGGGAACTGAAAGAGAAAATATTCTTATTAACCCCCCAAGTTGAGGATCAGCAGCTTCCTGAGAAGTTCTCGTGACTGGGCAGGACATAAGGATCTCCTGACATCAACAAGCACCAAGCAACCAATGCTATTGCAAATACCATCCTCTGTAATCATGACATCACCTTTAATTGCATAACGACTGAGGATGTCGCCGCATGCAGAGTCCTGACATCACCAGCAGAGCTAGAAAAAGGTCTGGAGGAGGAGGAAGAGCAGAAGAATTAGTCCAAAGGAGGAAGATCTCAGCTCAAGCAGCCCATCCGTGGCCTCAAGAAGGTGAGCCGAGATTGATTGCTCACTGCATCTCCCAGTAAAAGAATTAGGAGAGATCCAATAACATTAAGAGGCAGCAGGTTCAAAAGAAACAGAGGAGATGGTTCCTCATGTGGTGCCTGGTTAAGCAGTGGAAGTCCTTGCCACAGATCTCAGGGGATGATTAAAGCTTACGTGTTTACAAAAATCAACTAGACAAATTCATGGGAAATCCATCGAGGGGTATTAAAGACAAACTGCCACGCTGGCTCGGGGAGTCCCTGAGCTGCCACGTGCTCGGAGCTGGGAGATGCTCCAGGGACGCATCGGTGCCGGTCACTGAGGGAGGTGGGCTGGGGGCAGCCCTGCGCAGCTTCTAGCACTGAACACGGCAGAGAACATCTCAGAGCCAGCTCACTGATGTCAGTACGTTCTGCATCACACCCTGGACAACCTCAAACTCCCAGCGGCCAGGAGCATTTGCAGCCCAGCTTGGGGGATGCAGAACCCCTCCAAGACACAAAGTCCATCAGAGCAGGACCACGCAGTGCTGCTGTTAACATCACCAGTTGAACACAGCGTGGAACCACGCTCAGCCTCACCCATCCAACAGCAGGTTACCCCCAACACCCCTTCACCAAACCCCATTTCCCAGGACCCCAGACCCCACCAGGAGCCCGGCTGGATGCAGCCGCAGAGCCTGGCCGCGGCTTCCCCGTTTCCAGCATCCCTCCGTCGCACGTAGCAACCCCAATTAAACCCAACAGCATCGCAGAGGGGCCTGGCAGCGCCGCATTTATCAGCCTGCCTGGAAGGGGCTTGTGCAAGCTGTCCCCCGTCTGACGGATTAGACAGCAGACAATTAGGTTTCAGACAGACACACGCACACACGTGCACACGCGAGCACACGCAGGCACACAAATCCTTTCTCTCCATCCATCTGCGGGGCCGAGGCGGCCGAGCCCAGCTGCGCGGCCGGCCGGTGCTTCTGGAGCTGCGTGCAGCTGAATAAGAACGAGCCCCCGCGCCTCGGCTTTCAGCGCCCGCTCGGAAAAACGAGCGAGAGGTCCCCAAAGAGATGACACAATTGCAATGGAAACGATTAACCCTTGACGGGCTGGTTTCACCACCACGACCGCCGCCTCCTCCTCCTCCTCCTCGCTGCAGCCAGCCTGGCAGCAAACTCCCACTCTTCGGGTCTCAAGGACAAAGCCCGAGCAAGTTCACGCTCAGCCAGCGGCGCAGAGAGTGAGCAGCCTCCTGCGCTTGTGCTGAGAGGAGAGCTGGGTTTTGTGGAGTGGAGGTTATTTCAGATGCAGCCCCTCGCTGCTGGGACATTCCCAGCTCCTGGAAGTAGAGACAGAGTCAACATGAGCGTTGCTCTGCAAACAGCCCTCCAAAACCATCCCCTCGCAGAGCTCAGGAGCAGACGCTGCAGTCGCTGCGTGCGCCACGAGCCAGCGATGCTCCTCAGCCTGTCCCTTGCAAAGGCTGTAGCAGAGAACAATAACTGAGGACTTCAGAATTAATTGAAACATGAAACAGCTAAAGATGGAAATGGAACGAGCTGGGGTGGCTTCTCGAAGGCAGAGCCCACACGCCCGCTCTGGGAAAGGACTTCGGATGGAAGCAACAAAACAATGGATAAAGGGAAATAATTTGTTGGGATTGTCCTAAAGCCTCTGATAAAATCCCACCTGAGACCCTATCAAGGAAACGGAGCTTCGCTGGGCAAGATGTAAATTACTGCCAGCGAGCAGGAAAGTGGCACCAACTGGGGGGGGTGGAGGTGGCAAGTGCCCTGTAGGATGGAGGTCAGGGCAGCTGGGGTTGTAGGCACTGAGAGCCGGGACCCAACAGCCCCACAAACAACGTGGATGTTCAGGGCTCACCCAAACCTTCACGAAACAGCCCCCACGGTCTTTTGCTTCTCCTTCCTCACGTCCCACTGTCTGCCCCACACTGCTCATCCTGCTGTGCAGCCAGGGGTGAGCAGCCCCCTTCTTCCTCCCTCCCACCTGCTTGAGGGAAGAGAAGCTGAACCTGATGCAACGAAGGATCTTGGCTGCTGAGCCTGAAGAGGAGAAGGCTCCAGGGGGACCTTATAGCGACCCTACAGTACCTGGAAGGGTCTGTCAGAAGGCCAGGGAACAATAAGACGAGGGGTCACGGTTTGAAGCTGAAAAAGGGGAGCTTTAGGCTGGACATTAGGAGAAAGTTCTTGAACCTGAGGGTGGGGGATCCCTGGAACAGGTTGCCCAGAAGGGTGCTGGAGGCCCCATCCCTGGAGCCATGGATGGGACTCTGGGCAATCTGGTGTGGTGAGTGATGGCCCTTCTTGGTGTAGGGGAGTTGGACTGGGTGGCTTTTGGAGGTCCCTTCCAACCCAACACATGCTATGATTTGATGCTCCAGGTCCCACTCCTCACACACAACCCTTGATCTCCCTGTGGCCTCTCAAGATGCCTTGCAGCTGTCCATGCAGAGAGGAGAAAGCCCAGGGAGAGCGATCTCCTATCCCACCTCAGGAGCAGGACATGCCCAGTGCGGGAGGGTCCTGCAGAAACAGCACCTTAGCTGCACAAAAACCCTTCTAAAACCAGCACTGGGTCCTCTTTTGCCCTGTAACTTGTTTTTGAAGAAAGGGGGGATCAAATTGGAATTGCCCAACTTGGTGGCCACCTCATGCAGGCAGGGGATGCAGCCAGCTCCAAGACAAGCTGACTCCTAGCAACGCCCAGGTAGACACGACCACAAGAGTAACCCATCTGCTGCTCCCATCCTCAGATCCATCAACCTTTCCACCAGCTCCAGCAGGGCTGGCCTGGAGCCTTATCCCTTCCTTCATCACAAACCAGCTCCTCGGTTTCCAGCCTAAACTTACTTGTAGGCAGTTTCTAGTCCTTTGGTCATCAGCCAAACAGTATCTGTCAGTGAAGCAGCTCCTCTCCCGCCCTGCTGCTCCCTGGCCCCTGGTCTACCAGATTCACAAAGCTGAGTTTGCAGAGTCTCAGGAGATGGGGCCATTCACCGCTTCTCCTTGGAGACTTCACCATCATTTCAAGTATCAATCCATAGATCACCTCTCCAGCTTTATCGAGGACCTCTGTGTTCCCCTGTGCAGCACTAAGCAGGGTACTGGGGAGACTCCTCTGGTAACAGCGCTGCTTTTTCCTCTCCTCCTCCCATCCCATCCCCCACAGCTATAGCCCATAGACCACTCTAAGTAATTACTCAGCTGGGTGTTTATGACCTTCAGGTATCTGCCCATCCCTAGTTTAGGTGAACTCTTCCTCTGGCTTAATGTTCAGCCTGCACGGAGAAACACTCACACCCAAAACACTTCCAGGTTGTGGTGGGGAAGTTCATAGGAAGGGCTGGTCCTACAACATCTGCCACACTCCAAGGCCATTTTGCAATCCCACACAGCTTCCTTGATGTGGGGTTTTGCCCTCAGCACCTAGAAACCTCCCTGTACCTGCTTCCCCCATCCTTAGCTTAGGGAGAAGGGAGTGAGAAGACAGTTCAACCAAAGCACTTCATGCAGAGGTGTGAGATCTCCAGATTGTGGCCAGGAGGGCCAACAGCATCCTGGGGTGGTTAGCAAATGGAGAGAGGTTCTTCTCCCCTTCTACTCTGCACTGTGAGACCACATCTGGACTACTGTGTCCACTCCTGGGCCCCTCCGGTTCAAGAAGGACACAGAGCTGCTGGAGGATGTCCAGCACAGAGCAACAAGGATGATGAGGGAAGTGAAGCACCTCCCTTACAAGGAGAGGCTGAAGGAGCTGGGTCTCTTGAGCTTGGAGAAGAGGAGACTGAGGGTGACCTCATTAATGTTGATAAAGGGTGGGTGTCAGGAGGATGGAGACAATGTCATCTAGTGATAACCCAAGGGGCAATGGGTGTGAGCTGGAACAGAGGAGGTTCCATATAAATATCAGAAGAACTTCACAGCGAGGGTGACAGAGCAATGGAAGGGGCTGCCAAGGGGGCCCTGTGGAGTCTCCTCTGGAGACATTTAAAACCTGCCTGGATGTGTTCCTGTGTGACTTGGTCTAGGTGGTCCTGCTCTGGCAGGGGGAT
>JAOXOE010000784.1:6272247-6292539 GCA_028565055.1 Phoeniculus purpureus | reverse complement strand
ACACTTGTTCTCACCCCGACTTCATTTAATTCCGTATGTTCCTGAGAGATTTCTCCCTGAACCTTGCTGTATAAAATGAATGTTTCTGCACTGAACCAGAAAAAGAACCCACCCCCCTCCCCTTCTCCCCCAAGAAAACACAGAGCAACTCATCACCCTGAACCCAAGGAGGCTGTAGGTAAACACCTCATTGTGCAATGTTAAAGGAGGCTGGTTAGGGTACATTCCCCACACGGGTTCTTCCCCTCATCCCGTGCCCAGATACGCGATTTCCCTTTCTGGAGACGAACCAGATGTCAGATAATCACACACAGATAAAGCTTTTTTAATAAGGCTTAAATGGAGACCTTGCCTAGGTGTTTTTAGTTTGTTGCCAAGGTAGCACTGTGAGGAATCTCACTTGAATGTTCTGTACGAGGTGAGACACAACAGCCTGGCGAGGAGGCTCCGTGCCCGGGCTCCGCCAGTCCAGTCCGTTCAGTGCATCTGCTGCTGCTGTTGCTGCTGCTGTTTTGCCTCAAACGCTGTGTTTAAACAACGTTCAACAAGAAGTCACCGGCCTGCGGAGTGGCTGCATGTACATAGTTGTTAATACATCCGATTAACGACGTCTGACATGCTATTTTTGTAGGGACAAAGTACGTGCTAACGATATTTTGAGTTAAAAAGAATCTCTTTGGGGAGGGTTTGCTGCAGGAGTTGCACTTCGGTTACAACGCTTACGCTTGGTACAAGCTTATGCTGTCTTAAATTATTAACGAAATAAACCCTGTCTGCAAGAAACCAGCTGTTTTACAACACTTTAGTACGTGACGTTAGCAGCCGATCTTTATACTCGGTATTTTCCAGCACTCCGTGGATTCTGTTAACCGAAATATTTCCACACTATTTTGTGATGAAAATCATTCTTACTGAGGAATAAAAACTTTAATACGCTACGCAAGGTTGTCGACTAATTAAAAACCTTAGGAGGATGCACGGTGACGGGTACATTGAGCTTCTAGATGTGTGATCGCAGGGCTAAAGGGAGTAATTTAATGCCTTTTCACCTTTTGAGTCTGGATTGGAATGTGTTTGATTTCCTTTAATTCACTGGAGGAGACTGGTTTCACAAAACAGGGTAAAAACACTGGAAGCTGCCCAGTTCTTCCTGACATCTACTTTCTTCCTCTCGGTTTTGCAAACAAATACTAACCTGAAGTTAACACTTCACAGCCCTGGTGCTGCATGGATGTTGTCTTTGTTCACAGTGAGGTAACTTTATGATTTTTTGGGAGGATGGAGCCAGCTTGAAAAAAAGGAGAATGAGGGGTGACCCCCACTCATGTTGATAAAAATGTGAAGGGTGGGTGTCAAGAGGATGGAGCCAGGCTCTCCTCAGTGGGATCTTAATGATAGGACAAGGGGCAGTGGGTGTGAGCTGGAACAGCGGAGGTTCCACATCAATCTGAGAAGGAACTTCTTCATGATGATGGTGACAGAGCAGTGGAAGGGGCTGCCCAGGGCGAGTTGTGGAGTCTCCTTCTCTGGAGACATTTAAAACCCACCTGGCCATGTTCCTGTGCGACTTGGTCTAGCTGATCCTGCTGTGGCAGGGGGATTGGACTGGATGATCTTTCAAGGTCCCTTCCAATCCCTAATGATTCCATGATAAACCTGTCTGGGCCCCTCCCTCTAGGAGAAGGAGCCAGGTTGGCTGAAAGAAAAAGCCCTTGGGAATTAGAGGAGGGAGAAATAGCCCTAAGCTCCACTAAACAGCATCTGATGAGGCCAGGAGAACCCGATACTTTTCTCTGTGCCAGCAGCATCACTGGTGGGAGCAGGGATGCCCGTTCCCCTCTGGCTTCCCAGAGAGGAGAGTCTGGGTGAGGCCAGGGTCAGGGTCACAGCGAGGGACAGCGAGACTGGCCATAGCAACGGAGATTTGCTGCTCCAAGTCCTATTAGCTGGGCCATCTGGGTACCAAGCATCAGCACAAGTTATTAGAGTCTCCAGCCTGATGTCGTACGGGCACAGAGAAGTGTGAGATGCTGTGACAGTTAACTCCCAAGCAGGGAGAAGGTGGGAGCTGCAGGAGGGCTTCTGCTGGAGCAGACACCTGCGAGGGGAAGGAGAAAGGGAAATGCACATCCAGATGCTGCTGTCCATGAGGTGCATCTGCACTCGCAGCACCGGTGCTCACGGTCAGGCACTCTGCTGGCATCCACCAAAGCAGCAAGACAGACAGAAGGCAGAGGAGAGGCAGAGGAGGAAGCAGGACAAGCTCTCCATCCTCTCCATCCCTGCTGGCTTCAAGCGTTCACTTGTCACCGCCAAGCCAGAAGCAAAATCATGAGGAGGGTGGTCTAAGAGTCTGTGTGTGAAGAGCAGTTGGTTAGGGGTGATGATGACCCATCTTCTGCTGGTTTGGTGCTTCAAGAGGTCACATTTTCCTTTCTGGCTTTTTGCTTGGACCCCAAGAGGTGGAAAGACTCCCTTCGCCTTCTTGCTGAAAGCCAAGTTCTTCGCATGGCCACCAGCCCCTGTGAGCTGGACCTTTGAAGTGAGCATTTGTCATTGCTAAAGCAGAGAGCATGGGTGGACATCCCCATGACCAGGCACAAGGACACACACTTTCTTTTCTTGCAGCCAGCTCAGGTTTCTGTTCTGCTGCACAGAGCCTGGCCTCAACGATTACTCCCAGTATAAACCCTGCAAGAGGCCCCAGTCTGACTCACAGAGGGGAAATGACTCGCTGTGGTTATGAAGCATCACTTTCCCAAAGAGGAAAACAATCTGGTGCATGAGACTAAACCTCCTTCCTTCCTTCAGCCTGGGCATCACCTTTCAGGAGATGGCAGAAGACCCATCCTGACCCACACACTGTCTGGGAAACAAAACCTGTGCCAGCCCCTGGAATCTCCAGGTGCCATCCCAGGTCCCCCACTGCCAACATGGCCCTGACCCCAGACCCATTTTTGTCTTCTGTGGGTGATGGAGCTGCCTCCAAGCCTTCAGCCTCAGAGGGAACAGACCTGGCTGCATCCAGCCCTAGGGAAGAGCATCTGTCACGCTTTCCCTTCATCCTCCCCATCCCAGTACTGCAGAAAAATAGCCATGGCCACCCCCACCAGCTCAACACCTCCTCTGGCTTGAGAAAATATTATGAGGTGGGGAAAAAAAGACCCAGAGAGAGGAAGAAGAGACAGGAACAGGGCTGGGGATGTGGTGGGGGACTGTCAGGCCGTGGCTCCCGCAGGTCTCAGCCCAGCATTGGGCTATTTTCTGCCTTTTCCTCTTCCTCACTGCTGCATCACCATGGCAACTCCATCAGCTGAGCAGCTCTGCTTCCTGCTCCGTGGGGATTTTGGGGGGTTTTCTTCCACCTCTTCTTCTCACCCTGATTTAGCGCTCAAGCATCCACCTTGGGCTCCATCCCAGAGAGGTTCTGAGCCAGCACCTAGCTGTGTCAGCCACAGACTTCCAAGGGATTCTCATAACCTCCCCCTGGTGCAGCATAGCTGGGAGGGATCACTGGCAGGACCCCCAGGCAGCTCCCACCCTCCCCAAGGAGGAGTGATGGTACCCTGCCTGGTAGGGGCACAGCACTGGATTTGGGAGGAGAGCCCTGTGCATCTCCCCATCCATCTCACTTTGCCCCCATGCCCTGGAAAACGTTCTCCCCTTCAGCATCTCTGGCCCTGATGCCTCCAAACACCTCCCAGTGCAGAGGGTTGAGTTTTGGGAGCCACCCCAGAGGAACAGGGCTGGGACCTGACCCAGAGAAACCCAGAAGCCCTGGGTAGGGTGATGGACTCACCGCTGGAGAGGGGTGAAACAGTCTGGGTGTAACTCCTCCTGCCATCAGGGTTCATAAGCTTCTACAAGTCCCTTCCAGATATTTTTTTCTAGGGTGGCTAAATGTCTAGTTAAACAACTAGCCAAGCCAGAAACGTGGGTAAGGCAGCGGTTTTGAAATTGAAGAGAGAGAAATGTAATGGGGCCAAAATGGTGACAGAAGATGCAGAGGAGCTGCAAGAGGAGGAAAACTAACCCAACCTGCCCTCAGTTCAGACAGCGTCCAGGTGTGACAAAAGGAGCCTCCACGAGGAAGAGGGTTCTGAGAGCATCCCCTGGCATTAAGGATCTTCTTGCACTTAACATCACTACTCTCCTTTTGCCCTTGGAAAGCCCAAACCTTAAACACAAAGGAAACCTCCTGGCCCCTTGAAAGCCTGACTTTGAGGAGAGTGGATTCATCTCCCCCCATATGAGCTCCTCTGCTAGCACTTGGCCCTGCTGAGCACCAGGCTGGCACATCCCCAGAGCCCCCCGAGCTCATCCTGCCCACCCAGCTCCTGCCAGAACAGGGAAGTCCCTTTGGGGTGTTTTTCATCGGGTTTGGTGCCTTCAGAGTAGCTGTGGCTGGAAATCAGGGTCTGGGTTAGGCTGACCCTGTCAGCCATCTCAGCTGTGCAGCAGGACCAGCCCTCCAGTGAGCATTACCACGACATTTGGGAAGGGATGGTGTTTTTCTTCCCCCCTTCTCTTTTTCACAGCAGACATCTGCAGCGGGAGGGATGGAGGAGAGGAATGAGAAGAAACAGCAGTTCTTCTGACAGCCTAATCCCATCGACTCACAGCCCCCCCCTACCCTCAAATCCCAACTTGCTTGCAGTCAGACCAAAGCTCTGTTGGGGAGGAGCAGCCTGTGGGGCTCCGTTCCACGGGGCACAAGCCCCTGGCACACAGTTATCCCTGCAGGCATCCAGCACCAGGCTCTGGGTTTCTTCACCCACAGAATCACGCTGACTCCACTGAAGGGACAATCCTGCAGCCACTTGCTGGGGAAGCCGAGTGGCTTTCCATGTGGTTTAAGTCAATGAGGAGCAGGTTGAAGCTGAAGTGAATTAAGGTCTCCAGCCCTAACCAGGAAAGTCTGCTGCAGGAAAGGGGAGGGGAAGGCAGCTCTGCACCACTTTTAGCTAATCCAGAGCAACCCAACCGAGCTAAATCGGAGAACAGACAAGGCAGCATCCATCCATCCTTCCTTCCTTCCTCCTCCTCCCTGTTCTCACTTTTCCTTTCCTCACTTCCTCATCCTTCCCCCACCCTCTCTCTGAGGACTTTTTTCCTCCTGCTGTTCATCCCTTCCCCACCTTCTCAGCCCCAGTGCCCACACGCATGAGGGGGCCAGCAGGAGCTGGAGAGCAAACTGGCAGTGCCAAAGAATTGGCCATGCCCAGAGCCTCAGCAAGGAGGCAGAGGGGTGAGATGGGCAGAGAGCAGGTGGGTTTGGTGGCAGTAGAGGAGCAGCCTGGGAAGCTGGAGGTAGCAGGGGAAGAATTCTGCTTTACAGCACCCAGCATTGCTGGGGTTTCCCCCTGCCAGGGCACAGGGCAGGGAGAGCCAGGGTGCCCAAGCAACTGCTCTGGCGGCACAGGAACTGCTCAGCTGGCTCCAGGAGGGAGGTGCCATGTGGCACTGGACAACCCTTATGACATTCCTAGGCTTTTCTGCTGTCTTCCACAAAGCATCAGGCAGCGTTTTACCAAACACCTTAACAGCTGGGCTGTAGCCAGTCAAGACTACTGTTAGCCCAGGAGCGTGCCACAGGGTGTTCTGAAAGTGTAATAACCCCTAGAGTACCATTTTCCTCTTTCTGACCCCAAAGAAAGTCTTTAATCTCCCAGATTATCACGTGGAAATAAGCCCACTGGTTGAATTTCTCCTAGACCTCACCTAGAAACTCAACAGTCAAAGCCTCTGGAAGGACGATGGCTTCTGGTCCTAGAGTACAGTAGCAGAGTGTTTGGGTAGCCCCTGTGCACACTGGGACACAACTCCACTGCCATTAGCAGCTTCCCTCAGCAAGGATAAGAGCAGAGAAAGGATGAAGCAGCTCCAGAACTGGGGTCTTGGACTGTCCTAGGGTTTTCTTGCTGATGCAGAGTATCTGCTTCCATCTCCTGCAGCCATGAGTCACATTGCCCCAGGAGGCTGATGGAGAAGAGGATGGCAGCCCAACCCCATGGAGCTCCTCAGGAGCTGTTTGGGGGATGCCAGAGCTCTGTGTGAAGCTACCTGCCCCACCCTGGTTGCCACCAAGGACTTGCCCAATCACACAGTCTGCACAAAGACAATGCTGCAGGAGCAGAGCCCCACACACCCTGCTCTGCACCACGAGCTGAGCTGCAAAACCCTCACCCCTGGGTGCTCTCTGTGAAAAGGCAAAGACATCAGATATTTCCAGAGATGTCTGCTGCAGGTCGAGCCGGGAGCACTGTGCGGTTTGTGGCATTGGCTGCTGCCAGCTGAGAAAAGGAGGGACTGAGCAGGGAGAACAGAGCAAGCACAGCGAGGGGAGAGCCCATTAGAAAAGCTGCCCAAGATGTGGGTTTGCCAGGCAAAGTTGGGGATATCCCTCCAGCCCTCATCAGTGCAAATGAAGCAGAAACACCCAGAGAGACATCCCAGACTGCCGAGTTTACACCGAGATGACAAAGCTGGCTCCTGGCAGCCCCCAGTGCCCACAGCATCCTCTGACCCATAGCTGTAGCCTTTTAGTCTCCACAAGCAAAGACCAGGAGCTGCCACACACCAAACCATGTGAATCCAGAATGAAACACAGTGAGGACATTCTCACATAAAGGAGCCCATGACCCACCATAAACATCCTCTCCCCTCTCTGCTTTCCTCCAGCCTCCTCAGTACCCTCACAGCCCTATCTCCTCTGGGAGATAACAGCTCTGGTCTACAGCAACTCCAGTGCCACTCTGGTCTCCTCAAGCATCAAATGCCTGAAAAAATGTCCAGTAATTATCTTCTACCCACATAGAGATTTCCCTCAACACCCTCTGGTTGAGCATCCAACAGAAGCCCCTTCCATAGGGAAAAAGCAGGAGGACCCAGGCATCCCTGTGTGGGGTCTGTGCTCCCATTCAGGAGACACAAGGGCTAGCACAGACACCCCAGGAGCTGGGTGAGGGATTTCAGGAAGTCCCAGCTGGAATGACGTGAAGCAGGCGTGTGCTAAGGGCTGGAGAGGAAGGCTGGACACGTGGGACAGGAAGCCAGATCCCATTCCTGCCTCTGTCCTCGACTTCCTCCAAGAGCTTGGACAAACTCCAGGGGCACCAGATTTTCAGGCAGCTTCTGCTCCCTTTTGGCCCTGGGCTTACCTGAGCAGAGCCTGGTGCAGCAGGATGCTGAGCAGGCTGCAAAGCCAAAGCCTGGTCAGCAGCTCAGTTCCTCACCCTTCTGAAGGGCATCTCCAGGACTTCTTTCTGCCTCCCTGTTCCCAGCCAATTTTTCAGAGAGCAGTGGTAAAGAAAACCAAACCAAAGCGCTGGGTGTTTGCACAGAGCCAGGGTAGAGGGTGAATTTGTGAACCCAGATCTCTCGAGGGAGGTCAGACACTGCATTTGGGGACAATAAAAGCCTTCTAGGTTGAAACCCACCATAGCTTGCAAAGGACTTTGATGTTTCCCTGATGCTCTGGGGTACCTGGAGCCCAAAGAGGGGCAATATTAGGCTTTAAATAGCTGGTGCAGACACAAGGAATTTGGGAAAGGCAGCAGCATCAGCTCTGCTGAGCCCCGGCACGTGCAGGCTGGACTGGGCTGGCCTTTGCTCTTCGGTTTGCTGTCCCCAGTAGTTGTTTAGCTGTCACCCAGCACAGCTTTTTGGAGACCCTTTGGGGCAGGGCAGCAGGGGCGAGGCAGCACCTAATCCTGCAGCATCAGCTCCAACCACTCCAACCCTGACAGCAGCAGCAAGGAGGAATGGAAAAATACAGCAGGGATCGGAGCAAAGACTCCCTTGCTAAGAGGCTCAGACCACATTTTGGACCCTATTTCCCACCCCTGGTCCCTTGCCGTGACAGCTGCACTGGGTATCCAGGGGGAGAGAGCAGATCCGAGCTGCAAACTTTAAAAAAAAAGAAAAAAGGGGAAAAGAAAAAAGGAGAGAGGGAGCGAGCGAGCGAGAGTGTCTGACTACAGCCCTAAGGGCTGTCACAACAGATAAAACCTCAGCCAGGCTTCGCAGTTTGAGCTCCTGCACGCTAATGCACAGCGGAGCTAAAAATACCGACGTGTGGAAAAGCAGAGGCTGCTGCTGCTGCTGCCTTTTGAGCTGATCGCGGGCTCCAGCTTCCCAGCCAGCCCAAAGCAGGCAGATGCACGGCCACAGAGGGACTACTGGAACCCCAAAGCCAGGCTGGGGTATCCTGGGGCTCTGCCCCAACGCCTGGCTGTGGGGCTGGTGCTGCCCACACTGTGCCCTGCTGAGTTGTCTTGTGGAAAGGGCTGGGCTCGTGCTGATGTGAGGGAAAATATCTGGGCCACGCGCTCTCTGCTCTGCAGGCAGAGCGGGATGGTGGCCGAGGGACGGAGCAGCCTTGGGGAGAGGGTATGAAGCACAAGGAAAGGGAAGGATGGATCCTGCAGTGATGAGAAGGATGCAGCAAGGCTTTGTGAGATGGGGAAGACGTAGGACAGAGCCAGAGCCCAACCCCTGGGGCTGCCATACAAGCAGCCCAGTGCTGATCCCCAAAGTCAGCCTCGTGTGAGATGGCAAGGAGCTCGTGGCCATGTTGCCAAGCTGCTTCCCAGTTTATCCAGCCATTGTTACCCAGTCTGAGGCCCAGGAACATACTTAGCCCTGCACTTAAATTCAAGCAGGCACTTAAAGTCTGTTTTCTTCAATGGCACCAAAGGATGTGCTGAAGGGTTAGGGCATGAGGAGGAGCTTTCAGCAGAGGTCATTTCTCTGCACCACAGCTCACTCACAGCCCCTTTCTCCCAAACCCAGGGTGTCCCCTAAGCTGTCACATCCTCTCCTGCAAATTCAGAGAGCACCTGGGACTGACCATCCTCCCCTACACTGGTAACACCAAGCACTGAGCAGCTGTCACAGTTCCACAGCAGATTTGCATTGTCCCCATCAGACACTGAGCAGAGCAACCACTTGCCCAAAACCTCCAGCTCTGCTGCCTCAGGTGGTCTTGGTCTAATTTTGGAAAGCATCAGGATGGTGGAGACTCAGATGGTCTCCCTCAGCTCACAGCCAGACTTCATCTCGTGTGCAGTGTGTGTCCCTTCTCAGCCCACAAATGGCGCTCCAGGTCTTGAGGTTAGGTGACCCCAACATGGCTGGTAGCCTGGAACCCAAACTCAACTTGGGGCACCAAAACCAGTCTCTAGCACTCTGATGTCCTGGCTAACACAGCCTGTGCTTCATAGGGATCAAATCCTCATAAAAAAATCAGGGGAAAGGCTCCCATCCCTCGACCAGCACCCCCATATCAGCCCAGTACCACTCCACCTACATCAGCACTGACCCACACGCAGAGGTCACAGCCCCATTACCTCGTGCATCACCCAGCTCCTTTTTCACTCGCAATCACATTCAAGACACCAGCACACAGTCCCCGTGGATGTGTTTCAAGTTGCATTATCAGCACATTTGACATTTTCATCATGCTTAGGACACGGTCCCCTACAAAAGGCCAATTTATCTTGAAAGCAAACCCTCGCCTCAGAGGCTGCACTTTCCAGCAGGCAGCGGTTGTGCCAGCACAGACAGTCCTGCTAAACCCACCAGTATCCACCATGCCCTGTGCTGGGGCACATGGCCGGGGAAGGAACAGTCCCAGCACCACCAATAACCCGCAGTCCTCCACAGCTGAACTGGTTCTCTTCACTGCACCAGCATAAGCCATGAGAGCAGATCAGTTCTTGAATAATAACTATTACTCAGATCAATTAATATTTCCACAGTGTGTAGAGGAATTAAGAGGGGTGGGAGAGTGAAGGACAAACCAACAAAAAAGTGCTACTAGGTCCAGAGGATGAACCCCATGGAAGAAGAGGAGCAGATTTTTATGGGAGTGACAACACCAGCCTTTATGAA
Organism: Phoeniculus purpureus; assembly: GCA_028565055.1. Classification (NCBI taxonomy): domain Eukaryota; kingdom Metazoa; phylum Chordata; class Aves; order Bucerotiformes; family Phoeniculidae; genus Phoeniculus; species Phoeniculus purpureus. The sequence goes on along the minus strand of JAOXOE010000784.1, from coordinate 6,282,645 downwards.
TCATAGAATCACTCAGGTTGGAAGAGACCCTTGGGATCATTGAGCCCAACCATCAATCTTACTCCACAAGTTCACCCTTAAACCAGATCCCCCAACACTATATCTAAGCATCTTTTAAACTCATCCAGGGATGAGGGCTCAACCATCACCCTGGGCAGCCCATTCCAATCTGTTATGGATTAAGCCAAGAAGACCATAGAATCATAGAACATTAGGGATTGGAAAGGACCTTGAAAGATCATCCAGTCCAACCCCCCTGCCACAGCAGGATCACCTAGACCAAGCCACACAGGAAAGATCCCTCCAAGCAGCTGGGTCTATCTACAACCAACCTCATGCAGGTTGCAGCAGCAAAACCTCCACTGATCCCAGCACAACCCGTCCCAGGTGAGCAGCTACTCCCCTGTGGTTTGTTTTGCAACCCAGTAAACAACCAAAATCCTGATTTCCAAATCAATCTGACATTTGCCAATCACTTCCAGTACTGTAAGGGCTCTCCCATCCCTGTTTCTTGATGCACAGAAGCCTGTTCCTATTAAACCTACACTAGTTACACCAACTTCACTCATCACCATCCAACTGTCACCCAGTGCTGGCCAGTATCACAGCACCATCACTAGGTGCTGCAAAGTCTCATTGACTTTCACAAAGCCCTTGATCCCAGAGCCATGAAATTCATGGCAAAGAACAAAAAACAACAAAAAAGGGGGAAAATATAAGATGTCTTTCATTACAAAGGAGAAAAAAGAAATCACAGTTCTCATGGTTAGAGGCAAAGAGTTGAGAATATGAAACCTGAAGACACAGCTCCTGGCCACACAGGAACTGGGAAACACAGAAGACATCTTGACTTCCTCACACAGGCTTGACACCAGACTTTTGTTCTGGGGGTAGCAAGTGACACTACAGTCACTGTCCTTATTTGCTCACACTGGAGGATGCAAAAAGGCTCCCAACAGAGCAGCACTCACAGCACTGCTTTTCCAAGCAGAGTGAGCAGGGCTAAAACCAGGTAACAGAGGAACCTGAGCAGGAGCTGATCTCACCTAGTGCCCAGCAGTGATGCTACTAACAAGAAACCCCCTGGCTCAGGGGAACAACCAGACATCCAGCAGACCCCCTGCCCAAACCAGAACCCCTGCTGTGGTCCTACCCACAACTCCCAGAGAGCAGCCCCAGCTCCTTACCTCTTCAGCTCAGAAGACCACTAGTAGCCAGGAACACTCCCAATGACCCACCATGAGCTTCCTCATCAGGCTTTTAACTGGAACCCTCTGGAGGCGGTGCTGCTCCACCTGTGGTCACTCATGATGGTCTCACCTGTGAGGAGTCACTCCTGAGGAACAGAAGGGAGGTAAAGGGCTGTAGAAACTCCCACCTGGAGACTTGGAGCTGCCCAACCCCAGGCCTTGAGAGCAGCATTCCAGTTCTGACAGGCTGGTCCCTTAGGTGACCCCATAGTGGACCCCATGAGGCTGTACTTCTGCCTTACCTGATCATTCAGTCTGGATTCCAAATCTCCAAGAAACGCCTCACGTACTGGTCTGCAACCACAAAGTTCTGCTCTAACAAACACAAAGTGCAGATGAGTAGAGACTCATCTGGTGTCGTCAGACTCATCACCATCAACATGTCCTCATTGGTGTTTCCAGGGGAGGGGCTTTGGGCTTTCATGCCCAAAGGTTCAGAATGGATCTCAGGCAAAACTTCTTCCCAGAAAGAGTGGGGAGGCCTCGGAACAGGCTGCCCGGGGAGGCAGTGGAGGCACTGTCCCTGGAGGGATTCTCCTTGATGAGCTGCTGGCTCATGGCTTGGACAAGCACACAGTCTGCTGGATAAAACAACACGGGTTCAATGGCCGGGTCCAAAGAGTGGTGGTTAATGGAGCTAAATCCAGCTGGTAGCCTGTGACCAGCAGCTGGCCTCAGGGCTCGGTGTTGGGACCATCTCTGTTCAACATCTTTATTGCTGCTCTCGATAAGGACACAGAAGGCATCATTAGTAAGTTTGCAGATGACACCAAGTTAGGTGGTGCCAGAGGGTAGGGAGGCTCTTCAGAGAGACTTGGATAGACTCGAGCGATGGGCTAATGTTGATGGCAGGAGCTTTAACAAGGCCAAGTGCCAGGTTGTGCCAGGGGAGGTTCAGATTGGATCTTAGGAAGAACTTCATCCCTTCAGAAAAAGCGAGGAGACCTTGGAACAGGCTGCCCAGGGAGGGGGTGGAGGCACCATCCCTGGAAAGGTTCAACAACCAGGCAGACAGGGGTTTCAGGAGATGGGTTAGTGGTTGGGGGTTGTAGGGTGGACGGCTGGACTTCATGATCTTGAAGGTCTTTTCCAATCTTGATGATTCTATGATCCTACAGTGTCTTCTCCATCAGGGTCACCAACCAGCACAGGGCAGTTGCCCCCCAGCACTCCCTTTCCCAGGCTCTGGAGCAAGCCAAGCCACCCCAATAGCTTCTCCTGGAGTCTGCAGCCCTCTCTGCCTCCACCCCACATCTCCAGTTTCCTGCCTGAGCCATGGGAAGCCCAGAGCCAGTTCAGAGGCACCTGAAGGTCCTGGGCTGAAAAGCCAGGAGTTTGAACAACTCAGAGGAGCCCCAAACCTGCCTTGATTCAAACTCCTAAAGATGCTTCTAAACTGGCGTGGCGTGGGCAGGCTCCGCTCACACACTCCTGTCCCGAACTGGTCAGGTCTCTCTGCCAGCTCCGGCCTCTTGAAATTCTGCACACTAATAAAATCCAAACTAATTTACATCCAAGATGGGGAGTGAGTGGCAGCTGTTGCTATAGAAACCCTCTCCTGAGCCCTGGCTCCAGGCTGCAGCTCTGAGCTGAGAGACTGGAAGCCAGCTCGGACCCCAGCCCCATGGCACTGGGATATCCTGTGGTGCCTGGCTGGCCCCACACAGGCTGAACCTGAGGTCCCGCTGCAGCAGTGGTGCCTGGAGCTGTGGTGGCCACGGCCAGCTGTCTGGTCTTCCTCCAGTCTCTGCCTTCTGTCCCCTCCATCCCTAAAGGGTCTTCCCTGCCCACCACATCCCCAACAGCCTTTAGTGCCCCAGAGCCAGGAGCTGAGTGACAAACCCCGCTCCCACTTGGAGGAAACAACGCGAGGACGACGACCAGGCAGAATTGCTCCCTGAGCTGCCAGATTTTGGGCAAAGGCTGGAAGAGCTGAGCTGAGGATCCCACCAACAGAAGGGAAACTTGCAATGTGTTTAACACTTAATGTGGGTTGGGTGTTTCTTTTCTGAAGTTGGAGTGATGATTATTCAGTGCCTGATCTCTGCGGGGTTAGTGCTTTGGATTGATAACAGCGGGCTCAATGCCGGGTTGCAGAAGGAGCTCAGCTTGCAGCGTGAAACTGGGACCCATCACCAGGGCTTCACCATTCCCCGACAGCTTTGCTGGGCATGAAGATATCACATCTCCATGGTGAAGCATCCAGCAGTGAGGATCTTCAGCAGAAAAGCAATCAGAGGACATTCTCTCTGGGGAGGAAGGGAAGGAAGCCGAGCCCCTTTCAATAAAGCAACCAGTGGACCCACTGAGGGACTGTCCCACCTCCAGCTTTCACGCTGGAGCCACGTGGTTGCACCATCAAAGGTGCTGGACCCTGAGCTCTGCTGGTGGCACCTGGATACAGATCTGCTCATGGCAGGACATGTGGGACAGTCACTGAGTACGTGTGTGTGGTCTCTGGGGCCAGATCCCGCTCTCGGTTACAACCACAGAAGGCTGGAGGGAATCAGTTCTTGAACTGAGACATCAGCTGGTGCGTCAAGGAGCAGCAAGGCTCAAGTCCTGGACACCGACTGGTGAGGTGAATGGGCTTCTTCCCCCATGGCCGTGTGCCTCAGCTTGTCCTGAGAGCAGGATCCTGCCCACAGCACAGGGTGCTCTCCGGGGCCAGCCCCCTTTTCCCTTGGCCAAGATGTCAAGGATGTGTGAAGGTTGCCGAGCAGAGCCGTCCTCTTCGCCTCCCGTACACACACCATGCCACGTGGGCACCACGAGTCTGGCATCGTGGGTGGTGGAGGGCTCCTGGCCCATCACCTTGTCCCCAGGGACGGATGTCCCCAGCATACCTCCGGAGCTATTTATTCCTCCCTCCAGCCCTCAGCTGCCGCTCTGTCACGCAGGGAAAAACTGACTCAGACCTTCCCAAGATAAGGCGACCACATCTGCAGCTCAGCTCCCCAGGAATGCAATCAAAATAGCGACCGGCAGCTCCGGCGAGGGAAGGAGGGGGCAGAGAATTTTTCTCTGACCCCCCGATGGACCGTTGCCATGGAAAGCCGGCAGCCAGCGGCCCCAGCTGGGGTCCTGCTGAAGGATTTTCCCTGCTTGGCCTGAGGCTAGAGAGAGGGAAAGGGGGGGAAACGCCAGCGAAGAGCTTGCATCTGGCTGTGCCAGCTCGCCCATTCAAGCAGGTGTGGAGCTCACCTTCTCTTGGCTTGAGCATCCTGAGAGGGGTTGGGATCCAGCAGTGGGCTCAGACGCTGCTGGGCAGGGTTTGGAGCCCGGTGCAGGAGCACAGATAATAAACCACATAAACCCAGCCCTGTATTAATGACAGAGGGACCAGGGAAGGAACAGAGAGATGGCAACCTAAGACCTGGCTGTCGTCTTCTGAGGTGGTGGGGTCTCAGGAGGAGCACCCATCCAGCTCCTCTCCCCTTCAGCCCATTTCCAATCCCTCCATTTTTGTGTGAAGAAGTAAGACAGTAATTTATCTCCTGTGGGGAGAAACAATCCAGGAGCCGAAGCCGACCCCTTCCAGGCTGATGTCTGGGGGAATGATTTGTACAACTTTCTCCTTGTGAAAAGCCCCCACCGCAGCTGGACATCGCACCAAGCTGGGCACTGCACGCTGGTTTCTCGCCCTGATGCATTGAGATGAGGTGGAAAAGGCCAGAGCTTGAGGCTGCCTACTGACAGCAGAGCCTGGATCGGGCTCTACAGAATCTGCTGCCAGCAGCCAGCACCCAGAGGAGCCATCACCCTCCTGCTGCCTCATAGGGAGCTGGCAGGAGGGGATGGACAGCTGCTTCTCCATAATCATCTCCCCACCACTGACAACATGCTGGAGCTAATTTTCAGAAGACACCTTGGGAAGAAGAATGCATTTACAACTGCCGAAGCACCAGGAAGAGCATCTCCTTCCAGAGAACCAGAGGCACAGCAAAATAAAGTGTCGCTTCTTGTTAACCCTTGCCTGTCCCCAAGCACCACGAGAGCTGCCGGTCAAATCCTGCCCACGTTCAGTCCTGCAGCACTGCAGATGGTCTCAGCAGAGAGAGACGATGGCTCTTCACAGACATGAGTGAGTGGAAACCCTCCCTAAAGGAGGGACCATGCCCCTATCTGAAGCCAAGACTTGCTTGCTCAGATACCTGCTGAGATCAGGGTACCAGCAGTCACCGATCCCAGCACCTCAGCCCCTTAGCGCGTGTGTGGCCCTCACAGCAGAGAGGGTGGGGGATGAGGTGCAAAATCCACCAGGTGGGGATCCCAGCCCTGCGCTAGCTTTGAAAAGCATTCCCTGGCCCAGGAGGGGGAAAGGAGAGCTGGAGAAGGTGAAGGGGAAGGGAGGGGGAGCACCACCTGCATATTGATCTGACAATATCAAAAGGGTTTTTCTTCTGGTTCCTGAGCTGGAGACGGGAACCTATTGGATGAAAACCCCAGCTCTCCCGCTGCCCTGGTTTCAGCCACTCCAGGCTGCTGTTTAATTAGATGAGCATTAGCAGAAAGGCAGTGGGGAGGGGCCGGCTTTCTGTGCCCCGCGGTCGCCCATTCGCAGCAGCGTGTTGCCAGTCAGAGGCTCCGCTCAACCAGACCCAGCCGGGCATCGTCCCGGCTCCTCCGGCAGCCAGGCTGGGCCAGCTGGGAACCCTTGGACAGACCTGGTTGACCCTGGAGCCACTGGGACCCACAACCACCCCCATGCAATGCCGACATTAACCCTTTCCACTGCATTTCCAGCACACAAAGCCCAGTGGTGGGACAGGGTTTGACATCAGTCTTGGTTCTAGCTCGGGAGCGACCCAGAGGCCAGAGGCTGGGCTGTGGAAGGGGCACTTTTCCTGCTGCACCCTATCCGGGAGAAACTACAACAAAGTCGAGAAGGATTTGCAGTTATTTTCGCACTCTTTTTCCCAGATTAACACATGGATCCACTTTCTGTGGAGCAGTCTGAGGGCGCATTGTTCTGCCTCTGTCACAACCTCACACTCCCCCTCCCAGAGCCATCCAGCACCCCACCGCTGGCTATGGGACACCGACGGGAACGGAGGAGCTTGCTTTAATTAGCATGCACTTCTTAATTGGGCTGCAAGCTCCCCAGCAAGGCAGAGAGTGTTTTATCTTCACTTTACAGACCTGGGAGTGAGGAGGCAGCAGGAAGACTGAGGATCGTGACCAAGGGTGGCCAGTGAGTAGGTGGCAGAGCAGTGGAGAGGTGTGAGGAGCCCTCCTTGTCCTCGTTACCTGCCCGGAACCCAGCAGTGGTGTTACGTGGTGACAGCTCACCAAAGCAAGCAACAACGGGAAGATCCCAGACTACCCCCTTGCATAAATCACCCTCTTTCCCCTGCTGTCAACACAGTGACACAGATTCAAGGAAACTGGGTTAGATCCACACTGGTACTGGGATGCAACACTCACAGGTTAAACAAAGTTCCCCGGACTGCCGGACTGATGCCAGACCCCACTGTAGGGAACGACCCTGCCCAGATGGGGCTGCACGTCAAGGCTTTACCAGGGATGTGAGACAAAACCCTTGTCCCACGTTATAAAACAAACTTCCCAGCGAGGGCAGGATGCAGCTGCTTCAGCAGAAGACAGTATCTGTGGAGCAGATAAACCCAGTTCAGCCTTACCTACCGCTCCTCAGGCAGCTCCTCCACAGCAGCGTCAGCACTCGGCTCACTGCTATCAGCACATCTGCAGCACATCCATGCCGGGGCCAACGTGTGCCTGCTGCTGTGGAGGGAGAAAGACAGAGCCTCTGCATTGTCCTCCTCCTGCCGTGCTCTGGTCTGGCTGGTCTGAACTGGCTGTGGTGGGAGCAGCGATGCCTCGCTCTGGTTTTTCACCCTGCTTTTCTTTCCTCATCTCTTTCCACGTGGACTCGTTCCCAGGCCAGTGTGGAAACACAAGAGACATCAAACGGTTGAGAGCTCCCACGTAACAGCAGCACAACATGGGGCAACAGTCAGCCCCCAGATCTTCTGCAGACCATGAGGGTTGAGAGTATCAGTGGATGCAGCTGGGTGAAGGTGCAACCCACAGGAGCAGAAGCCAGGAGGGATGAGGGAGCAGAGTGTTGGCTCACATTTCCCCTTCGCTTTCTTACTGTTCCTCCTTGCTCTCGATGGGATGCTTTTGTGCTGCATCTGTCCAGGGAGAGGTGTTAGCTGAGATGCACAAGCCACCACAAGAAGCTGCTGTGCCCTGCTCTGGGACCTCCAGCCAGCCACGTGTTGGTCTAAAACCCCTGTGTCCGGCTCAGGAAACAGGTTGGGAAACATCCATGGGAAATAGGGAGAATTTGGAGTGGGGAGCAGATGCTCGGGGTCTACCTCCTTCAGACAAATCCTAAAGGCAGATTTTTCCCTGCTGTGCCACAAATCCCACTGCATCAGCCCACACGTTGCCCACGAGAGCAATGTCCACATGGACACACCGTGACTGCAGAGCCACACCACCACGCATAGGAAACCTGGCCCAGACAACAGGCAGCACATCCCCCTGTGCACACACAGAGCCCCAGTGAGAGCGGCAGGAAGGACTGTGCCTGCACCCATCGGATCCAGGCAACAGTCTGCGAGCAGACAGAGAGCCACCGGCGCCAACGTTCCCCTCTGGCTCCCAGCGTGACTCACGCCGGTTGCCATGAAGAAGTCAACATTTGCGTGCAGCTACTCCACAGCGGAATGAGAAGCTCCCTCGGCTATTTGCTGGCTCTCAGGGGGCCAGCAGTGAGCAGTGGGACCTCAGGGGCCAGCGTGGTACCAGATGGCAAACTCTGGCATTTCCACAGGCGTCTCCAGGCAGCTCCCAACATGGTCTGTATGTGCAGCACGCCCGGGACGCTGCTCCCTGCAAACGAGACGTTCAAAGGAGAGAACGGAGCTGGGCACCCAACTCCTATTGGATTTAGGGGATTTTTCAGCTTTTAAGCTCGTAGCCTCAAAGCTCCCCACCTGCACCAAGCACCGCACAGAATCAGCTACACAGAGCGATCGATGCCGGCGAGGGAGAGGCGAGTGCACGCTCACACCCGCTCGGCACAAAGCACAAGCGCAGACCCCAGCCCAAAGCTGAGCTCTGCCAGCAGTGAGACCCAACACACGCGCGGGCAGCTCTCCCAGCGTCGACGTGTGACAGGGGGATGCTCTCCCGGGCGGTGCCCTGACCCCGCAGTGGGATGGCCGCTCCCGCAGGCGTGCGAAAAGCCCCGGCTTGGGAGAGAGGGGGTAATTATATGCCAGGGGAGCAGCTGATTCAAACCCTTCCTGACCCCAGGCTGAAGAGTTCTCCTGATCGATCACGAAGATGCTCTTTCATTTTCCTCAAGCGTTTCGCTGACGGATGGAAAAATCAATGCCCCACAGAGGAGTCTGGAGAGGGGGTGGAGCGAGGGGAAGAAAGGGAGAGAAAGGGAATGGGGAATGGAAAGAAGCAGAGAGGAGGGTGCTGGGGGGGCAGGCAGAGGCTCCTGGTGGGGGTGGTGGGTGGGCTGGAGACACCTACTGCCATAGTCTGCCCCCCTGAGGGTTGGGGTCTCCTCCCCACATGAAGGACCAAAGGCTTCCTCCCAGTTGCCATGAAGCCAGGTCACCACTGCCCTGAGAGCTCCTGCCAGGTTGGTGCCTCCCCACACTGCTTCTGCAGCACCAATGGAGACCCCAAATCTGTCCTGTGGGGTGCCCCCATGCAGTGACACTGCTGGTTTGCATGGAAACACCTTCTTGGCAACAGCCCTGGTACCCAGGTTAGAGATGGGGGAAGAGACCCTCAATGTCCACGAAGTTTTGGGATGAAAATTCCCCACTTCCTTGTTTTTCATGAAAATTGCCCTGGTGAGATCCCCCAGCTCTGACCCACTACATGGGTGAGCCCAAGCACCATCCTGGGGTCCTGTCCTGCCCATGCAACTGCCCCAAGCTGGGACAGGGATGCCCAGTGCCTCTGCACCCTGCCATTCCAACATCGTGTCAGTCCTTCTGGGCAGAGATGATGCCAAAAGGGATTTCATCCCTTCACGAGGGGAAATCTGTGCTAAAGACCCATTTAAGACCTGCACAGTTCCTTCTCATATTGATGTGGAACCTCCTACGTTCCAGGTGCCTCTTGTCCTATCACTGGGTGCCACCGAGCAGAGCCTGGCTCCATCCTCCTGACAGCCACCCCTTCCATATTAATCAACATCCGTGGGGTCATCCCTCAGTCTTCATTTCTCCAAGCTCAAGAGCCCCAGCTCCCTCAGCCCTTCCTCAGCAGGGAGATGCTCCCCTCCCTTCACCATCTCTGTGGCTCTGCGCTGGACTCTCTCCAGCAGCACTGTGCCCTTGTGGAACTGAGGGGCCCAGAACTGGGCACAAGATTCCAGAGGCGGTCTCACCAGGGTCAGGGGAAAGCCAGCCCCATGCTGCTGGCCACAGATGAAGTGTCAGCTTGCCTTGCATAGTTGGGGTTTTCCAGTGTTTTCTTCCCCACATCCCATCAATAATTAACACAACTGCAACAAGACCGGCTTTTAAGAGGCTTCACCGACACAGACTGTGCTACAGCCCCTCTTCCAGGAGCAAAGGTTTGTCGGTTACCACTGGAGACCACGAAGGCTCCAGCCTCAGCCAGGATTGCCATCCCTCTTGGGAACCTGTGTCCCATCGTGCTGCTGGAGCTGAGGTGACAGAGCCCTGCCAAGGCAGCCCTTCCTCAGCTCCTTCCCAACCTCTCACCTGGGTTAGAGATCATCAGCTGCCCCGAGACAGGATCTGGAGGTTCAAGGACAGAGTTTGGGGATCAAGACTGGTCACTGCCCACCAACACACAACCCCATCCTCTGGCACCTGCAAAACAGAGGGAGTGGAGCCAGAGCACCTCGTGTCAGGTCACTCTGGGGATATTTTTCAGCATCTCCTCACTGCTCTCTACAACTACCTGAAGGGAAATTGGAGTGAGGCGGGGGTTGGCCTCTTCTCCCTAGGGACTAGCAATAAGACGAAAGGAAATGGGATCGGGTTGTGCCAGGGGAGGTTCACATTGGATCTTAGGAAGAACTTCATCCCTTCAGAAAAAGTGAGGAGACCTTGGAACAGGCTGCCCAGGGAGGGGGTGGAGGCACCATCCCTGGAAAGGTTCAACAACCAGGCAGACA
>JAOXOE010000784.1:6236478-6266555 GCA_028565055.1 Phoeniculus purpureus | reverse complement strand
CCTGGCTCCATCCTCCTGACACCCACCCTTCACATATTTATAGACATTAATGAGGTCACCCCTTAGTCTCCTCTTCTGTAAGCTCAAGAGACCCAGCTCCCTCAGCCTCTCCTCGTAAGGGAGGTGCTCCACATCCCTCATCACCCTGCACCTCAGTACAGGAGCTGGGCACATCCAAACGTGGGGTCCCCTCCTGAACATCACCCCTTGGTTCCTCTAACTGTGCCAAAGGCAGCGACAAGGTCCGAGTCTCACGGACCAGCACAAGCTGAGCTACCACGTGGGAAGGGCTTTCACAACATCCAGCGCTGGAGACACGTAAAACTCTCCTGCAGACTCAGAGATGCAAAAGCAAACAGAGCTGACAAGTCTGTACGGCGGCGGCACAGGGGGTTTCCCAGCGCACAAAGCCCGTTGGCTTCTAGAAAGGGAAGTCAGGAACTTGATGGAGGGTTTTTGTCTGTGAAATCCTGGAGGAGCTTAGGAAAGATCTGGCTTTGGCCAGATTCCCTGTGCTCCACACAGAGCCCCAGGTGCTGGGGGCTACGAGGCAGGAGGCTGATCACAGCCACCCCTCGCCCTTGGGAATGTGCCCCTGGATCCCCACAGCCCTTCTACCCCACACCCTGCATCCCCCCCAGCCAGGGCAGCTCAGTTAGGAGCTCCAAACCCGCCAGGTTTTAAGGTGCTTTGTGTTTAAAGGTGAAAACAGCAAACGACTTGAAGTGCCTAAAACACACCTGGCAATCCAGCCCTTTGGCTTTGTAAAGGACCTCACGGTCACCAAAGCGCCACAAGGCTCCGTTTCTCCTCCAGAATCATCCGGGTGTCGGAGGGGTTTGTCATTCCCCGCTCCCCACATCAAGAGCAAGGACCTCCTCAGCCTTCAGCTCCCTCTGAGCCGAAGCTGAATTGGAGATGTGCAACTTCTGACAGCACAGCTTTGGGAAGGGCCATCCCTTGGGGGTAGGAAGCTCTCCTCTAGCTTTGGCGAGGTTTCCAAAGGTGATCCCCACGTCTTGGCCACTTCCCCTTTGACTTAAGGAAGCGTAGCTCTGGCTGTAGCAGCATCCAAGTCCCAGGGGCGCCGGCTTTGAAGCGCTTTGGGAGAATGGCAGCTAACGGGAGAGGAAGGCGAAGTTCGGTGGCAGCAGGCAGGCGCTGCCCCTTCGCAGCGAGCAGCTCCGGAGATCTCGCTCCTTATTTACTGCACGTTTAGAAAAGAAATGAGGAAAGCCAACATTGCTTTCCAGGCCTGACAGCCCGACTCCAGTTCCGACACGTGTCTATTTATCAGGAGAAAAGCCGAGTAGTTCCACTATCACAAGATTACTGCCGGCGCCCGGATTTTCCCCCTAACCTCCGGCTAAAATCCTCTGCGCTGACGCTCTGAAAGTGGAACGGCATCCGAAATACGCTCCAAGTTGGAGGGCTCCCCCCCACCCCAACCTCCGGTTTTCCTCCCAGTAAACAATTTTGCATCTATTTAAACCTCCTTCCTCTGGTTTCCCGACTCCTCCAGCCTCCCCAGCCAAGAAATTACGAAAATCCGTCATTTCTCTCCTCTTTTTTTTTTCCTTCCCCTTGCACCTCCATCTATCAGCGCTTTCAAAGGCGGCCTCCTCGAACGCCGAGCGGAGCAGGAGATGGGCAGCGGTAATGGGAATGCGCTCCTGCCTGTGCAAACCCACACAGAGAGTGAGGACAGGAGAGACTGCATTTGCATACATATTAAACGAGAGCAGTAAAAAATGCAGACGTGCAAACCATTTGGACACGGCTCGCCTCGGCGATGCGCCCTGCAAGGGAATCAATCTCGGGCGTTCTTAAAGGGGAAAACCTGTTACGAAGCGAGCAGCGGAGCCGGGGAGACGTCCCCTTGCGAACGCGGTCAAGGTTTGCCAGACGACCTGACCTTCTGTCTTCATGCGCAGAGACCTGCCGCCGTGCAAAGGCTGTCGTGGAGGAGGGTGGGACCTGCCGGTGGGAGTTTTCACCTCCAGCTGCTGCTCTTACCCTGCTTTCAGCAGGTGCCTTTGATCCCCTTCCCAGAATCCAGGGGGAGAGAGCTGGAGCCCCCATTGCCGGAAAACCCTGTGACCCCCTGCTTGAGTCCAAGCGAGATGTTCTCACACTCGCCAAGCCCTCAGGTGAGGGCAACCTGAAACAGCCTGAGCTGGGCTCCACAGGAGAAATAAGTGACACTTGGATGCGCTGAGGAAGCCCAACCTCCGCATCCCGCTGCCTTCACCGACTGAACAGTGAGCGCCATCACGTCCCAGCCTGGCTCTGGGTGTGATCCCAGTTCTGGTGAGCTACAGAAAGCAGGGCAACAAGCCTGAAGAGCATGACTGCCCAAAACTGACTTGGTCCAAAGTTTTTCGGAGTCCCTTTGATGGCCTCATGGGGCTTCACATGCACCCTACCACTGTGCCACAGAGATCACAACAAGCTCACACAGGCATCTCCCATGGTCAGGATCTACCTTGCACTGGAAAGATGCAACCCAACTCTCACCTCCACTTGTCCCAATGCCCTGGTTATGGCTGTTCCCAAGGTAGGACATCACACACCCAAGTACAGTGGAGCTTATGGAGCAGATCATTACTGGGTGCCTGCAAGGGTATGGATGTAACGAGGCAAATCACGCAGGCAAACCTACTGATTTCAAAGTCTGCAGGTTCAGATGCATAAAAAGTGCAAAATCAGTAGCTTTTATATTGCCACTCAAGGAGCCACAAAGATAAAAGCAATATTCTGGGAGTGAAGAAGCCATGAATATTTCTCATCTGCACTTACAAGGGATATTGAGGACCAGCGGCTTGGTTCGGCGTTAGCCTCGTTCAAATGAGATCATTTACATTTCCTGATGGCTGAGAACAGGCTGTCGATGTATTTACTGGTGGCAGGTTCTGCCTTCCCACCACGGCACTGAAAACCATTTGAGTACATCTGGAGAGCAAAGGTGGGCAACCCAAAGGCCCGGGACCAGGAACTGTGAGGATGGGGTCCCGTGTGGGCACCTAGGTGGGGCTCAAGCCAGCAAAGCATAAAGGTCCTGGGGGGAGAGACACTGGGATGCACCAGCAGCTGCTGCTCTGGATCACGTCCTCATTATCCCAGCTTGTCTCTGCAACAGCACACTCTGGAAAGCCAGGAGCTCACCAGGCTCAGCTGTCCAGCCCTGAAGGTCCTGAGCCTGCAGATAGACACTGGACATAGTATCATAGAGTCATTCAGGTTGGAAAAGACCCTGGGTATCATCAAGTCCAACCATCAACCCTACTCTACAAGTTCATCCCTAAACCAGATCCCCCAAAACCACATCTAAGTGTCTTTTAAACTCATCCAGGCACAGTGACTCAACCACCACCCTGGGCAGCCCATTCCAGCACCTGACCACGCTCTCCATGAAGAATTTCTTCCTGAGGTCCAGACTAAACCTCCCCTGTTGAAGCCCTTCCCTCTGGTTCTGTCGCTAATTACCTGGGAGAAGAATACCTCTTGCTCAAGCATCACATCCTGTTAGCGCAGGCACCACCTCCTGCTGACTGAGCCTCACACCCCAATGGGGTTTGGCCCCTCGGCTTCTATGGCAAGAGCTGCCTGGAGCCTCCCTTCTCCTCCCTCTCCATCTATCCCCTGCTATGTCCAGATTGAACCTCATCATCTGCTTCTAAATGGCTGGCTCACACCCACCTGCCCTTGCCCCTGGAGCCCAAAAGACACAAAGAGGGATCATGCTGCCAGCTCCTGCCTGGCTTCTGGCAGTCCTTCCCCACAGACCCCAGAAACATCACTTCTTCCAGCTCCACCATGCCCAGGGCGGGCAAGGCAGCAATGTCTTCTGCTCCTCTACCACACCCCAGCCTCTCCAAACAAGGCAGCCTCTGGGTAGGACAGCAAACGAAATGGGCTTCCCACTGGCCTTTCCAGTGGGGGTTTCTCTGGTGTCTCGTAAGGGTTGAGTTCCCATGCAGCTCTCGAGCGCTTGACTCCTCTTCATCCACCCACCCCTTTTCACAAGACTTGCGGGAGCCGTACGAAAGCTCCATCCTACAGCCAAACATAACTGAACCTCGTCGCTGGGGAAAAAGCAGGGGGGAGGCAGCAGCAACAAATGGGAGCAAGAACGGGAACCCGCGTACGCGCACACGCACGGGCTGCATCACAAGCGCCCTGTTCCCTGAAAGAAAGGGAGAAATGAAAAGAGAGGCTACGGCGGCAGCACGCACCAGCTGAGCCGTTGGCTCGCGCGCACGCCGCGCGGTCCAGCCTCCCCGCCTCAGCTGCTGGGGATTCGCAGGCAGCAAAGATCCAGGGAGGGCTGGTTCATCCCCACACGACTCCTAGCACTGTGCCCTGCACAAGAGTGGCCCCATTCCCAACAGCAAGGGACACTCTGGGGACATTTTGGGTTGGTTGTTATATTCCAATTGATTTTTTAATATATTTTATATATATTTTTTGGCAAGAGCAATGGCCTCGTGAAAGGGCAGCGGTGAGCATCTCGAAGAGGGAACCTGGGGCTTTCCACCCAGAAACTGGCCGCCCGCTTTGCCAGAGAACCATGAGAGTGAAAAGCAGAGGAGTTTTGCAAAACACCACAAAACCAGCCTATCGAACAGCTGCCACTGGGCCGGTACAAATGTGCTAGCGATAGTGCTGAGATTAGCTCGTATCAAAGGAAATTAATGTGATAACTGCCTGTGCAGAGGAAGGGGGAAAAAAAACCCCAAACCCCACAGTCAAGCCTATTGCCACTGGCATCCCCAACCATCCCATGGTCAAATCAACTTCCTTTTTGAGCTCCATTTGAGCTAATAAGAAAGTTACGGGGTAGCCGTAATCCCAAAAAATACCCCCCACCTCCCCTCCACCTTTTAACTGATCTTAGTTCAGCATCAGCCTGGAGCAACCAAAGGCCAAGGACTCGGTCGTTTTGGGGTAGTTTAAGAGACTACAGGAAAACAGAGGCTCCTCTGCTGAGCAGCTCACCCACAAGCCCCGCGGCGACACTCCGTGCCACCTCCCCCGTGTGCTAGGTCCTCCCGCAGGACCACGTCCCAGCAGTAGTCAGCGATGTCAAACTCACCCCGCAAACGGCCCCAAATGACATTTTTAGAGAGGCTCCGTTATCTGAGACTACAAAATTAGCACCATGTAACAGCCTGGCTCTGCAAGATGGTCCCTGCCAGTGTCAATGGTGGTGCTGTAGAAGATCAGAGGCAACGAGCAATGGTGGTGGGGGAGCGTAGGGGGAGCACAGCAAAGCCAGCAGCACCCCCACCCCTGCCCCACTGGACCCCCAAAAAGCTCCAGAGCAAACAAAATCATTTGTGCCATTTGCCTACACTAGACAGCCCCCACGCAGAAGCCTTCAGGAACACCCACGAGTCAGCCTAGCCCAACTTCTAGCAACCCGAGCGCTGCCCTTCTGCCAAAGAGTTAACAGCCCTGAGAGCGAAGCGGAGGTCTCGCTCCTGCTGCAGGATTTCTCCCAGTCACACCATGTTCCCACTTGGAGACAAGTTTTCTTTGTTTGCTTTTCCCCAGTTATATAAGGGACATAAATTTTTTGTTGCAGTGAGAACTCCAGGCAGTCTGCATCTCCCTCCAAGGCTTTTCGCTGTGTTCCGGCTTGAATCCTACTGCTGTGGCTGCAATTTTCCAGCTCCTGCCTGCGTCTGCACTAAACCCTCTCCCCTGCCCTGGGAAGCAAGAGCCAGCCTGAGCCCCAGCTCCTGGTCAAGTCTAACCCCACAGCAGCAGCCAAAGCACTTTGCCACCTTCTCCAGTCCATGGCATCATGAAGGCAAAGACACGAGCACAGACAAGCTACGAAACCTTAGGCTGGCACAAGGATGCGCCCAGAGACGCTCCCCTCTGCAAGAGCATCTCGGGGAAATGTCTCTGCAGAGCTCAGGCTGCTGCTTTCCAGCTCCATCTTTCCCAGCCGGTCTTCTCCCGCCCCTGGTTTTGCTCTCCCAGCAGGTCCCTGATCCCCAGCCCCATCACTCAGCACCAAAGGAAGAGCCAAGGGAGGGAAGGCCATGCCGGGAAGGCTCTCCCAGAGCTGCGGGAGGGCTGGGTGCTCTGCATTGCACACATACCAGCAAACCTCAGCCCCAGCAGCCCCGGAAGGGGAACGAGCAGCCAGCGGTAGCTCCCAGACCAGTGAGGAAGCTTTAACCCCTTCCCCACTACAGCCAAGAGGCTCGTCAAGAGCCAGGAGAAAGGAATCCACCCTAAGACCAAGCGTCCAAATGCTGCATCACTCCCTCCCTCAAAAAATCCCAGCAATACCCTAAAAAATCCCTGGGAACGCAGCCTTGCCCTTCCCCTTCCCCTGGCCTGTTGGGGAGGCAGAAGACTATCCTTACCCCTGGCCAAAAGCCATCAATGCACCCGGCACAGCCCCTGGTGGCACCAGTGCCCGAGGAACCCCTGTTTGGACACCCATGCCCTAGAAGATGGTCTCGGCAGGATCCCACGGGGGTCCCAGGGACAAGAGCAGCCTGGCAAGGCGCGTTCTGCACTCCAGGGACTGGGAACGTAGAACCCCTCCATTCACAGCACTTAAGGTCACGGTGGCACTCGTGGAGGAGAAATCCCTCGGGGTGAGGTTTCGCTCTCAGGTCCCTCAGCATGAATTCCCCTCCCCGTGACTCAAAGGCAGGACTTTACACATAGGCGCCTGCACCCATTAACAGCCAGCTGACACCCTGAGGTACTCAGGGAAAGCCCAGCTGGCCCAGCTCTCCCCAGCCCCTTCCTCAGACTGGTGTCACTTGATCTCTGCAGCTCTTGGTCTCTCCCCATTAAGACACCTGAGCTCTGCTCTCCCCCAAAAGGCACAGCCAGCACACTGGTCCCCAAGAGCCCAGCCAGAGGGATGCATCGCATCACCTCCAGAGCAGGTTCTACCTCCAAAAAGACAGCAGCCAGGTGTTCCCTCAACCCTTGTGGATGGACTAAAACTGCCTTGGGTCAGGCTGTGCCACCTCACTTGGAAATCAGCTTGGTCTGAGCAGCCTCCAGACACAGTTGCAGCACACTTAGGGATCCAACAAGACAGCAAACACTCTTCCTGGATTGGTTTGGAGGGGGGGGAGGTTCTTAAGTGGAGAAAGACAAAAGGCAAAGCCCTTCTGATCACAGGTCTGCTCACTGAAGCTCAGGGCTGAGCCTGTGGCTTTGGCAGGCAGAGCGAGCAGCAGGCTGTGGGGCAGGGACTGTCGGCCAGCCCCGAGGCCACGCTGCCCTCCCAGCAGAGATCACATCTCCCATAGCAGCGCTCAGCTCCAGCTCCAGTCCGACCAGATCAGGCCCGACAGGATTAACCACATAGCGCAGCGCCAGCGGAAGGCGGATTTGCCCTTTACAGAGAAACACACGGCAAAGTCCCCGCGAAGGAGCCGCCTCGGTGCAAACTCCAGTCCTCTAAAAATTGAGGTGTTTTTTTCTTGGTAGCATTAGACCGAATAAATGACTAAGCAAAGGGCCACGGGAATGGCCAGCAAGCCATTATTTTTACGTATTTTTGATGTTCCATTCCAAAGGAAACCACTTGTTTAAAAGACGCGAGTGTTCCCCTGCAGAGCCGGCGCTCCAGTAATTGCAGCGTGATGAGAGAAAGTGGGGCTGGAGAGCAAAAAAAACTGCTCTAAACAACCATGAAGCTGAGTCATCTGTTTCAAAGTCCAAGTGGAGATACCCCAGTGACAGGGCCCATAAGGTGCATAGTTAAAAGGGGAGGGGAGGACAAAAACAAACAGTTAAAACAGTGCAGATTCCTTCAGGTGCTCTTTGTGACAAAAGATGAAAGCTGGGATTTTCACCCTCTTCCCAGCACCTCGACTGCAGTGAAGCTCAAGGAACCCCAATGCAACAGTCCCATGGGTGTCAAACCAACACCCAGTTGCAGAGCTGAGCACTCCTCTAAAAAAAAGCCAAGGAAGGATGAAGGCACCTCTGCCCCAACAGCCAGTGCAGCCCCATGGAGAACAGGGGAAGGAAAAGCCAAACCCTGATCCCTCAAGTCTTTTGTAGTCCAGCCCCACTTGTGTACACGGCCGCCCCGTTCCCCAGCGCGTAAGGGGCTGTACGAATGGCAAGGTGCCACCGGCATAAATACACCCGTGTCTGGACAAAGGATCTGTCTGCTCGCCAGGATCTTCATTAAAAATGAGCTTGTCGGCACTTCCCTTCATTCTTCTGGTTCATTTCCACTCAAACAAAAAATGTAGGGCTGTGTCAAAGTCACAAGGGCGCCCAAACGTGAGACCGCAGCGAGCACGTCACAGAATCACCGAACATCGGGGATTGGAAGGGACCTTGAAAGATCATAGAATCATAGAATCATTAGGGATTGGAAGGGACCTCAAAAAATCATCTAGTCCAATCCCTCCCTCCACAGCAGGATCAACTAGAGCCAGTCTTGGCGCTTTGGACCAAGCCAGCTCTGCTTGCTCTGTGCTCCCAGCTTTCCCAGGTTTAAAGTGGTGGCACTTGATGCTGGTAACTCGTCTGATCTAATGATGGGTTCATCTAGAGCACAGCCTGGAGGAACTACAGCAAGGCTAGAACGTGGCGTGGAAACACAAAGCCCAGTCAAGAAGCTGGGGACACGCTGTGCTGGATGGTGAGGACTGAACAAGGTGGTTATAGAAAGCGCCCCAGCCACCAAGAATAAAACCATCAAGGCCATTTAAACACAAAGTTGGAGGCAGGGAATCTTCCTCTGCAGGTTTCTCAGTGGGTATCACTGGAGATAGGCAATTGCAAAGGGAAGATCCTCAGGATGCTACTTACAGGTGCCCTCTGCAAGAGGGACAGAGCTTGGCAGACCTGCTCTTAGCCGGTCGTTTAGACTCTGCTACCAAGACTAATTTAAAGCTAGATCAGGCTCAGGACACCACATGGATTACTCACGATGGGTTGACAGCATGGTGTTGGAAAGTCAGCTGGAAGATGCTTCAAACCTGTGTGCTGTCAACATCAGAGTTACCAGAGCTGCTTCACAACTGGTTCATCCCTCTGTGTGTGAGCAGCCATGGAGAGAGCAGAGCAGGAGCCTCCTGCACTGTCCCCACCACACCCTGGGACACCATCCTCTGCCTGGAGCTCCAGGGACAATTCAATTCCTCTGGGATTTCACAGGCAGCTGATAAAAGCAGGAACCCCAGAAGGAGGTGGCAAAACGACGATCAAGCCCGTGGGAACGAGCAGCCTGTTACAACCGGGGCGGGGGGGATGAGTGACGGTGACAAACCTTTCCTCGTGACAGAGGTATGTTGGAAACTGTGGTCATTCTGCTGTCAGCACCTCCCTTTCCAAAAACCTTCTCAGACTTCTCCTCCAGAAAAGATCCAAGCACCTTAAATCCGCCTGGTGCTGCTGTAAGGAGGGAAGGGCTCCTGCCTTCTGCTTACTGGTGAGGAACCAGCATCCACAGAACAGAGCTGGGATGGGAGACAGACAGCATCAGCAAGGAAGGGCCAACTGACAGAGCCAGAAAAACAACAGGCTGGATTTTGGACACAAATGGCTTCCTGCAAGGTCTGTCTGTGCTGTGAACGCAGGAGAAACTGGTAGTTAAGACAGGCTGGTCCAGGTTCTTTTCCTGGGCTGCAGACTCAGTTCAAAACACCACGGGCTGAAGGGCTGGAGAAAACAAAGGGTTCAAACAGGAAAGCACCTAAGAGGGGGATTTCCAAAAAGGTGGGGAAGAAACCATCAAAGCAAGACTTCCAAAAAGCTCGGTGCTCTTTGGGCAGGTAAAGTTTTCCAAGTTCTGACTCCAGGACAACATCAAGACAACAATATTGTCAATGTGTAAAGCTGCCTCGGGCTCCAGCTCCTCCAACACAAGTCCGGGTAGGCAGGAGACTCGGCTGGATTGAAGAACGAAGCATCATGATGCCAGTTGGGGCATCACGAAACCTTTTACACAGAAGAAGTCATAAAGCAAACCTTCCCCTAAGCTGATGTACAACTATTTGAACTCCTTCCTTCAGCAGAGAAGGGCATGAAATTGGCTCAGCAGATGGAGAGTCAAGCCTTCTACCTTCATCACCACAGCTCAATCCTCCACGTCTCAACAT
This sequence comes from Phoeniculus purpureus, assembly GCA_028565055.1. Lineage (NCBI taxonomy): Eukaryota > Metazoa > Chordata > Aves > Bucerotiformes > Phoeniculidae > Phoeniculus > Phoeniculus purpureus. Next base: position 6,256,449 of record JAOXOE010000784.1, on the reverse strand, counting down.
CTAGGCAGAAAGACTGTATGGGAGCTTTAGCCCAGGGCATTGCTGAAGCATCCAAGCACCTTCCACACCTGATGGTACTATATCCCCAGCCTTTGTGGAGCCTCTAGCAGAGCTTCCACACCTGATGGTACCATATCCCCAGCCTTTGTGGAGCCTCTAGCAGAGCTTCCACACCTGATGGTACCATATCCCCAGCCTTTGTGGGGCCTCTAGCAGAGCTGCATTTGGGGGTGAGGCACCTGCTGGGTTCAATGTCTGTCCAAAGGATGAAAGTCTCCTCATTTGACCAAAGAACACACGAACAAGGATGGGTTGTCCCTTGATGACAAGCACCCTGTAGATTTACCCAGCCTTACCCAGCACACTGCTCCCTCCCATAACTACAGTACATCCTAGAATGTCACCAAACTCACAGGACTCAGAGTCTCCAACGTTCTTGTCCTCTGACTGCCTGGAGAAGCAAGGCAGCACTTATCTGTCTTTCACAGATGGGTCACCAGAGGCAGAGAGACAAAGCCCCAGCTTGTTTCTGCATAAACTCCTCAAAGCACCAGGTTTGAGGAGTCCATGGTGTTCAGGCACCTGAAACCTGGGTCCAATGTCACCCAGAGCAAAGAATCAACCCAAAAATCCTAGAATGTGGGCCAAGAATGCTGACCACTGGCCACCCTTGCCACGTCCAAGCCAGCTGAGGTTGCTCTCCCAGGTTTCATCCCAGCCTTCACGCTCAGGACTGTCTCAGAGGAGCCGCTTGCGCAGCTCACAGAACAAAATTCAGCCTTTGATGCCATTGGCACTTCCTCCATTAGTTGCTTTGAAGATTAGGGCCAGAGCCTTAAATTGGATTCAGAAGCTGATGGGGAGCCAATGGAGCAGCTTGAGCTCCCTGTGGCCCAGCGCTTTGGGGAGGTGAGCGGTCGTGCTCTGCACCAGCTGGCCCCACCACCCTGTTTCTACTTTCAGCTTCTGCTACCAGGCACAGAAGCTCAGCCAGCTCGAACCAAGCAACGGCATCGACACAGTGAGCAGAACGGTCCCCAAGCCGGAGGGAAGGCAGCAGCGGTTTTGGAAACAAACATCACCTGGTCATCACAGCTAGCAAAGAGGCTGGGGAAATCGGGGTGCTCCAAACCCCAGACACAGCTCAAGGCAGCACAGTGACAGCAGACTGCAAGGTGCCTCCTGCCATCACCACATCCCCGCTCTGCCCCTGCCCTACAGGGCTGCCTGAGCTGGGGATGATGGGCAGCAACAAGACGAAGGTCTCCTCGGGGTAAGCAGGTAGGGTGGAGGCCAAGAGCATCAGGAGCTGTGACGACAGCCCAGCGTGGGAGCAGACAGGTGCAGTTTTGGTTTCTCTGTGTGTTTTTCATCAGACCAATTCTGCCTTCACAGTGCGAGATGCTGTGGACCCCCAAGCACGCGCAAAGGGACCCTCTTTGCTCTAGTCCTCACAATTCCAGTACTAAATATAGAGTTGTGCGCACGCAGTTCAGTCTCCAGGCACTCAACATCCATCCCCCAAACGACATCCCCTCCTAGCCCCTGTCAAGCCAGGAGCCGTGGAGCAGCTGGGTTTCACCCGCACCCACCAGCCCAACCCCACATCCCTTAGCCCAAATTCCTTCGGAGCATGCCAGCTCAAAGCTGCTAAGAAAGGAGCCACATGGACCACAAAAAGCCGCAGCTCCTCTCCCCAGTGAAGTTGAATCCCCAGCCGAGGGAGGAGATCCACGCATGCCAAACTTGCTTCCAAAGCATCTCCCTCCTCCAGGAGCCAGGGCACGGGGGCAGCGAGCCGCTCGGTGCCGTGAAGTGACACACACCCGAGGAACATGTGGCACCGTCACTGCAACTCTATTAATTTAAGTTAATTTCCTGCAGTTCTGTCTTAGTTTCTCCAGCAGCTTCAGGACTTAAAGGTTAAAGCGTAACCTTGTCTCAGTAGCTCGCTATTCGCTCCATGCAAATGTCTACCTACAGCCTGGTAATTACATGCATTTCCAAAGAGCCAATCCGCCGTCAGCCTGACAGATACTGATCTTCCCGTTTTATTTTTAGCTCTGTGCTTCCCCCTCTAGATGCAAAAAAAAATTCTGTTTGTTCCATCTTTTGCTGCAGCCTCTTTTTTCCCCGGCTCAGCAGCCAGCTCCCGGCTCGCCGGGGCTGCAGCAGCGCGGAGCGGCGGGTTGGGCAAGCGCTGGCAGTCCTGAAAGCCCCTCCGTGGGGCAGAGGGGCAGCTGGGTCCTTCGGGGACACCTGAAGGGTGGGATTTTGCCTCCTCTGGCAGAGAGGGGTGTTTAAATGGGAAACCTCGAGTGAGACATAAGGAGCTGTGTGCCCCACCGCGGGGCAGCCGGCCGCCTCTGTTTGGGGACATCTCCCGGTCACACGCGTCCAGCCGAGAGAAAAGGGGCCAAATCTGGCACAACTCAGCTGTGGGACTCTGCAAGTTCAGGATTTGTCACCCTGCAGAAGTGGGTGGCTTCCCCCCGTTAGCCACGTAGGGCCACCCGGAAAGAGGAGGCAGCGCCGGGCAGGCAGTGGAGGCAGGTCAGCCACGCAGAGACAAAGCTCGGTTGACGATTCCAGCCCTCAAACTGGGCACATGGGAGACTGTGTGTGGTGCCACTGAGGTCAACACGCTGTCCTCCCCCCGTGAGCTGGCTCTGGTGGCTTTGGGGGGGAGGCAAAGTGTGCAAACCTCAAGAAATCTGTATCCTCCAGAAGATTAGGGCTGCGGGGCAGCACCACCACCAAAGAGCAGCCCAAAAGGCTTGGCTGTAAATCACGAGACTTGGAAGAAAGAGGGATCAGGTTCTTCTTCTTTGCCTTTTCTTTTGGAAGGAGTCTGGGAGTGGGGATGGACTGGGCTGTGAGGGGTGAGGTCTGCATGCCTCTCTCCCCTTCTCTCTCTCTCTCTCTCAAATGCATACTTGAGATCTAAACTGGACCAGATTCACACAAACTTCCATCATGTGATGGAGGAAAATAAGACCCTCTGAGCCTCAGAAGCAACATGTGAGGGAAGAGCTGGCTGTCAGCACCAGGGCATAGAGGCCAAACTCACCACGGCCAGTGCCCACTGTGGCCACAGGGTGCAGCTCAGGGACACTGAAAGGGTGAAAAGTGTTTGCAACCACTATGAGACTCCAGTAGAAGCCAGCAGAGCTGGAGCTGATGGATCTCCCCAGCATTACAGACACTACAGCACTCGCTCTGGCTACCCTGGCTCCATAACCCTACTTACCGGCAGAGAAAGGATGGCTTGTCTGGTGAGACTTGTAAGGACCCTCCTAGTCACACTTCCAAGGGACCCTCTTCAAACCCCTCCTTGAAATTCTGTAGGACACAGAGAAGACACCGCTCAGAAGCACCTTATCCAGCAGCCTTCAAACATTGTCAACAGGTGGGTTTAGGCAGTTAGTAGGAACGAGGATTTCACAGAGGTCTGGGCTCCACTGTCCCAGAGTTCTCCTCCCTGAAGGTCACCCTAACACACAATTGGAGGAGCAGGAGCCATCCCAGCGAACAGCGTAGGCACTGGGTGAGACCATGGGACAACAGAGGCGAGAGTGTGGATGAGAAAGTAATTATCCCCACATAGAGCTGGGAGAGCCAAGGAACTGAGATTTTGCTATTTACTTAGCAGCCCACAAGCAAGGAGTCGAGCTCAGACTCCAAACCCCATCATCTCTGCATCAAAATAAATAAATAGACCAACCAACCAACAAACCAGCCTCCCATCAAGGAGCTGGGGAACTCCAAGGGAGCTTTTCCACCCTCCTCCCAGACACAAGCCCTGGCTGAGCTCAGCAAGAACCAATTCCTTCGATGCCAACAGATTTAGCCAAAGGAATTCAGGGCAAGAGATGAGAAAAGGCTGGTGCAAACCTACCCTTCACCACGTTCCTGCAAAACATCTTTAAATCCAAGAGCCTCGCGTAACTGTGCTTTAAACAATTCCAGCCTGGCACTGCCAGCCTTTCGCTTGAGAGTCGCTTTCTCACTGCTGGCTCGGGTTTTTGTTGGGTTCTTTTTTCCAACCACTATTCAGCCTCCATTCTGCTTTGTGCAATTCAATCACATTGTTCCCACCTTAGCTTCAAATTCTAAAGGCTGGGTACCCCCAAGCCTCTTTCGATGTGTTTACACCCTCCTTTTACAGAGAAGGACGACAGACTCTGCTGCACATCGTTTAACCGAGGGCTGCAGCTGTTCTCTCACATCTTGGACAGCCCTGCAAAGCAGCCAGCAGCATCCAGGACCTTAACTCTTTTCACCTCTCCTCCCGCTGTTATCCCTGAGGTTTCACGTCATTGTGGTGCTTCTCCTCAAATCCCTTCCCAGTGGGTTTACTCTCGAATGTCACCACAGCACCCAAGCTCGGGGACTGGGAAACAGCGCTGTGAGCAAGAGAGAGAGATCCAGGGTAACGTCTCCAGGGCTGTCTGACACGTGGCTCCGGCATCTGTCGCTCAAAAAATATCAAAAGGCAGATCTCGCACTTACACAAGAGAAGGTTTTAAGCTTCCGGTGAACACAGATGCTTCGGAGCTGACTCCTCACCAACATCCTTTTGACCGGGGCTCTCCAGTCCTGGAATAACATTTACTCCATGTCTTAGAGTCATAGATTATCTAGGCTGGAAAAGACCTTCAAGACCATCAAGTACAAACGTCCAACCACTAACCTGGCTCCTGAAACACCCTGTCTGCCCGTCTGTTGAACCCCTCCAGGGACGGCGCCTCCACCCCCTCCCTGGGCAGCCTGTTCCAAGGCCTCCCCGCTCTTTCTGGGAAGAAGATTTGCCTAAGATCCAACCTCTCCTGGCACAACTTGACCCCATTTCCTCTTGTCCTATTGCTAGTCCTTAGGGAGCAAAGGCCAATCTCCACCTCTCTGCAATCTCCCTTCAGGTAGTTGTAGAGAGCAGTGAGGTCCCCCCTCAGCCTCCTCTTCCGCAGGCTGAACAGCCCCAGCTCCCTCAGCTGTCCAGCTCTTCAGAGCAAGCAGCTCTTTCCCTCTGGATCTCTGTTTTCCAGCTCCATGGTTATTTCTGCCCTCTGACAGCTGGCCTTCCCAGGGTCTGTCTGTCTGCCTCAAACCAACACGGTCACCATGATCTAGGAGAGCCTGCAGTCAGAGCCTTGGACAGGCGCTGGCTGCTGCTCCCCCATGTCTTTCATTTACAGCACCTCACAGCATCCTAGGGTTTGGATGGGGCCTCTGAAGATCATCTAGTCCAAGCCCTCTGCTAGAACAGGATCACCATAGTGCAGCAGACATCTCCAGTGAGACATCCAGATAGATTCAGCCATGGAGCACTGCGTCCATCACGTTCCCTTGGGCTGCTCCGACCCCTGAAGGGCCATCCTGCATGCCATGCTCCTTCCCACGGCCACACCACTTCCTGCAGCACCAGCTCTGACACCACAGGAGCAAATACTTAACCTTGGGTGCATTGCTGGGAGCCATTAACCACCACTTCTCCCCCAGTGCCAGCCCCATTCCGTCACTAGAGGACCCTACCATGTGAACAGACAGGAATTGCCCAGCTCAGGCTATTTTTCTCCCTCCATCCCCCTTGCCCCAGACTTTCTCACCCCATGCCACATTTTTGCTGTGGCCCAAGTGAGATGTGAGCTCCTGCCCCACGGCAGAGACATCCCTGACCTGCCAGCACAACGCCCCAGCACCAGATACAGACTCAGCTGAAGCCTTCCCTCTGCCTTCAACAGCTGCTGGCTTCATTCCCCTATTCCTCTTGGCCTCTCTATTCCCTCACGGGCTGCTCTTCTGTTTGGGAGCCCATGATTGTATCTGACAGGGTCTCCTAATTGTCTCCACTGATTTTACTGGAGACTGATTTTAAAAGCAGCTCAGTAACTTCGTCTCTTCAATACCGTTGCTGAACCCAGCTCCCTCATTTATTAATGGGACTACTTTTGCTCTTTCTCCCCTGGTATGTTTGCAAAATCCCTTTTTATTCCTCTTAACCCCTTTGGCTAACATTAACTAGCAAAAACTCAGTAATATTTGATATTATATGTGTATAAATAAAAGCAGGAGAAGATTTTATTCACTGCTGTTATAGCTACTAAAGCAAGCCTAGGGCTCTGGAATAGCAGCTTTGCTGCAGACGTTAAACGTCTCCGTTACTTTATTAACGTGCAGCGTTGGGCTTTTATGGGGTAGTTTGGGTTATTTACCTTACAAAGTGACATGGGCACCACAGACCACCAAGAGAGGGTATGTAGCACCTTCTCCTTAACTTTGCATCTCCACAAGCTGAGGGAACCCAAGATGAGAAGAACAAAACTCTCCATCGCTCAGTCTGCACCTGCTCACCCACATCTTTCATTTACAGCAGCTCACAGAATCGTAGGGGTTGGATGTGGCCTCTGAAGACCATCTAGTCCAACCCCTCTGCTAGAACAGGCTCACCATAGCGCTTCAAGCCGTGACTGCAGACATGTCCAGTGAGACGACTGGATAGATCCAGCCATGGAGCGCTGCATGCATCACGTTCCCTCGGGCTGCTCTGACCCCTGAAGAGCCTCTGCATGTCATGCATCTTCTTTTATAGTGATGGGGAGGGAGGAAAAGAGTGGGGAGCATGGCATCAGTGTCATCACACACTGATGTGCCTAATTCACTCCAGAGGAATTAGGATGGGCAGTCTGCAAACAGCAGCTCTACCCTGCCTTTATGGCCGTGAGAATTGCCAGTGAGCGTGAGGCACAACAGGTCCAGCTAGAAAGAGCTTTAGAGGTGCCGCTTCCTCACAGCCTAAATCCAGAAGCACCAGAGAAACCCCAGCTAGAACAAAAAACCCACAGAAGCTGATTCCAAGAAGGAGTTTTCCGTCTTCGTTGACTTCTCAAACAGGATTCAAATTGCAATAATCAGTGACCAAAAAAACCACTTCCAAAAGAATTAATTGATGGGATCAGTTGATTGATTAATTTGTTCTTTCTCCCAAAAGAATTAAACTAACCTGGATGGGTCAGGTCAGCTCTGATACAAGTCCAGCTTCCTAAAGCTGCAGGCTGGACTTGAAATCACTGCCTCAGAGACTCCACAACTTCAGCACCCAGAGACCAGCTCCACTTCCCTGCAGAGAGATGACCGGTGAAACACAGGAAATGGCTCACAAAACTCTGCTCTGGTGTCCTCTCCCCAAATCCCAGCATTGCAGCTCCCCCAGGCCCCGGTACAAAAGGGATCAGCAGTGGGGCTGGGCGAGACCAGCTCACGCAACTGTCTTCTGGAACCGTGGGATGTCTGTGCTGGAGACCCTGAGCAGAGACTCACAGCGTTCGCCTTTCTGAGTCAAAGCTGTGACGGGGAAAACAAAAACAGGGATTTATCCCGGGAAGCAGAGAAGCACCTCGGCAGGGCAAGGCTGAGCTCGTGCCCCAGGCGTCTGCCCCGCTCTCATCCTATCTATTTATTCTCACCCTATTTATTTGCTGCCCTCCCACCCACCACTGCTACCAAAGGAAGGGAGAAAATGCTAAAGAAGCCAGGCACAGGCACGTGGAGCTCAATCCCTGCCTCAGTTTCCCCCACTGCAGTCAGTGCTAGTCCCCAGGGGGACCAAGAGACAAGAGAGTGGCCGGCATGAAGTGGCCTTGGCCAGGCAGAGCCCTTCCTGCGGACTGAGACGCGATGCAGCAATGGAATAAGCCAGGGGAGGAAGGATGCTCAGACCCCACCTCTGCCAGGAGCACGACTGGGAAGAAGCTACAGCAGAGGGGTGAAATCCTGCTCAGCACCGTGACAACGGGCTATTTGGGGTGAGCTCAAGTCACCCCCACAGGGCTGAGGTGACGGGTGACAACACCCTCCAAACACATCCAACTACTTTAGGGCACCAAACCAGGGGAGCCCAGACTTTCCCCGTCACGCTCCCTCCTCTAAGTGCAGAACTTCTCCCACCACCTATTTTTAAACAGAGTCCAATCAACGCAGGGGCTGAGATCTGCTCCTGGAGGTTGTTTTTTTTCCTGGGGGCTGTGATTTTAGGCAGCAGCGGGGAGGCAGAAGCACCTGCTGCCAGTCGCCCCGCAGCCGCCTGCAGACCGCAGGCAGCAGCAGAGCGGGAGGGCGAGCGAGCAGGCTCCCCTTGCAAAGTCTGTCCTGTGCTGTCTAATAACACAAGGTGTCATTGTATACCCAAATCAGTGCCTGGAGCTTTATTTATAACAACTGAAACACAAAACCCAGCAGGCCAGGAGCGGCGAAGGGAGCGACGGAGTCCGGGGAGGGCAGGGAAGCAGCTGGGGGAAATCTCCCTATTTAGCAGGATTTGCCTTGGGATTTTTCGAGCTGGATTGAGGTTGAACGGGGAGATACGGGGAGCCACGAGAGGAGGAAAGAGAGATGAAAGGGAGGGAAGAGGGAGCTGGCAGAGCTGCGATGTTTCCCTGGCTGCAGCACAGCGACGATACCGTCTCCAGCACGGAGCGATGCGGGTGCTTCACTCACAGCCCCCCGACAGCCAGTAAAGGGAGGTGGGGGAAGCTCCAGCTCCCCTGGGACTCTCTGGCTTTTACAGCTACTCATTTTTAAAGGCCACTTATGGCTTCTCAGCTACTGCCTTGTCCTAGGAAGATCTTAGCAGCTCAACAGCTGGTTCCAGTGGGCTCCCTCTTGCATTGGAATAGGCTGTATCTGCAACATCGGCAGGAGCCTTCCCAAAGGGACTTGCCCAGCCCAGCGGGCAGCAGTCCCCGTGCGCTCCCTCGAGCGATGCTCCCATCAGACCCAACGCGGCAGCTCGCACGACCCTGCTCCTGCGAGATGCTGAGCGCCCTGAACTCTTGCTGAACTCAGTGAGAGCCGAGGCGGCTCAGCAGCTGAAGGTCCCAACCCTGCACTTACAGCATCGAGAGATGTGCTCTCCTCGGGTGGGTCCAGATGTTATCACCACCGCTGCCACCCTCGGCAGCTTGTTCATCTGCTCCCCTGTGCCGGAGGCTCCCGCTGCCGGCGCGGCGTCAGTGGAACAGCTCTGGCGCTCTCCTCCATGGCTCCTGGGCACGGGCAGCCAGCTTTGCCTCAACCCTCTCTACCCAGCAGCTGGAAAGAAGCCGTTGCCAGACTTTGTAGTGCAGTGGCTGAGGTGGAAGCATTCATGTCCCATTCTTCTGACTCACCGTGGAGGTGGTAGGCAGCAACGGGAGGGAAACAATAAACAGCTGGAGGGGGTGAAGGGGGAGGTAACATCTCAAGGAGTTAGTTGCAGGTAGGGATGCCGCGTGGTGTTCACCTCCCCTGCAGACAGATATTTAAATCTCCAGGTGCAAAAGCCACTGAAAGTTCAGGCTGAGTCAGAGTCACAGAAGTTGACCCACTAATAGGCAACAGAACGGGCCCGTTACGAGATCAGGCTGGACCCTGAGCCAGTCTTGCACCAAGGACCCGGGGAGCCAAACCATGCTCCCTGCAAACCAACCAGAGAACCTGCAAAAGCAGCTCCATAACCCACGTGGGAAAAGACTCCCATTAAACTCAACCAGGAGTTAAAAATCTCCCTTCATCCCAGTACCAGTCTCCGATGTTTTTCTGACTCTGCACTTGAAGAGGGAAAGCAAAGCAACACCAACCCCACGAGGTGCTCGGGTGGGAGCGGCTGTCGTGTTCCTCGGCCAGCAAACCAGCATCGTCCCAGCTGCAGCCACCGCGTCCAGCCCCCCCAAAGCCTACCTGCGGAATTACATTTGCAAAACTGTTGCCCAGGAAATGTGCGACTAAAATCTGTGAAATAAGCATGCCCGGAACCAGCCGTTGCCAGTGTAGTTAAACGACCGTGCCTTGAAATCTGCCTCTGCCTTTAGCCACGCTGCCATGTACGGAGCTACGAAACAAAACGCTCCGCTTGTTTCACAGCCCAGCCTCAGCGCTGGGATTCTTGTTCCTTGCAAAGGAACCCAAACTCCTTCCCCCCCCGCCCCCACCCAGGGCTTTAGGAGTGTGGCAGCAGGAGGAACGGCGAGACCGGGACCCTACGCTCGGGTACCAAACCAGCGCCAGGCTCAAGGCACCGGGTATCGCCCCTGCAATGAGCAGCTCACCCTGGCTGTCTCCAAGCAGAGGAAATAGAGAGCCCGGGCACTGTCTCTTCCACCACTCGTGCCTCCTTGCAAGGGAAGAGCCGGATGGGACACGAGCCCAGCAGCCTTGTTTCATCATGACAAAAACCAGGGCTTCTGTGGGGGAATGGAGGGACCCCAGGAAACATCCACCAAGGTCTGTCTGGCGAAGGATGGAGCATCCAGGGCAGGCAAACCACATCAGTCCCACACAGAGCATCAAGGGGGTGAAACCTGGGTCCCCTCAGCCCACACAAGGGCTAGAGATGCCATCGCTGGTTATTGCCAGAACAGGGCTCGGAAAGCCTGAGCCCTGCTGGAACTTTCTGACAGGTTCTCTCAGAAGGGTTTGTCCTGTGCGGTAGGAACAGGACTTTTCTTCCTTTTTTTTTAATCTTGTCAGATTTTTGTGGATGGGAAAACGTCTCCTTCCCGTCTGAACTCACCATTCCAGTCTCAGGTCCTGCTAGGGAAAACCACAGGACACAGCCTTCCCGCTCTCCTCTTTTCCCAGCAGCAAACAAACTTTAACTGCTCTTTTCTCTCCTGAGCTGCACAGGAAGGGGGGCAGCAGAAAGGCAGATCCCCACATGAAACCCCAGCTCCACCACAGCCCCCAACCGCTCGCCCAGAGTCCCCAGCACTGAGGGGAGAACAAAGGGTCGAGAGCTCCCTCCAAGCTCAGCTGCTTCCCAGGTTTCACACAGAGCTTAGACCTGCCAGGGGACCCTGCACAGTCCAGAGGGTGGTGCCTCCCCAAGACAATTAGGTTGTGTTTGAACCACGACCTCGAGGAATTGGATTAATTACAGTGATGTCGAGCATGACTCCGTCTACAGGGACAAGTCATGTCTGACATCCCTGCCAGCTGGTTACGGGGCTAGAGGATGAGCGAAACCTGCCCCGTCCCTCCCTAGGCTGGCTTCTTGGCACAGGCTGAGCGATGGAGCAGGTTTTTGGGAGAACCACCTGTCTGAAACCTTCAGCCAGCAACACTAGAGCATCCACACACCAACCAGAGAGAAGCTTCACAGCAGCACCACACTGCCGCAGACAAACCAAACTGATGGCCAAGTAGAAAGCCAGACTCTTCCAGCAAGCAATGGCCAAGCTTCATGGAACATCTGAGCCGGGGATGACCTGAAGTGATGTTTCATCATGCATGGAAATACCTGCTATTAATTCTCACCTGCTGATGGGTCCTGACTGTGGGAGGATTTCAGCCAGTCCCAGAGTCACAGATGGACCTACAGGCTGGAACAAGGACTCCCCAAAGGCTCAGCATCTCCCTTGCTAGCCACCCTGCCTGCACTCCCCTCACTCTAGGGCTGCCACCTTCTCCTGTTAGTTAAGGCTCTGCCTCCAGAAGCCTAAAACAGTAACAAAAACCCACAAACCCACCCAAACTGGTCTCTGAGGCCAAAACAGGGTTTTGAAGCAAAGGGGAAGAGGGGGGAGGTGGGGAAGGAATCTGAAGTTGCATCACTTGGAAATACCCGAGTGCTTTGGAGAGGTATGTACACGCTCAGCTTCCTACCCCTTCTCCAGGAACATACTTGAGAACAGCAAAGTGACACCAAAAAGGAACCCAATGACATTTGCCTGAAGCAAATAAAAACAGCCTTGAATTTAACCCAAATTAGTCCATGTGCAAAACATTCCCTTCCTTGGAGCTAGGCACTTTGGGGGTTTGGAGCTCCAGGCAGGCAAGTAGAGTGAGAGAGGTTTGAAATACAAATCAATCAAGAGCTTTTGCCCTTTGGCTGGGCTCAAAACCAATCCAGAGACGTTCTCCATGGTATTTCAAACATTTCTCAGAACATGGAACTAAAACTAGGTTTTGTTTCCTTCCACAGAAGTCACCATGGCTCCTTCCTGACAAGGAAAATAGATTGGAGGAGAAAGCCTTGTTTTCAGTAAGATTTTGTTCTTTCTACTTTCCAGGCAGCTTTCCCGCAGGCAGGAGACCTGCACCCAGCACCAAGAGGCTGCTCCTGCTGCTGCTCACACAGGCACCCTGAAAGCCAGGGAGAGGACACGGACAGTGCTGCAGGAGTGAGTCCATCTAGGGAACGTGATGCCCTGTGGGGAGGCCAGTTTCAACGTCAAGGCACGACACACCTCACATGGGGACCAGTCTGGGTCTGGCTCAGCTGAGGAGACGTGAGCCACACACCACGCTGGGCCAGGAGCTGAGCTGGCACTGGTCGCCCAACCCTAGTGATGCAAAAGGCTGTGCTGCCCAACATGGGCAGGTCTGCCCCGTATCCCCCCTCCCAGATGGACCCACTTATCCAGAGTCTCCCTTCTGCATCGTGTATGGCAGGAGGAGGGGAGAAGTAAAAGTTATGGTCCTAACGCTCCATTTCCAAGGGCTGCTGTGAGCCACCAGTCCAGACTGGGAGTGGCTCGACTTGACGCCTGCAGCAGCACAAAGAGGATCGTCGCTGGGGCAGTTCCCTCTCCCCGGAGCATCCCCCAGCCCTGCTCCCACGCGTCCCTGGCGAGCAGCCCAGCGCTGCTCCTGCCTGCCTGCACAGAATGGTGAAGAGGGCAGGCGGGCCAGGTGGCTGAGGTGTGCGTGCCAAGCAGCTCCCAGCTCACCTGCAGCGACTTGTCGAGGGGGAGCCGCATCTGCCCTTGCTTGTCTGGCTTTAATCTGCCTGGGGGAAAGGGAGAAGAGGGATCGGGGATGGGTAAACACAGCTTAGGCAGCTGCAAGTCCCAGCAACCAAAGGGCTGAGCAAGTGATTCAGAGAGCTGGGGGCTTGCAGACACCCCATCCTCTACCTTCCACTGACTTCTCCAGTGACGGACTTCTCCAGCAGTCTGGGAGATGTTGGAGGGGGATGTGCTGAGCCCACAGAGTCCATCATTAGCCCAGAAAAGGCAGCATGGGAAGGCTGCACTGCAGGGTCTGGGGTGAGTTTCTGCCTCCTGCTTTGCTTCACTATCCAAAGGGCATGGAACCCAAGACAAGCAAGGGAGAGCACTGGTAGGTCCAGTACCAGTAAAGCATCCGGCACTGCTGCAGATGCTGCGAAGTCCCCTTAGGCACCTCTAGAACATTGTCCCTATAGAAACCTGGCTACAGGAGAGTGTATTATAGTATAGCCATGGCTCCAGCTTCCTTGGTGTTACCCCATGGGACCACACTACCTCCATGAGCCTCTCTGCTCAGCAGCCTTCACCACTAACCCATCCGAGCATCAACAGCTTCCTCACCCTTGTTAAAAACCAGGCTGGGCTCAATCAGGTGAGAGCTCATTTCTGCCTTTGCTTCCATCAGCCTTTCCACCGCCCAAACAAAATCCTCATGGATGAAGGAACCAAAAGCCACTTTGCCCTGAAAGTTGGCTGAAGGGTTTTAGTGCCTGACCTGACGACTTTTGACTTAGGGTTCCTACACGCGCCCCGCACTGTCACAGACATCACCTCCAGATGCTCTCTGGAATGTGGGAATCCCCAGGATGGGGCTGAGCCCTGCTGCATCCAGCCTGTACTTTGCACAGGCTCCAGGCAGAAAGGCTCAGGACCCTGGGCAGTTGGTCCTTACCCAGCTGCAGAGATGAACGCTCTTGGGAGGAAGGAGCCTTTCCAACTGCAACCAACCCGCTGGAGAAGCATCCCCAGCCCTGCCCAAGACCTGGGAACCAGCCCAACCAGCCAGTCAGGGATGTTCTGCCTGGCTGAATCAGGTCTCAGCCCAGCGAGGAGCCTCGGTGTAGGGCAGCAATGTGAGCAGCGACAGGAGTGCGTGGGGCAGGGAAAGGGAAGGGGTCAGACAGGCAGGGAAGGGCAGCGACTCCCTCAAAACTAGGCCATAGCTCAGGAGAAGTCATGCGATGTCTCCCCAGGCACTGCTGCCTCTCTCCTCCACAGCGAGGGCAGGGAGCTGGGCTGGCCCTGCCTGAGGAGGAGACTGGCCACTGGACCACTGTCACAGGAGCCACTGGACTCACAAGTGACGGGCAAGAACCCCCAGTGCAAACCCAGGAGAGCAGCTGAGCTCAGCCTTGTACTCCTGGAGGCTCAGGGTTACAGACAGGCTGGTGCACAAGGCAGGGTGCAGTGTCCTGGCACTGCAGGGATTTTTTTTGCTGCTTGTCAGCCCTGGAAACAAGCAGAACCCTACAAATCCTTCCCCTGCCTGCCCTCTCCTCTCTGAGTCAGGGACTGCCATAACCCATTGCAACCCCTCGCCTGACAGAGCCGGAGCTACCCCGGGGAGACAGGAGAGCCAGTCTGACTGGCTCGGAGCTCGCCGAGAGCTCCCCGAGCCAGCAGCCTTCCCCACCTGGGAAGCACGGGGAGACCTGTGCTCCCAGTTACCTCGTGAGCAGGTCAGGACGAGGGCCCTTCATCGGCCAAGCCTGTGGCCTAATTATTGTCATTCCTGTCCCCACACCCTGCCCATAAGAGCAGGGCTCGAGGTGCCTGTTGCAGCAGTCGCGTTTCGGGGACGCTGCGCTGCCTGCCAGCAGCTCAGAGCAGGTGAAGCCAGAAACGGCTCTGCAAGTCCAGCCTGTGAGCTGGTAGACACCGTGTGCATTTGGGGCAGGGTAGGCGAGAGGATGGGGAATACAGGGCAGGGGGTCCCCGACTGCAGAATCAAACACCCAACTGGTTTTTCTCCCCAAGCACACACCGGTGCCGTGGGCTGCTGTCTCCTGTCCACTGGCTGCAGCATCGAGGTTGTGACAGGGAAAAACTCTCTCAAACAAGTCCCATCGATTCCCAAGTGACACCAACACCGCTTGCAGTGGGGGCTAAACGTGCCTTAAAGTTTCAGCCTAACCCCCAGGACAGGAATACAGAGATGGGAGGAGGAAACATGTACGAGTAAGGAGGGAAATATCAGGACAAAAACCCCTTCAAGAATTAAATAAGAGGAAAGAAAGGCTGAGAGAAAACAAATGTGGGTAGAACAGTCAGGCTCTGGCAGCAGTTAAAACTTCCATGTGTTTAGTTCCCTGAATCGGCGGCTAGAGATGCTACAACAAATGTCACCTTCATGTGAGCACCAGAACTGCAATTTGCTCATCATCCCTTTTTTCCCCCCCTCCACCCTTTCTGCTCCAGTTTGAAGACTGTACAGACAAGAACCTGTTGGGGGCAACCCTGGCACCCAGCAGCTGCTGGATTTTTCTCCTGAGTCCCCTCTGTCCTGCTCTGCTCCTCGCTTTGTCCTGCCAGGATGTCCGGCACACACCAAGTCCCTGTCAAGTTTCTGGCTGCTCCAGAGGGAGAAGTCAGTCCTGCCAGCTCCAGCATCCAACTGCTCTTCCCAGGCCCGGGAGCTGCAGTAACCATAGAAACTGCATCCAACGCGCAGGCTCTGCTGGGGGGGCTCAGGATGCTCAGACACATGCACAGGCAGGTAGGGACCAGCCAAGGCTCTGCCAAACCCCCTCCAAACGATGCCCAGGGCAGGGAGAGGGGCAAGGCGGAGGGAGGGAGGGACTACGGAGCTGTTTCTCCCCCAAACCCTCGCAGGGCAGCTGGGAGCAGCAGCAGGAGGTGTTCGGTCTCTGGGCTGAGCGCTGCCTGGCCGGTTGCGGAGCTGACGGTGCATTTTACGGCGCGCGGGGAGCTCGGTGAGGTAATTGGGAGGATTCTGTTGCAAAGCTTTGTCTTGGTCTGCCCTGCATTTTATCTGCAGACTAGATGGGTACCCAAGGCTCCCGCTGGCCCGAGGAGTAATCAGTCATTAATCCTTCGGTTCTTTTTGCACCGTGAATATAAACAGGCCAAATCCTATCCCCGGCTGTGCCGGGGAAGAGTCTTTATGTGGATGGTGCTGGCAGCAAGGCACAAGCCTCCAAGGGCAAGATTTGGACCGGCACAGTTAGCTAATGAGCTGATCCAAACATTGCTCTAATTGTACACACACACACCCCCCCCCAAACGCAGCCATTGCCCCCCCTGCTTTCAGCAGAGCGGCTCCGAGCAGGCTCAAACCACGACACCCCTACAGACACCTCATGTTGAGCCCCTTAAATCCATTCACAGCTAGGGAACAGGCGCGATTTTCGGAGTGGCTGGGCACAGCAGATGCTCAGTGTCTACAAGAGCCAGACAGCATCCACTTCAGCGCCAGGGAAGCGGAGCGGAGGGGGTCTGGCGAGGGAGGACGGGGAAGCGCTATCTGCAGACACCCACACGCACCCCACAGGGCCGGAGGCGGCTCTGGCAGCCACAGAAGAACCTGGGATGAACAACTGGGATGGTTCATGGAGATGGGCTTCATCAGCTGTTGATGGCATCTCTCCATCCCTCTCACCTGCTGAGATCAAGGGCTTTGGGGATCCTACCATGAGGTTTTCCCTCAGCCCGTTACCCAGCCATCGCAGCAGCCTCTTGCTCCTGCGCCGGGACAGCGGTGCCCTGGCTTGCAAGGAAGCGCGAGCTCCGGCAGGAAGGTGTGGGGCAGGAATAGAAACACCATCAGCCCTGCCCTTTGTAACAGCAAAACAGCACAAGAAAATAAGTTCTCACAAGTGCCAGGCTCCCTCCTTCCTCCCCCCCTCCAAGCCATAAATACTCCACAAAATCCCCATGCACAAACAAGCCGTAGCCTCCGGACAAAGCAGCCCAACCTCCGAATGGCCACCAGGTTCCTATTTTGAGCTGTAACTCGGCCAGGGAGAAACGAGCGGGCTCAGCTGTCCTCCCTGTCCACAGCCCGCAGCTGGCCAGCCGGGCCTCACCCCCAGCTCCAGCCCCTCAATGGCCCCATTGTTCGTGGCCAGGAGCTCAGCTGCGACGGCCGGGGCACCCGTCTGGTTCCTGACATCCAGCAGGATACGGGGCCACAGCGGGTTGGGGGCCTCCAACTGGTGGGGGGATACCAGACCCCAGCTCAAGGCTCCCCACAGCCCCCTGAAGTGGAAGGAACAGGAGGGGCTTGTGTCCCAGCAAGGGGCAGGGGAGTCTTCTCCATCCCCAGGGCTGTCACAGGGCATGTGCCGGGCGAGACAGGGCTCCCACTGCCTTGCGTGGCTTTTGGGAGCTTTCTGAGGGAAGGGGAGGGAACATGGAGAAGTGAGACGCACACGAGGCGAGTTTTGCTCTCCCACCCCACAGACCCAGATTAAAATCCCAGCTTCACCAGCCAGCACCCTTGGTCTCTCTCCTCACACCAAACCGGGGGTGAAGGCTTTCCCACAGGCAGCTCCCCTCCCCATGATGTGCCAAGGGGTTGCGGGGCAGACACCAAACCCCAGGAGCAGCCAAGAGCAGAGCTGAGCACTGGCTGGCGTCGGGGCGGACACACTCGAGCAGATCCCAGATCTGCAGGAGATACCAGCGCCCACAGAGCCTCCCACGGGTCGGCACCCTGCCAGCCCGGCGCTGCCGAAAATCAGAGCCTCGAGCTACAGCACGAAGAGGTTCTGGCACCCTCCACCCAGCTGGTGACTTCCAGGGCTCTGCTCACACACAGACACCTCCAGCAGAGGCTGAAATTTTCCAAAAGGAAGGTCAGTGTCGACGTTTCTTCTCAAACTCCCAGGAGATTCCTCCTGAAAGACGCAAGTGAAGGGCTGGAAACTCCCTCCCTTGAGCAGCATGAGGGCAGCATCCTCAGGAAGCTTCAAGCACCACCCGAAGAAAAAATGTTCAAGAGACTACAGAAGCCCAAAAAGCAACCTGAGGTGTCTCTATGCCACTGATCTTTCAGGGCTACAAGGGGTGAAAATGCCTTGGGAGCTGCAGTGGGGCACTGCTCTTAGCACCGACACGATACACAAGGGACTGTGTCCCCTACCATGTCACATCGCAGCGTCTCACTCTCTTCCTGTTGACACTGATCGCTGCAGCACCTGACCCAGGATGGGTCACACCAACCTAACCACAGCAGCCAGCAATTCCCTTATCGATACCAGCGCCATCTGAAGGGTCACCCACGTCAAACATCCTCACATCAAACCTACCGAGCCAGCCCCGTGCAGCAGTACCACCACGTACTGGTGGAACTGGCAGGCGATGCCTATCGATACAAGACGTGCCTTTGCTCTGCACAGCTCGTTTCTCTCCCCTGAATGAGAATAGCTTTCCTGGCAGTGACGGTAGCCCACGCGCAGGAACAGCTTGCTGCTCGCTCTCAACGCGGCGAAGTCGCAGCACAGCCCTGTGTCACTGCTTGAGACGTTACTGGTGTTTAAGGAACTGGTGTCCTGGTGCAAGACTGGACAGACCTGAGCAGAGACCAGGAAAGCAGAAGGCAGCTTGGATTTTCCCCCAGATACATGTCCCCATGGGGGTAGGGAGGTACAGCCTGTGCTGATGTATTGGGGAGACACGATTTAACCCACTCCCAGTAATTCTACAGCTTTTCACACAGAACTGCTTGGAGCTCTCCTGCTGCCCTCAAGGATGGCTTCAACTGGTGAAGAGCACAGCCAGAGCAGCTGCAGCTGACACAACTCCCCAAAACAAGGGAGAGGGGCAGCAGGCACCTCTTCCTCACAGCACGTGCCCAGACCACACTTAGGAATCAACCCATCACCACAGTATCCTGAAGCCTGCTTGGTTCTTTCCTTTCCACCATGTTCTTCTTGCAGCACAAGACAAGCCTTTTCACATCTGTACCCCACTTTGGAAGAGTCTCTGTGATGGAAGAAAAGAAAAAGCCAAGGGCAAAATGCAATTGAACTGTCTCCTTGGCAGGTTTCCCTGGTAGGATCTGTCTCATGTGGGTCTGACCCACCCCCTGTGCCCCACAGGCTCTTCAGCATCTTTCATGAAGGTCATCTAGCAATGGACTCTTTCCTTTCTACTGACCTCTTGGGTTTTGGCTGCCAGGGAAAGCACCTTTCAGCTCACAGGGAAGGGTCTAGACAAACAGCCCTTCAACAGACCTTGGAAATTCCAGAGATGCTTTTGTAGAGCAATTTTTGTGGGCTGATCTCCAAGCCCTGCTGGAGACAACAGCAGCAGAGCACCCTCCTGTCAAGCCCCTCTGGTTGCCCCTTCCCCTGCAAACCCCATCCGTGGATGGCTCATGGCCATCCTGGAGGGGTTTTTTCTGTGCTGAACTCAAGTATTTAGGAAACAGCTCCAGTAGCAGAGAGCTGGGCGATGTTATTTGTGTGTCTTCAAGTAGCTCTGCCCAAATAACCTGGAAGCAGCATCACCTCCGGCAGCCAGTCGGACCCAGCGATAACCCCATGGCAGATCGCCGCTCTGACAGCTCCAAAAGATGAGTCACTGAAGAACTATCCAGCGCAGGGTCTCCCTGTCCGGAGGGAACACCCGGTGATCTGATCTCTCAGACACTATATTTTACTCCGCATTTAACACTGGCAGAACACTTGATAGGACCCAGAGGGATTTCTGCTTCTGCCACGCCATTCCTCTCCAAGTTTTCCTTGTTGCCTTGGATTTGACTCCAGCCAGCTCCTTTCATGGTAGGATGCTGATGCGATCGCACGGCATCTCCCCAGAACTTTTAAACCTACTGACCCACTTCCAGCCAAGTTTAGCAGGGCAGGTGGAGACCTCAGAGATAACATTCCTGCAGTCACAGAGAGAGCATGGGATAGGCTGGGGTGCAAAACTCCGCTCAGGTGTCGTACAATGGACACAGAGCAAGACACGATGCTTGTCCCCCCTCTAACCACACGGAAACAAAACAGAACCAGCTTCAGGATTAGAGCTCATGGTTTAAAACCCAATTGCTAGACAAAGCCAGAGGAGTTGAGCTTTGCAGGCTCCAACCCCTGCAAAGCAGCACATCAAAGCCTTTTATCTACAAGGCCAGAAGCAAGATGAGACCCTGGGCTGCACGAGTTTGCTGAAGGAGCTGCTTTGGAGCTGGTCACGCTGCAGCCATTGCTCTCCCAGCAGAGCTGTCATGGAACTAAAGATT